>JAYKAV010000333.1:1254844-1629223 GCA_035582835.1 Phoebastria nigripes
TGCAGAGCCTTCCTACCCTCGAGCAGATCAATGCTCCCGCCCAATTTGGTGTCATCTGCAAACTTACTGAGGGAGCACTCAATCCCCTCATCCAGATCATTGATAAAGATATTGAACAAGACCGGCCCCAAAACTGAGCCCTGGGGGACACCGCTCGTGACCGGCTGCCAACTGGATTTAACTCCATTCACCACAACTCTCTGGGCCTGGCCATCCAGCCAGTTTTTTACCCAGCGAAGAGTACACCTGTCCAAGCCGTGAGCCGCCAGCTTCTCTAGGAGGATGCTGTGGGAGACAGTGTCGAAGGCTTTACTGAAGTCCAGGTAGACCATATCCACAGCCTTTCCCTCATCCACTAGGCGGGTCACCTGGTCATAGAAGGAGATCAGGTTGGTCAAGCAGGACCTGCCTTTCATGAACCCATGCTGGCTGGGCCTGATCYCCTGGTTGTCCCACACATGGCTTGCGAGCGCCCCCAAGATGAACCGCTCCATAATCTTCCCCGACACCAAGGTCAGGCTGACAGGCCTGTAGTTCCCCAGGTCCTCCTTCTGGCCCTTCTTGTAGATGGGCGTCACATTGGCAAGCCTCCAGTTGTCCGGGACCTCCCCCGTTAACCAGGACTGCTGATAAATGATGGAGAGTGGCTTGGCAAGCTCCTCTACCAGCTCCCTCAGCACTCTTGGGTGGATCCCATCCAGCCCCACAGACTTGTGAGCGTCCAGGTGGCGTAGCAGGTCGTTCACGGCTTCCTCTTGGATTATGGGGGTTTATCCTGCTTGCCGTCCCCATCTTCCAGCTCAGGGGGCTGAATACCCTGAGGATAACTTGTGTGACTATTAAAGACTGTCCTGGTTCCAGCTGGGACAGAGTTAACTTTCTTCCCAGTAGCTGGGGGGATGTGCTGTGTTTTGGGTTTGGTAAAATAGGAGCATTGATGCCCATTGATGTTTTGTGTGTTGCTGGGTGGTGCTTGCACCGGGCACTTTTCGGCCTCCCATGCCTTGCCAGGTGCATGGGAAGCTGGCAGGGGGAGCATAGCTGGGGTGGTTGACCCAGCTGGCCAATGGGGTATTCCATACCATGCAACATCATGCTCAGTATAAAAACTAAGTGTGTGGGGGGGCTCTGGGTCCTGGGATGGGCTCTCGTATCGGGCACGCGTCGGTTCAGCAGGTGGTGAGCAATTGCATTGTGCATTGCCTGCTTTGTATATTGTTGTTGTTGTTATCACTGTTATTATTACTGTTCTACTTTGTTTTATTTCAATTATTAAACTGTTTTTATCTCAACCCGTGAGTTTTCCTACTCGTGCCTTCCCGATTCTCTCCCCCATCCCACTGGAGCCGGGGGGGTGAGCGAGCAGCTGCATGGTGTTTAGGTGCTGCCAGGGTTAAACCACGACAAAGACTGAGGCAAAGAAGGCATTAAGTACCTCAGCCTTTTCCTCATCCTTGGTGGCAATGTTCCCCCCAATGTGACCAATGTTCTGGCAAAACCAATGTGACCGATCTTCTGGTGAACCTTCTCCATTTCCACAGAATTGTAACGAGGCTGTTTCTTTGAAACTCGCAGCTATGAGAGGATATACATTTTAACCGGGAAGGGAAGAGTGCTTTATACACTTTTGTAGCTATGTTCAGTGTGTATTTGGAGAGAAATTACAAATGAATAAATTGTGATGTTAGACTGCACAAATTATTTCAGTGGGTCACTTTAAGAGGAATGGCTTYATTTTGATTGTTACACTGACAGTTCAAAGTGTTTAACGCTGATGTAGAGTGGCTGTGAAGAGACACCGGTACCCACATGCTCTTCTGAGTCTTGTTGCTCTGAAGCACTTTTTCACTTTTTGACAAATTGAAGCCCCTTGTAGTTGCTATGGGAGAATCACTGTCTTGCTTCTTACTGTGTAAAGTGCAATGCAGGAAAGAGTGGAAGTGCAGTACAGAAATCCTTTGTTGAGGTTGCTGTGAATATGCAGAGATCCATCTCTAGCAGCAGAGAGGGAGAAAAGCTTCTTCCGGGTTTATTTTTAAGGATTGAATTGTGTGAAAAACTTGCTAAAGCTGAAAATCTTTGGATTCAGATAAGCTTTTCCCATATATTTCTTATCTCCCATGGCTGCTGATAGTGACTGGCCTTTTCACCTGTGGAACTGCTCAAGAGCACATTAGAATGTCAAGTGCTAAATGAAAGCTGGCGGCACATATTCATGAATGCAAGTAGTAGCTTACGTCCCAATTTCCAATGAGCAGTTTCATTTGATGTGACAGAAAGCATGCAAATTGGGATATTGGCATGAACAAAAAAAGTTTTTTGTGCATACGGTGTTACAAAAGAAAGCATCAGTGTCTACATATATTAAAACTAATCTGTTTTTAAGGTAGCGGTGCTGTGAGGAACAGCTCKTCTTGCATTCAGTGTTTTAAAACCAGAATTGGGATTACACAACAATTTACAGAGAGGGTTTTCATACCAAAGAAAATGTAATTCCTGAGGGTGACTGTCCACAAGTGCTATCAGTGGAAAGCCTGCAATTGTAACTCCCAAACCACGAGTTAGATACAACAGTGTCTGGTCATGTGCCTAATGCTAATTAAATACTGAGCATTCAGAGATTTCTGACCTAAAACCTCAATTGCTGTTAAAAAAAAAAAAAAGAAACCCAAAAACTAGAGGTCAGGCAAATTCAGAAGTTTTTTTCTTTTTTTTTTTCTTCCTAAAGGTTTATGTAGATTTAAATGGAAAACACCACTGTTGACATGTTTATAGTTTTCTCTGGGTTGTGAGGTCTTTGACTTTCTGTTATAACTGACAAAGCAGAGAATGAAAGCTTGAAAGCTCTGCAGAACAGTTTTGCAAAATATTGGCAGTAAGGAAATACTGAGGAGCAGAAATATAGGCAGATTTGCTAGTCTCCCTTCCTTTTTGCCTCTTTTCCTGCTCTATTTGCTTGGCCTCTTCCCGTCTTCCTTGAGGCACATTTTCATCTCATATGTTGTTGCTCATATTACAAAGCTCCATGTTGCACGTCAGTTATACAGGTAGATCTTACAGAGTGAACCCAGTGACTTGGAGAGAGAGGGATTTTCTTTACCTGTGCAGTAGCTACTTTCTTTTCCTTTGGCATTGATCAAAAACACATGATTGATCATGGTAGTATGTTTGATCTCCTGTATATATGTCAGCTGCTGGCATGTGTGATCAGTGCTTTTGTGGTGGTTCTCCTTAGTGCTGACACTGTTACCAGAGCTTTGCCGAGAGGCTCAGCTCTCTACTAAATGGCCATTCTAAGCAAATTCCATTTCTCAGTAGAATATCTCTGTGATTTCAGATGTGACTTCAGGAGTAGGACTTGTGATGACAACTGTTTCCTGATCTTGTACTCTCCATACGGTGATTCACTCCCCCAAATAATGTCTGCCAACTCCAGATTCAGACATACTCAGTTGTCTGTACGTTCCTCTGTCTACCTCCAGACATCTGATATCTGCTGATATCCCAAAGGGACCCTGTGAGACTGAAACTAAGCAGTGGTCTTATTGGTGGAGGAAGAGGAAAAAAAGATGATCTTCTACTGGCTAGTTTCAAGATGATACAGTGCAAGATCTGAGATTTTGTCAGTGTTTAAAAGTGGAAGGAGCTGGAGACAGAATGGAACTTCACCTTTTGATAGCTTATGTTCTGCAGATGGCTATCTTGGAAAAGGCTAATCTTATATTGTAATGCTGGACTGTGTTCCAGATGGAGAGAATAAATTGAGTTGGCAGAAGATATGAGCTGTACTTTGTTTCTATAACTAACTTGCTGGCCTGAAATGAAAGGTGGAAGGGCTGGCATGTGTATACTGCCAACCCAAGCCTCCAGCAATTTGGGGACACCTACTTCCCTGCAATGACTATTAAAGTCATATGTGCCATGCAGGCAAGGCATGCCGAACTGCCCCTTTGTTAGATGTCTGCAGCAGATGAAGAGGTTTCCACCTCAAAAAGACAGGCTGCAGTCACGGCACCTGGAACAGTTCGGAAAGAAAAAATGTTAGAAATGTTTTCTTTTCCCATTCCTTTTTCACTTAGGCTGCGGTTCATGAGGGCTTGATCCATGCCCACTGTCTTCCTCTCATTCCTGGCAGCTTGAAGCTCTTCATGTTTCTGAAATATTTGGCCATCTTCTTGCATCTCAGATTTTTTTTTCCCCCTTCTTATTCCTTGAATAGTTTGTTTGCAATTTTGATAACCAAATTGTTTTATGGCTAGTGTCTTTTCTTCACTGAGCTTCTCACTCACAATATTCAAAAGGCAAGTAAAAATTTTGCAAGAAGTTTGGTATAGTCTGGTGACCTGTAGTCCATCCTGGACTGCAGGACTTGCATTGTCTTTGTGTTTTTCTCTCCTGAGCTCATTTACACTTTCAAATGGTTTCTTGCTGTCAGCTTCCCTATTTATTTTCTCTATTTTTCCTGGTTGCTTCTGCCAGCATTCTTGCCTGCCACCTATCGTAAGTTTGGAGATGTCATCACTTTTCCCTAAGCCATATTTGCACTGAGCACACACATTTAAATATGGATAAGCCTGGATAGATTCCACTTTGTCTTTTGCCTGGCACTGTTATAAGCTTGTCATAAACACTTCCTAAAGGATTGCCACATTGAAATATTTAAGAAGCTGTTTAATCTAGTCACACTGATTAAAATTATTTAGTTCTTTAATGCACCTCTCTTGCTTGCTTGTATTTGTTATATTTACTGTGCTAGTTTGCAAATTTGCTGAGAAAAAAGATCAACAAATAATGATACTAATCTTAGCAATCGCATGCTTTTGTCATGAAAGGCTCATCTTTTGCCACTTTCTCCAAAGGAGGAGTTGGCAGGAAAGAAATACACAAAAGAAATATAAATATAAAATATTTATAAAATATAAAAGAATATAGTGGTGGGGGTGTTCAATAATTGCTTAGGCAGGAAAAAAGCTATAACTGAAAAGACTTTCAAATCATTTGATTCCAGGACTTCAAGCCTGAATTATAGTATCAGTTGCAATTATGCCACTTCTGTCATTAGGGAAAACTTTTTACTGCCCTTCAATGTCTGACAAAATCAACAGTCATTTGAAAAGTGTCAGATTATTAGTGACTTTGGTTCTGAATGCAGTAAGCTCCTGCTTTATGTGTCATTAGTTCAAAGCCAGTAAGGATGACCAGGTTTTGCCTGTTCTTTGTCTTTTATTCCCCTGGATAGCTTGCCATATCTAATTAATATTTTGTCATCCATCACTATATAAGTCCTCAATGCTGTCTTCCATATGAAATGTTTTAATCTATTTTGCTCTTTCTACCATGTGTTGTATGACAGGGTCTAGCCAGCAGACAATAGAAGCAGCTGCCTCTGGTGCTAAAATGTGTGGCAAACACATCCTGTTTGCTGCACTGCTTTGAAGCTCAAACCTCGTGGTAAGGCTCAAAACTCAGAAGCATGAAATAAAAATTAGTCTAAAGAGAAAAATCTCCTATTATCACCAGCAAGTAGCAAGAGTCCATGTTACCTTGTTCATTGTTCTGTGAGTCGAATTATGTATGTGTTGTTGGTGGTGAAGAAATAAAAAATAGAAAATAATAATAAGTTTAAAGTATTTTCATGATACATATTTGTAAAAAGACATAGCTCTAGGTTTGTGGAAGCCTTTATGAGTTTGGAGATAATGATCGAGGCTTTTTGGACCTTGAAGAATTGGTCCAGGAGTCTCTCAAGTAAGAAGCTGCTCGGGAACATTTTCATAGAATCATAGAATCATAGAATCATTTAGGTTGGAAAAGACCTTTAAGATCATTAAGTCCAACCGTTATTGATTTTTCCTGATTTTTTTCAGAGGTTTATCTACTTGCTGCATATTGGCACTTCTCTATCTGGTATAATATGACGGGGGAGACACAAAACATTACCTCAAATTATGGGAAGAAGAAAAGAGCTAACCTTGATCAAGACTATTGAAAGGTGCCTCTACTCATTTTTTTCCACTTTGGTTAAATTTGGCAGCTCCCTGCTCATTCAGAAGGGTTCCAAAAATCTCTCCAAATGTCTTCTAAATGCCTTGTGAGATTAAGCTGGGTGCATGAAATGCAAGTCTGCAAAAGTCATATAATTTAGCTAAGCACTGAGTGACCACCCTTTAAAATTTTTTTAAGGTGTCATAAATTAGTTGTCTTTTTTGTTTGTTTGTTTTATTCTAACATGATGGCTATAACTATTCTAAAATTATTGCTTATTTCTGCAAAATCTTGACTGACATTACTTTGACCTAATTAATTTATAATTCTTTAAATCTGTTACAGTGTTTACATGAATATTCCTCATCTACTTCACAGGTTATAACGACACTGAGCTTGTTACCCTGGTATTTATCTCACTTCCATGTAACTGACATTTTTGGAGCCAAATCCTCTATTTCAGTTGAGAACGGGAAGGCAGAATGATTGGAAACAACTTACAGAGTATTTCTGCATTGTTGGAAAGCCTCAGTATGCTGTAAAGTGTCTCAGAATTGTCTGTGTGCCAGCACTCTCTCTCTGCCTCTGTCATTGCACAGGTGATGGTGCACAGACAAGCTGTAGTGACCTCTTAGAATAAGATCATTTATCTTTTTATTTATGTTGCCTACTTTGTACCTTCTCTTGTAGCACTTTACAGGTGGAGATATAGAAACTTAATTGACAGTGAATTGTCCTTTCCCTGTCTCTTATGTGGGTTTCCACAAGATGTTTTTGATTTAGCAGGAACCTGAATCCAGGTATTCCACAGCAAGCTCAGTGCTTTTTTCTTTATCCTTTCTTGGGAATCCAATGGCAGAGGATAAGCCAGACTGGCATTTAGGCTGATGTTGCCTCCAGGGAGCACTTTGCTTAGGAGGGCACAGCGCAGATGAGTGCTGGTGCACCTGCAGCTGGTTTTCCCAAGACTTAACCTCCATGCATCCAACTCCCTGACTCCTGAGTCCCATGAAGATGCCAGCATGCATAGGCTGCCCTCCCTCCTGTCCCCTTTCACAGGTGAGTCCTGTGCCATGGAGCTCCCTGGGAGCTGCTCAGCAGGCAGAGAGGCCAGAGGTAGCCTTCCCTGCCTGTCTCTTGCCTGCCAGGCATTTGTGCAGCTGCTTCTGTGGCTGGCTCCAGCAGGAGTGCTCTGGCCCCACTGCAGCAGCATTTGGCGCTGAGCTGAGGGAAGTGTGGCAAACCAAACCTTAACTTAACCTGTGCAGTACTACATGTGGTGTGGGCATGAGCTAACCAATCCTGTGTGCAACTCAGCAGTCATTTCCAGCTCCCTCCTCCCTCCTCCCTATCCTATTCGGAATACTGAAGGAATTTCTGTATTTTAGTTTTCCTTGGGAGAAAACTCCTTCAGAACTGAAATCTTGGAATATACTGTTTTGCAATCAATACAAATGTGCTTATCAGTAGACTTGGGCTTGAGAGGCACACAGACTGCGGCACTACCTATCTATTGACTCTAATATATTAGCTGACTAAAGTACTTTCCAAGAAAATAGCAGCAGCAGTTTGACTTCTAAGTAATGCTGCACTCCCATGTGTCCTGTGAACTAGGCATCTTCATTCCTATTTCTCAGAGATGCGGATGCTGGAGCATGCAAAAGCAGGGAGATGAGAATTTCACCCTGCTGGTTCAGCCATCAACATTTTTGCTGGTCTCTCCAACCCCATCTCAGCCTGATGTACATCTTCTATGTAGCTGATAAACAGAATTGGAAATTGGTGAAAATAACTGGGTTGTTATAGTAGGAAAGCCTTTCCCTTTTTAGTTGAGGGGTAAGAACTGCAGCCCTTACTTGCCTGAAGAGCTTTTATTTGGGGAAAGCCACAGTGGCAATAAATTCCAGTCTGAGCTTTGGTCTAAAGGGGGCTAGAATGCCAAATCTCCTGCGAAAGGTGGCCACAGGGCCAGCTGCTCTGATGATCCCAGACTGCTTCTGGTTGAGGGACGGAAGCCAAAAACCATCCAGAATTTTTTTTTGTTTGTTCTTTGAGGTTCAGATAATGGTTTCCTGTGGTTCTTTGGGCCTGAATTCTATTTGAAGCTGTTTATTTTTTAGGAATCTGTTAGCAAACAGTGACCTGTATTATTATTGTATCACAAAAGCTATCAATTGACAGTGGTGCTATAATGTAGGTCCTACCATATTTACTGATAGTTGGTGGGTAGGTTAAGCATCAGTGACACTTTAAAGCAATCTTTAGCTTTCAAAAGGCTTGGATGTCCATGGGATTGAAGAGGGATTTAAACTTTTAATGAAGATAGAAGGGAGTGGCAGAACCATTTAAACAAACTGGATAATAATATAAAGGTGAATTGAGCAGGGTAAGGACATCAGGCTGTTGCATTGGATGAAATAGTGGCATTAAACCCTTTCAGTTCTTATACTGAAAAATACAACTGACCTCTTGGTTCTGTATGTTGGAAGCTGAGGTCCTGCTAGTGCTGCTATATTAATTTTCTGGAATTAATATAGGGGTCTTTTTCTGAGCATAAAGAATCTTTCTTTTGAAGCCCTTCCTTGCTTGGGGGAGAAGGGCATTTGTTTATCCTTATGAAGCCAGATTTTACCATGCGCACTACATAAGAAGTCCCACTGAAATCAATTAAAGAATATATGTCATAAGTGACCATTTAGTATGAATAAGGATGGCAAAATCTGGTCTTTAGATAAACCACAGGAGGAGAAAAGTCTGTCGTAATACTTTATTTTTATAAATTCTGAAGAAAACACAAGACAGATTGGTACAAACATGTTGCAGAAATTGAGGTGAGCAGGATTTCTTCTAAGTAGCCTGATAGCTGGGTTGCACCCTACAAGATTGATCTGGCAAGGAATACAGAAATAAACTAATTAGCAGCATTTTCTGTGAGAGACTAATATCCTGCTGTATTAGCCCAAAGTACTGGGAACCAAAGAAAAAAGAGACAGATGAAAGGATGGAAAATAAAGGCCTTTAAAGGAAAAGACAAAAGGAAAAAAAAATATTTCTGCCTCTGAACAGATTCCAAATGGATGATTGACATAAAGGATCCTGGTATTGTCTCCCACGTTCTGTTAGGGCTGTCTTATGGCTTGAACTGAGGAAATATTAATTTTCTAATCTGGTGTAAAAGGAAAAGCATCTTGAATTCCCTGGCCCGATGCCCTATTGAAGCRTCAATTCATATGCCGTTTCAGAATGGGCCTGGCTAACAAGTGCTTGTGTTTGAATCCTGAAAAGCTTTCAAGAATATGCAGTGGCTRTTGCCTGGCAAACAGAGAGGAGCTGTGTGTTGAAACCCATAGCTGGTGTATATCTGAAGAGCTGGACAAACTGAAAATCATACCTGCTCTACTTATATGTATGAAGAGATCAGCAGGTTGGTGTGGAAGGATGCAATACTAAGACAGAATTCGTGTAGTGTACGTAATTATGGTTAGTAACAGCAAAAGACTGATGAAAGTATGTGTTCACTTGCCAGGTAACAGCTAAAGCCAGAAAAAATTAACTAATTTATTCTTAAATTAGTTTTTCTTTTATTTTATTTATTTATTTATTATTATTATTTAAATTTCTTAAAAATGACTGCTGTGATTATTGTACATCTGGATGACTTTTAAACAAAAATACATAGTTGTAATTAAAATTATTATATTTAAAAGAACAGTTGTTCTTTTAAGAATATTCAAATAAAACTAGAGAATGCACATGCCACACCAGGAAGAGAAACGAAGAAGAAGAAGAAGAAGAAGAAGAAGAAGAAGAGGAACAAGAGGAACATGAGGAAGAAGAAGAAAAAGAAGAAGAAGAAGAACAAGAACAATAAGAAAAAAATTGGGAGATTAAGGAAATTGTGTGATCTCCAGGGCATATGCAGCCCTCATCTGACTCATGGTGCCAATGAGCAATTGCAACTGTGGTAGATGATGGCAGGCACTGACCAGTGCTAATGTGGGACAAACACCTAAAGCCCCAAGAAATCCCAAGCAACCTCAGCCTTTATGTTTTTTAAAGTGAGACAGCAGAGGGGAGTGTGACATCCTAGTGTGTACCACGATGAGGTTACCAGTTATGGCAGTGTAAGGAACAGGATGTGGAAGTGTTGAATGAACTGCTTTGCCCTGGTGGGTTTCCGTACCCTGGCAGGGGTACTCACACTTGGGTTGGTTTATACACACAGAAGGGTGTACTGAGATGTAAAGATACCATTGTGTTAAAACTATATGTGGCTAAATGTAATGAACTGCTAGTAGTGCTCTGTTCTAATGACAATGCATTTCATATTCAAAGGATCTTTCTTCCAAGAATTTTGAAGTATTTCAAATTAATCAAGGGCAACCTTAAATCTGTGCAGTTTTCTGTGATGCTACTTATGCAGCCTTCCGTGCCTCCCATGTTGAAGCCATCTCTGGTTGCTCACTGATGATTCTCTCAGACTTTATTGATCGGGCCATGACAAAGAACAATTCTCTAGCTGCTTTCCTGTATACGCCACTTGAAAACCTCAGGCTGCTCTCGGCTCCTGCAGCCACGCTGGCAGATGACCAGGGCAAGGAAGCTAGTAGTTCTGAATGGAAAAATGAGTTCTCCCCTTTACTCGGGGAAGTGGTGGGGAGGAGAGAGAGGAGGAAAGATAAATTTCCAATTTACTTGACTCGCAGATGTAGTAATTTCTTTGTGGTTTGTCAGCTTTTCTGAGATGTCTTTTTATAAATTCATAGGAAGACTGCAGCGATTTTTTGCATGATTGCTAATGGTGCATACTTCATGCAGTTTTAAACTCTACAACCTTATGTCCTGAGCAGTTTTTCCATATCACTTTTCATGGGACAGATAAAAATTATCTTGAAGTCTCCTTTTTGTGTTTTATTAGCATTATTAATATGTTTTGTTTCCCATTCAGTCCCATTAAAGTCATAACTTCAAGCACATTCACTGCTGAATATCTCATCAGAGCATGCTGTATATTTATAATCCCGTGCTTTTCCTCCTTCAGAACAATTTCATTTTTCAGTTTATCAATAGCTCTGACAGCAGAAGCAATGGGTGCTCTATTCTGGACTGTTTGCTTTTACATTATTGCTCCTTAATGTTTATACAGTAGTTTCATCTTTCTATCTCCTCCATTCCTTTGCTTATGGCATCACTGTAAATTTATGTTCTATAACCTCCTGTTTTGTACAAGTCTGGGAAAAACATGAGCGACAAAAGCCCCATTCTCTCCTCTTCAGGGGGACATGCAAGCAAACTGTAGTGGTTATTAGTACAGAGGACAAAAAGAGATTTAAAATCTAAGTAGCTAGGTGAAAAGAATGAATACTTTATTATTCCATTAGGTAATTTGTGTGATAGTCACATTGCTTTATCATCCCACTCCTTTATAACTTCTATTAATAATCATGTTTATTTTCTATTAAGTTGTTCCTGGAACTTACATCCCTGGAGCCATAAATTGTGCTGAAATATGTTGAGATTGTGTACTTGTTTATGCAATTTTGCTAAAGCCAAATTGGATAACAATGGCTGAAAGTGATGCTCAGGATTTAATCCATTGAATACTTTATCAAAAACATAAAATAATAGATAGTAATTAAATGGTGCAGGCAAGTGATTAATGCTTTGTGAAGCTGCATATGTAGTCTGCCCTATTGCTGCTGTTTTCAAACAAAGGGCTGTGACAGTCACTCTATGCTTCATTGACTTGTATGAAAAAAATAAGACTTGTTGTACAGCAAGGCCACTTGCATGGTCATTTYGCTGCTGACATTGTGATACAAACCCCTTAGGGGTCTAACAGAGATCAGTTTATCAGTACAGTAATAACCTCATTAAGTGCCAGGGAAATCATAAAGCATTAATGCTATAACGCATTTGGATTTTGGTCATTATGTTAGGAAAATGCTATTAATAATACTTTATGCCTGTTTATAGGAATTCTTATGAGCAATTTGAGGTAGATACTAAATGACAGGTGGGTCGGTCATGCTCTCTTTAGTCAGTGAGCTTTTGGATGAAAAGACAGGGACTCTTAACTTCCACTCTTCTATTACTGCAGACCTCCAGTGCAGCATGGGACTAGTGACCTGAGCCAGTGCAGCAGCACTGACACTGCCTTACCTCGCAAGTCTCTTCATACACACATTGAGCATTCCTGTCTGTCCAAGACAACATTAAGAACTTCAGCTTTAGTCCTTTAAATATAACTGTTAAAGACATCCATAGCTGAACAGTATTGTCTTGTGATTAACACATAGCTAAATTGCACCATAGGAAAGGTGACTCATCCAAGTTTTCATAGTTAAGGTCCTCCTTCATTTCCATAATTGTTTTAATTCCCTCTAAAGCACTGTGACAGGTGAGCTGAGTCTAATGCCAGGTATCTTAGCTGCAAGTGTGAGGGGCAGCTGTGTGCTTGCATCCCCTCAGGAGTTGTTATAGCTGGTATTGCTACCTATGGCTTTAGTTAACATCTGATGCCAGCTGGCACCTGGGGAAATGGTGATCAGTATCAGTTTCTTCAATTCTTCAGGAACATAGCATATTATTTTATGCGCAGTGGCTCTTCTTGTAATGTTCCTGGGTGACGGTGATTTGCTTTTAAAAGGCACTGGAATACGTTGCTAATTCTGTGGAAGATACTTTCTGGAGATTAACAGTGTCATGTCATTTTACTAATGAAACTATAAAGCGCACCAAAGGCATTTCCAACTCTCCTCTGTAGTATAACATTAGGAAATGTGAGAACCATGGGTACTGACATACTAAGCTTTACCTGGACTCCTGACACCCAACCAGGCTTTGTGTTTTAAAGCACACAAATGCATATGATACTCAGAGGTTTAAAGTTAGACGCGCAGGTACCCAGGAGCTAGTCACATCAGCAAAGATGCTTTTAGGACAGAATGCAAATTCTGTTTTTTAATCTGCTTTTGGCTTTTGTTTCGTTTGTTTGTTTCTTGTTTCTTTTTCTTTTTTTTTAATAAAATGGCTTGGTGTGTAAGGAGGACAGAAGCAGACTCTTCTTAGTGGTCCCCAGTAACAGGGAAAGAGACAATGAGCAGAAACTGAAATGCAGGAAATTCCATATGAATGTCAGAACTTCTTTTATTATGAGTTGGTTGAACACTGGAACAGGTTACCCAGAGAGGCTTTGATGTCTCCATTCTTTGAGATACTCAGAACCTGACTGGACACAGCCCAGGGCAACCTGCTTTAGCTGACTCTGCTCTGAGCAGGGAGTTGGAGTAGATGATTTCCAGAGGYTCCTTCCCACCTCAGCTATTCTGTGATTCCTCAGAGAACAAAAATTTGGTGCAGGTTATGTAATGTTGTGGAAATAAGGAAATATTAAAAATAGCCATGGGAATACAGGACACAAGATAGACACTCCAAAAGGTATAGCAAAGAGAATTTACACACTTACTACCACAGCTGATATATATTAGCTCCCAGAGGGAATGTAGAGCTTACTGTCACCTCTGAGAGGAAGGCCAGGATGTGAGCTACTACTCAAGTCAGTGCTTAATTAACCAAGGAAAAAATATCAATACAGGTGCATCTGAATGTCACAGATAATATGGAAATACAGTTTCTAATTTAATGCAGTAAAGTCTCTAGACATACCCACCCCATATAAATGAGATCTAGGCCATTATTAAATGGAAAGGCTGATAAAGCAGGGAAAGAAAGGCTAATCTAAAACAGCTTGCTGCAACTTTATCAGCAATGTACTGATAGGGATCATCTGTGTTTCTGAACAACCATACTTTCAGTTTCATAAATAATTGTTTTAAAGGGATTAATTTGTCATTCAGACTTTTGGTTACAAGTCAGTGCTCCACTACGGTTCAAACAAATAAATCTACCATCATTTTTTAACCTGAAGCCATTGGATTGGTAATATAGTGTAGCTTGCAGAGTTGGAGCATCTTTTTCAGAGCTGCAGCAAGGCTTGCCTGCCAAACCTCAGCTAGAGAGGGTGCCCAGACCCTGCCTGGTATCTGCAGTATCTGAAGCAAAACAATCCCTCGCCTTTTCACTGCAGATCCTGTGCTGCTCCATTCCCGAGAGTGGTGCTGGCATATGGTGGTCATATGCATTTACTTTGTGTTACTGGAACATCTGGAAGTAATGTACCTGGAAGTAGAGAAAGGTGTTTTCTCTGCCATGGTATTGGGAAACCCAGTGTGGCAGATAGATGACATCGTCATCAGCAAGAGTACCTGCTAACTGTTGAATCATTCAAACTGAGCTAAATCTTGATGTGTGCAATGCAGAGCTTTGTTGCCCTGAACTGAAATAACTCCAATAAATCATGTACTGCTGTTTCTTAGTAGGTCTGTAACAGCAGGTTATTTCGAAGTCAGATATGCTTCAGTGGCATGGATTTACACTGAATTTCTGGGATGTCAACATTGCAGTCTGAAAGGAAATGGTTCTAAAGTAATATCCAAGATGTTATGTTTTCCTTTTCTCCTGCTGCCTAAATAATCTATCCTACTTTAGTTGTGTCCTTGTTTTCCTGCACTTGAGCTCTAAGATTTGCATAGCAGCCACAACGCTTTCTGCACAGTATATCAAATGGGTTGCGTAGTCCATAGCAACATCATCAGTTTCAGTTCTTGCTATAAGCCTCCTGCATTCACCCAACTTCATCCTTCACTGTAACTTTTGGGGACTTTTATGACAACAAAACAGTAAATCTTCCTTGATTTGATAAATCTCTCTGTAAGCATGTGTTCTGTTCATGAACAGTACTGGGTAGTCCTGGAAACTGTACATCCTTTCCTTATCAAACAAAGATAGTGTGGACAGTGATGATGGATATTCTTCTCAACCTCTTGCACAGTGGTCCAGAGTCTTCCAAAAATAATGTTAATACCAACTATAGTTTCTATAGTTCGGGTACTTTTCTAATATCAGTGGGAACATCCAATACTGCCATACAAGGCCTTGTTATTATTTAAGACTACATAAATTAAGAGTTCTCCTTAAAAGTAGATCCACCGGTGGTAGCAATTATAATTGTCTAGAGAAAACTTGTAGACCAGGAATTGCCTGAAGTACTGTTTCTCAGAAGCTTATGTCAGAAAAGGATTGCAAAGGATATGGTCTTTTCCCAAGCATTTGCTGCTGACCACTGCTGGAAGGAGGCTACTGTGCTATGCGGATTCTTGCCTGGCCCAGTGCACAAGTGATGTCCTCAAATCAGCTGCCTGCTGAGGGTAACTTCTTGTTTCAAGTGATCTAAATTAATCTGAGCCAGCAATTTAATTTTTAAATGCTCCTTGTTCCATGACTGTAACACATAGTTCTCTGCTTGTGTTAATGATGACTATATTCAGTTAGGTCAAAAAAGTAAAAAGAGTAGCAAAAGGAAATACCCATGGGGAGTGGGGGAAGTGTGGAAAAAATCAGTATTTCTCAGCAAGAAAGCACCAATATTACAGAAAAAAATGTGATTTTTCAGACCCACTAATAAATACAATAACACAGAGACGCTTTTGCTCTCTTTTGTGAAAAGAGAGGAAATATATAGATGGCTGAATCCATTCAGTTAGGAGAATAAGTAAGCATCATTGAGTACCTCTGTCTTTCACAGCATGTAATTGATTTTTAACTAATTCTACACCTAGAGAAACTAATCCTTGTGTGAAAAAAATCATTGCATTTTTCCATCAGTTCTTATTTGAACAAGGAGGTCAACACCTGTGCAACCAAGTATTGTCCCAGGGAAGCATATAGTGTAATATCACTCTGGACAGGTATGTTAGTCTCCACAGTGTTTTGAATAAGGAGTCTGATTGTGCACCACCACTGAAATCATTACAATTTTGTAATGAGCTCCATCAGGACAAAATCACAAGAACATTGCACGCATCCTAGGAGAAGCATGAGCAGCAGTTTAAGGATGCCCAGACCCAGATGTTGCTTTTTGTGCTGCAGTACTTCAAATTCCCTTGTCTGAAGATATGACAAAGGTTTCTTTTGGCCACGACAGGCTCTGTGCTGTTCAGTCAGTGGTCCTGTTTGCCCTCACTCTACAGGCAGAGCACCGTGAGCAGGCTTTCTGGCTCTCACATTGTTCTCTGAACACCCACTCCTCTGATCTTAAGCAACAACACCAACCTGCCTCATAAGGTGCCCTGCTGTGTGTTCCCTTTTTGTGCATGAAGCCAGCTACTGGCCAGGAATATCGCATCACTGCACAGTAATGCTTCCGTTAATAAAAGTGCGATTTCCTGGTGCTCCATATCCCTTTATCTTGTGCTCATATGCACAACAGCCTGTATCTGTGCTGTGCAGAAGGATGCATCCAGAATTCATTTTCTTTCTCGTGTAATATGAAAGGTATTTCTGAAAGACTAACTAGTGAAGTGATGAGAATCCTCCAGGCTTTGAAGTCTAAGCTTTGCTGGTGTGATTAGTTTAAATGACTCATTTGCCATATAGGGAAGTGGTATTGATGGGTTTGGGTTTCTTCACCCCCCTCTTCTGTTTTGAAATTTGATATCTCCCAACAAGTGCTATTTGGAGCAAGCTCAAAGCTGCTGTTGTGTTTCCCAGCAGGAGCCCTCCAATATATGTACAAAGAGGAAATTATCTGACATTTCTGAGCTGTTCTTTTGGTTGCCCATGCACTACTTTACAATGAAGGTGATTGAGAAGATGGTGGTGGGTGTATAATACAAGCTTAGTTGGAATCTTTCCTCTCCAGAAGCCTAGGGCACTTCTCAAGATACGCGTTTCTGACTCACAGAGTTAGACAATTGCAAGCACTTACAAGAGCAGATGCAAGTTGTCTATGCACCCAGCTGGACCTTTCTGTAACAGTTACTCAGCTCCTCAGACAGTCTCCCACAATGAGGATTTATCTTGGTGTTTGTTGCCTCAGTCTCATCTCCTCCTCATTAAAATGAGCTCTCAGCCAACATAACCAAGACACATCTGCCATTTATGCAGTCCAGACTTCCCTGTGGCTGGATATTAAGATGGACTGTATGATGAGAAAACTCACTTATGCTGAAGACTGACTTGATTTACCAACATGCAAAACAATCAATTCTAGAACTCATCATAAAAAACATTTTAGTCTCTCAAACCCTCTTGTTACTCAACTACTCTGTTTCTGCTTTCAGCCCAGGAACAGAGAGGACAGTAGGATCCAGAGATAGCTGTAAGCTGTAGAGGCATTGAGGGACCAGCATATTTCTGTCATCATTTAAAGTCTAGCTGGAGTGTTACTTTTATGTGTTTGAATCTTCCTGTGGATAGTCATCTGCATGCTGACAGTCCAACATCCATGTGGATTGGGTCCAAAAAGGCTTGCTGAGCATCACTGTTGAAAGCTCCTATGACTGTGTGTGCAGTGAGCATGGTCTGCTCTAGCTGAGCAGGGTTTAATTGCAGTCATGGGATACTTTAAGTCAGGCTGGGCACTCATCCTCCCTCTTCTTCTTACAGCCCAACAACTGCAAAAGCAAGCTGTCTGACTGAGAGTCTGAGGAGCTAACAGCTGGGTCTATGGTTTGTGCTCAAAAAGAGCACAGACTTTACATACATATGTTTAGAAAACCTATGACAAAGGAATGTTAAAATGACAAAGTTAAGTTCACAGAAGTTGAGCTTTCCTATGTTTCCAATGCAACCTTAATTCACCTATTTTACATACTTGAATTTTGTTAATCTGTAATTATGGGATTCCACACTATATTTTTTTTTGCTTGGGACCTTTACTTCATTTAAAAATTAACATAATGAAGTGTGCTCTGGAGAGAAATCAATAGTCTGTAGTGAATGAGCAGCAAAGCCTTTCCTGTTGCAGCAAGTGAAGAGCACAGAGGCAGTGATGCAAGGATCTGCAGAAGGAAAAATGATGGTTTTGTGATGGCTTTCTCTTGTGGCAAGTGAATAGCAGAGAAATGGATTTTATCTCCACATGCGCCAGAGAACTCTTAYCTAATTCTGAGCATCCTTCTTGCATCAAATGAAACTTTTCAAGGCTGTTTTCTACTTGTGAGTTTGTCCTTTTTTGTGGTACACAGCTAAGATCCCAGGGTTGTAAACTGGGTAATTGTTGAGCGATCACAGTTCCAGCTGAAGCCACTGGAATCTTAATCTTGAATATATGAAGTACCATATAATAGTCTGAAAACATAAGTTTTAAACAGCTTATGTTAGGTACCCAAGTTTAGCTGGTACTTCTTACTCAGTTCATGTTCCATAAAAATGGCAAAAACTATAACCTTAACATCCCAGAAAGTTTATAAAAATGAATGCATTGATGTCTGAAGCATTCATACTATTCTGATAAGCACCACAGAAAAGCCTATGAAGAAATGAATAATTCTGTTTTCAAAGCAGAATCTCAATAGCGTGCAATAAATAATGCCTGGTGAGAGTGAATAATGAAGGGAAAATAAACTATTGAAAGCTACACATTAGTTGAACATTGTTCATTCTGTGCACTGAATGAAGTAAGGGTCTTACGGAAAAGAGCATATGTGACAGTGTCATTTACAGTGCTATCGTGGTGCCTGTGCACGAAGCACATGAATTACTGTTTCACAGGCAACCACACCATTTTATGTGCTTGATTAGCAGCCTTTATAATGTAAGCATAGCACAGTTTTTGTGTACAATAAATAAGTTACATGGTTTTTAACTCACTTGAAGTCCCTACTTCAAGATCTGAAGGCTCTGAAGCCTATTCAATTAAATGGTACTAGGGTTATTCTACTCTTTCATGTGGGGGAACAATATATTCTCCCTGCTTTAGTTCTCTGAAATATGTGAACTATTTTGTCTGAAACTAAGAAAGAAAATAAAGAGTCAGCCTGGTGCAGGTATCTCACATAATGGATTTTATTAATACTGTAAGTAAAAATAGAATTTGATCATGGAAAGTACTGGGCAGGAGCTGAGACATCCATTGGTGACTTCAATGTTTCCTGTTGTACCGGTGTTATTTAGGAACATGGTGGTGGTGGTTCATGCACCTCACAACAGTAGTGACTGGAGATGCCAGACTAGTCTTTTCCTTGGCGGAGTCACCAGTCTTGTTTATATTTATGTCCTATGCTGCTGTTACTCACAGAAAGAAAAATATGTGTAATTATCCACCTTCAAGGATAGAGGGGCAGTTTGGTCAGCCTCCAGGTGGTTAGGATGAATTGCCTGGTTTCATAAATGGTTTTTGTAAACAAATACTGGTTAACACTGATAGGATTTCAAGAAGAGTCTACATGGAAGACAGCAATGCAGTATATAGAGAGCTGAGCTAGATGGACATGAATCATGTGAGGTGTTCAAGTTGCTCACAAGGTTGTTGTGAGGATGGATTTATATCAAGTTCGCTGCTGCCTAGATAAATATTAGTGCTGATGACAGAGGAACGTGTCAGAAGATGGTGGTCAGTCTGACTTCCCATATGGCAGAAGACAGAGAATTTGGGATTTGCTGAAAGCCATGAACAGCCTCAAGGGTCATTAAGTAATAAGCTCCTCTGCCCACAGCAATAATTAAAGAAAGGCTACCACTYAACTTAAATTTTACTTTTCAGCCTTTTTTAGGGGTATTCTTCAGTTTTTGTCCACCAACAAATTCCCTTTCTGGTGTGCAGGACTCAGACACTGGCTTATTTCGAGATAAATTCTCTTAAGTACTGGTATCTTTTACATCTGAATCCTTGTGCACTTGGTTAAAAAAAAAAAAAACAAACCACCATGTTGCACTGTGTTCATTGTTTACTCTTGCATTTAATCATAGGAATGCTGTCTTGCCCTTTGAGTTTCCTTTGAAGATGGATGAATTCGCAGACCTGTCTAAAGCAAACGAGGAGGCTTTAACTTAACACAAGAACAATGACAATTTAAAAATTTTATAAGGGTGCCAACCATGCTGGTTTAATTTTTGATAAGGGATGATACTACGTTTCTGCATTTTTAATAAAGAGACTGACAAAAGAGTCGTTTAAGCTACCTAGAGAGACAAACTTTTACAGCAGGACTGTAACCATTCAAATGTTAATGGTAAAGATACCAGGACAGTCTGCCTTAAAAAGACTGTCATGAAATACTCACTAGTGTTGCTGCATAAAAGTCAAAAGATTACTTTTGATTTGCAGACACATTATACAATGCTTTCAGATTCTTAAAATTGATTTGGAAATCATTTTGATATGGTGAAAAACTGACGTAATAAAATCCATGAAAATACTACCCCACACTGCAGGTAAAACCAGAGAGAACTTAACTCTACTGGATTTCTGTTTGTAAAGGGAAGACTTTGATTTTATATTACCAGAATTTTTTATATGTTTCAGAAAGATAAGTAATTTCAGATTACTAAACTCTTAAGAATATAATGTATAAGAAAAGATTACTGCTGGCATTGGTACAAATTTCATTTCCAAGTGCATGATATGTGTTATGATCAACAGATCATAACACAGGCATATAAGGCACAGTAATATTTAATTTTTTTTTATTTGCACAGTCTAGCCTTACAGATTATCCTTGCGTAAGAATAGCGATGTTTATCCATGAAACATTTATACTATGACCACCACTGCAAGAAACATGACTGGACACTTTTGCTCAGGGTTGAATTTGTGCACTTTGGCTATTCTGGGGGGGAGTTGAGTCGTGAATTGAGACCATCCACATGCATCAGATATGCTAGGTGCATTGAATGGTAAGAAGAGGGGCTCAGTTGATTGGGAATAGGGCTTTTGGTAGGGCTTCAGTGCATGCAGGGCCCTACTACCTGGTGCGCTCCCTGGTTGCAAGGCAATGCCATGGCCTATATACCAACTATGTCTTCTCCGCAGTGGATCACAGAGCAGTCTGACCATCTGCATCCTGCATATGTGACCAAAGATGGGGAGAGAGAGGTCACAGTGCAGAGCTGCACATGGATTTGATATGAGCCTCACTGTGGGGACTGTGCAACAGGAGATAACTACATTGCTCTCAGCTCTGTGGGTAAGATGTAGGATAGGATAGGATAGGATAGGGTAGAACAGAATAGAACAGAATAGAATAGAATATTTTAGTTGGAAGGGACCTACAATGATCATCTAGTCCAACTGCCTACTTGTACAAGGCTGTTGGTTGCCTTTCGTGGGCCTGTTCAGCCCTGTCTCATTTTTCTTCCCTCTCTAAAATGGGTCCTGCATAAATTTTCCTGGCCTGGCAAATTTTTGAGAGGTCAATAATGCTGTTAGACCCTAGATGAACATGAATAATAGCCTGTTTGCACAGCTGATAACTGAGCTGTAAAAACGAATCTGCTCCCAGATGAAACTTGACATGCAAAATTTAAGCTTGGGGAGCAATTCTTTGTACGTATTCCGAAAAAAAAAAAAATGGCTTGGACTGCTTAATTTTTATTCATCCTTAAAATAAAAACTCCACAGGAGGGTCAGCAGAGAAAGCTTCTGTGTTTTGACATAGCACTTGAAATTAGCTTTAAACATAAAATACAGCAAATGTTTAATCTGTAATAAAGTTGAATCTGCTCATTTTGGAGAAGAACGATGGCCAAGGGTCGAAGCTTTAGGTTCTGCAGTTGCCAGATGGGATCATTTCCAAAAGGGAATTTGGATGGTAATCAGTGTCCGCTGGGATCCATGCCCACCACTCCGAGTCCGCGTGCCACAAAGGAGAGATTAGGGGCAGAATGAGAATGTGCAGGGCTGGCACGAATCAAAGGGACTCCCTGTAAAACCTATTACATCTGCTCTCTAAAAAATGCATAGAGAAACTGACAGTCAGGAAAATGCAGTTTTGATTGTGCTTTGATGGCTGGGAAGCTAAAATTGTGTGGGTGGGTGGCTAAGTGTAACTCCATGTCCATGCCAGCTTTATTTGACTGAGACAGCCAGAGTCAGGCCAGTTTTCATTGTCCTTTCAGGACTTTCAGAGCAGCAGGATAAATAAAGGAATGGAATGGGGAAATGAATTTATAGACTTTGGTTGTCAAATGATTAACAAAAGGCCCAAACCTTGGTGTTTTGTTCTATTGAATTTGTTTTGGCAAGGCAAAGATAAGACTGCAAACCTATACAAAGGGAGGTGGCCTTTACTTCCCTCTGTGCCTTTGTGAATGGCTGGGTGATTTGCTGAATTGAAGTTTCACTTTCGGACTGAAAGCAGGTGTTACTCTACACTGAATTATGAGCTACAAACACTATGCCATGTTTTGGGACCCACAGAGTTGGCTAGTATTAAATCAAAACAGATCCCAAACGTTTGGGTGGGAATATCTGAATTTCTCCAGTGTATGCTTCGTAATGGTAAGAGAAACAATCCAGTTCCCAAATCAAGTTTCAGGTGAACTACAAGGACTTGTCATGATCTTTGGGAGCCCATGTTAGTCCTTGAGGCCTGTGCCCTCTAGCAGGTGAGTGTGCCCATGGCTTGGGTCCTAGCCCTCTAAACCAGCTGAAGAACATGAGCTGCTTTAACCTGATCTGGCCACGGGATGTATCATTTTCCAGGGGAAAGGGAACAGCTGTGCAGGGCTGTGAGGTTGGCCGCAGCCCTTCAGTGCTCTACTCCAGTGCTTTGTGTTGGCCTGGTGTTGCCCTTCTGTCCTCCTAGGGATCAGGGGCCTCCTTTGCAAGTACCAAGACCAGCCTTTGATGACTAGTGGACAACAAATATTTGGCAATCACACCGAGTGACACAGGCTATATTGAAATGAAAAGTTCTTTAAAAAAATAGTAACTCTGAGATTAGCTTGGACATGTTTAAGCTTTCTAAAGAGTGAATGAAAGGGAGACAGGGTCTTTCTGAGACAATAGCAGGAGTGTCGTGAGTAAAAATTGAAGTGCTTTAACCAAGAGCTGTGGGAAGTGCTTGTGGAAGTTCAAACTGTATGAGTCTGACAAGATCTGTGCAGACATACAAATGCATAAATACTGTGCTTTATCAGAGCCATAGGAGAACCCAGGGCTGAAGCACAAGAGGTGCAGCAAATCAAGGACCAGCTGAATTAGTAGGAGTTGTTTTAGGTTGGTTTAGACTACAAGTATCTATCTGCTTGTATTCTTTCAGGCTTGATCCATCTTGGTTAGAACTTAACATCTGTGGAACTGAGAGACACTTCTGCTTTTGAAGGAAGAATTGGGAATGGGGGAATATTTTGAAGAGTGTACTAGTAAGGGTAGGAGGAGAGCTGTTTTGTGCTTCTAGAAACTATGTTTCTAGGACATGTTATTCTGAAGTGCATCTATCACTTGATGCTTTATGTGATATGACAAAATGCCACAGGGATTGATCTATCAACTGCTGTTGTTGCAACATGGTATAATAGGCAGGAAATCTGAAAGGACATGTTTTCTGAAACTGTAGCTCTGGGAGCGCACATACACATGTCTATCACTCATACAAGCACGGATTCTACACATGGCGTCAGCTCTGTCCTAGTATTTGTGAGAAAAGGTTTCTCAACTTCAAAGAAGCAAGTTTTTCACAACTCAGTTACATTGATAACTCTTCTCAAACATATAGAGAAATGTAAACAAGGCTGCATTTGTGTGACTCTCATGTATCTCTAATGAAGCTGTGCATAGAGACGCCCAGAAGAATTTTATCATTGACTAAGTAAAACACCGTGCAAAGTGAAGAGATATTTGAACATTGGGCCTACATTTGCAAGATGATAATTGGATTATTTTTCTCTCCTGGAAAAAAGATCTCCCCGTGTTTCCCTTTTCTTCCCCTCCCCCCATTCCTATTTTGGGGAGATTTTAAAARCTAGTTTGATTTTTATCCACTTTGAAAAATAAATAATTCCACTCTGACCAAGCTCAAGTATTTTGGTTATGCACAAGACTCCATTCATTCTCGTGTTATTTAGGAATTGAAAGTGATGAGATGGCAATATCTAATGGGATAGCTTTGAAAAAAATTATTAAAGACAAGCTAGTAAATCAAAAGAGAAAGCAAGAAAAAAACATTCAGAATCCAACCTTGAAAAATTTGCTTTTAATGAGCTCTCACTTTAAAAAGGAAAACAAATGTTGAGTTCATATTCCTTCATAAAGAAAGACAGCCTTGTCTAGCAGCTATAAGAATTTACAAATTAGATGACTTAGACTCTACCCGCTGCTTAGCATGAAGGCATAGATTCAACACTAGCTTGAAAGCAAGACGGGTGTTCTGCTGTCATAAAAAATCCATACAAATATAATGAGAAACAGTCCATGCAGACATCATCCTAAATTCCCATTKGGGTATTATTTTCTCATTGATGTTGTAATTAATGCTAAAATAATTTGTCTGTGAGCCTTCAGGATGCTTAGAGCTTTCCAGAGGGCTGCTAGGAGCTGAGGGAATTTTGCACCTCACAGAACCAGACCTTGTCTCTGCTTCCGCCATCCACGCACAATACACTACTTCTTTGCAGCATTGGGGCCTAAACAAATAAGGTGTGGGAGAAAAATGGAGCGAGTGTCTAGCTTACAGAATTTTTAAAAAGGGGGAAAAAAAATCCAGGCTTGGTGCTTTACCAGGTTTCACTGTTTGTGTCTAAGCCCTTTGGGAGCCATAGAGCAAACAGCAGCCTGTGGTACTAATCTGCTGCTTTACAGCATTGGTATATGGTCACTGTAGAGTTACACGAGACACTGTCAACTTCAGTTTTGCTCCAATTCATGATTCCTTTGTTGTAATAGGATAAATAGTTGGAAGTGAAACATCTTGAAAAAATCCCACTGTACTTGTTACTAACTATGGCCTCAAGTCTGCATTTCTGTTAGCTTTCACGGTGATTAGTCACTGCACCACAGCAAAGAGCAGATCAGTCTATAGCAGTGCTCCTCTAGCATGCAAAAGATCTTGCCAGACACCTAATCCTCACTTTTTTTCTTCTTGGTCCCTTCATTCTTATGCTCATTAAAATTAATGGGAAAGGTCCCTATTGTGACTGTAGGTTTGGTTGCATTCAAAGATCTATTGTCTAGGGATACTGCTATGGCAGGGTGTTCAGCCTTGGGATGGGAATGAAGGGCAGAAGCCTTCTGTGTTAACTCCTCTCTARCTGAATAAAAAACTTCACTGATGGACTGCAAAGCATCTCTTATCTTCCCCTTACTCCCTTGACAGAGCTGCTATACAGAGGCAGGAGTGAGAGCATGAAGTGGAAGAAGGTGGATTTGAAGCCATACTGGAAAAGTATTATGAGTAACTCTCCAGGAAGCACATTCCCAGGGAGCTGCTCTTCCGAGCTACTTGGGGAACCTTACGTGGCCAGAGTACTGCTGAATGGCACTGGGTAATATTTCAGTTGATTTGCTAAGGAAAACCAGGAGGTGGTAGTCAAAGTGGACTAACTTGGGTTTGCAGTTATATATACGCATATATTTAAAAGTTTAAGAGAGTGGTTGTAAGTCAGAATTGCTCTGAAGACAAGAATTCATGAGTGTGAGATATGGACTGATATCTAYGCATGTGTATATGCAGTTAGTGAATGTGTGATGCAGTGTGTTTCACATTTAAGTGGAAGCTTTGGTCACTAAATGTTGCAGTCTCATACCTGGACAATAAGTACCACTGAGATCTTGTTTGGCCAGCAGTGTGGCAGTGTTATATCATACTGCTACTTATGCTTGAATAAAGGAGAACTGAGTGACAGTTTTAGGACAAAGAATTATGGCTATGGAAGTGAGAGATTCTGGCTTGTAGGAGAGACAATTCTTGGATGATAAACTGATGGGGTTTGTAGTTTGATTTAAATCTGATTGTGTGATGTCCTCCTTTCTTTACTAGGCCATGAGCTAACTAAAAATAAGGATGTCATTAGAAGACTTTGAGTGTGTGAGGGTTAAATTGACCTTTTAGGCATGAAACAAGCAAAAGGAAAGTCCTAGTGGCTGTGAAAGGTCCCTAGAATGTGAAAGGAGAAGATGGATCCAATAGACAAAGTAGTACAGAGCATGGATTTAAATAAGAAATATGAAAAGCAAAACAGCAAAGAGCTGACTTAGGGGATTGGAGTCCTCTGGAAAGAAGTTGAAGTTGAAAGAGAATAAAATTAACCTAAGAAACAAAAGAGATTATAGAAGATATTGAACAAAGCATTTTAAAACAATAAAAGTTGCAAAAATAAGAGCATAGAAAAAGGAGATCAATGTATGGACACCATTTAGTCAGATACAAATAAAAATATGAATTGGAAAAAACCTCTAAAGAATTCAAGTACTAACTTGCTTTCACTCACGCAAAAAATGATTTGTGCAAATGAAAAGTAATATCACCTGTCATTAAAAGTGCCCTTACAAAGAGACAGACAGGGATGGCCACAATGATGTAACGGGGCTGGAGAGTAAAATGTTAATGGACACCAATGCTACAGTAACAGTGGTCAGATGCATGAATTAGGGGAAATTCCTATAGCCACATGGACAAGAGTGGAAGTATTTAAGGAAGTTAGTAGGGGAAAATTTTTAATTGAGAGCTCTTGGAAATCAGTCTAGGGAAAACTATGAAAAGAGAGGAAGTAGAAGAAACTTTTCTGTGCAGTTTAAAATGGGCAGATTTTGAAGAAATTCAACAAAAGCGAAAGACTAAAGTATCTTAACAGATAAAAACAGTAAGCAGAACATTTTAAAACAGAGTATTAAACAAGGTGCAAACAAAAAATAGGTTTGGTAATCCCAAAAGTAGGAAGGAAGCTTGTGAAAAGTGTTAGTCATTTTGAGCACAGTAGGTAAAAACCAGGAGCTATGTAAGAGTCTTAGGGACCAGTCCTGATCAGAAGTGAACCTGTACTTACACTCCACTGGGTTTGTGGCTTGTTTTGTGCCTCACTTAGTAGAAGCAGCAGAAAATGCATTTTAGTTTTAAATGTAATATACAATACTATGTATAGCTGAAAACTCAYAGTAGTTTTGGCAAGAGAATTTTATTTTAAAATGTAAATAATATTGCAGGTAACTGACATATCATTTGGCAGCTTAAGGGATGTGGCTGCTAGTGCATTGGTTCAACTAACTTTAATTAAAAGGTTTAATTTAAATATCTGTTTGCAAAACATATTACATTAGCATATCTAAAAGCCGTGAGRGGATTGAAGGAATTAGATTTGTCTAGTTGAAAGACAAGCCTGAAAAAGTCAGCCTAATGGACAGGGGATATTTTCAAAGGTTATTATACAAACAGAGGAGGACAGGTTTTTAAATGTCCATTTGAAAGAAAAAAAAAGATTGCAGAAGGACATTAAGTTGTTTGGGGGAAAATGAGGCGGGGGGTSTGTGTTAGTACAAATAGCTTAAGAAACTTGGTCTTCAAGGCTTGAAGAGTTTCAGCAGATAGACTGGAGACTTCCCAGTGGAAGTATATGTACACTAGTCCTGTTCTTTCTCTTCCCTGACAGTCTGTCATTTTTTTTTTTACATTTAGCAAAGGTATTATTGACAAAAAAACCAAAGCACCTTCCATTCTTCCACACTTGAGAGAGCTCTCTTTGGCTGGGGCTGTCTCTCTGACAGTGGTCACAGGGCAGGGGAGGTCCACAGCTTGTTGACATTCTTGATTGTGAGTGGCAGTAAGTAAGCCAGGGTAAGTCTGATACTGCTCTAACTTGGCACCATCATGCCCAGGTTATCAGTGTTAAACTAGATGGAATCTGTTGCCCGTTTCTAAGTCAGTGTGGATGGTGTTGGTCACCTCATCTTGGAACAGCTAGTCTGTGGCCTCTTCAGGTGCGATGTGGTGAACACTGAAGTGCTCCTGTGTATCGTACATCAGGTGGAAATGCTTGCACCATATTGCTCAGGATGGACTTTTGGTCTGAACTGTGTAGCGTTCTTCTGCAAAACAAGGGAAAGTGCACGTACAGTGGACAAAAGCTGGAAACACCAGATGAACTTGCATTAAAATAAGTTTGGTGCATTGCTTTTTACATGCTTCTGAATGACTTTTCCAATTCAAATAAAATCTGTGGTTGGGAGGGTGTGTATATGCACACCTGCGTGAGTAAACAACAAAAGAACCTGGTATACTAATACAAGCCTGCAGAAAATCCAGTGTGCAGAATACCAGTTATTCATCATGACACTGAAGAGACTTCTCTGATGTATAAGCTGAAGCTATCATGAGATACCAATGGATCTAAGTGACCAATTGTTGCAAAATATATGGAAAAAAGAGCTGGGTTGTGTGTTAGGTTAAAAAAGTAATCTAGCTATAAAAATCGGGTTGTGAAATAGGTCAAAGAAATGGTGTGGATGATGAAAGACACAGAGCTAGCTGATGGGACTCTCTGTCTGGATGGAGCTCTATATAGAAATAGCATTTCACTGTTTTGATGTACCTCCTTGCTCTGTTAGTGGCAGGCTGATTTGTGCTAGTTTGTGTTGTTTAATGTGCAGTGGTATGTGACCAGAAGTAGAGGCAAATTAGCAAATTACACATACAGCAGGTTATTGAACTGTCCCTTCCTTCACAGCACTTCGACATGGTCTGAGAGCCTCCTGCTCTCATCTTCTTTGTGCCCTGGGGCTGAGGCTGCCCATTGCTGGTTGGTCTGCCTGAACTTTTAGGATGACTTTGAATGCTAGTTAGTAGGTAGAGGTAGAACATACCAGTCACGCAGATGGAGAGAAAAAAGAGTTGACACAGCAGCCTGAGCCTAATTCCTAATAAAAATGATATATAACAGCCAGCAGAGAAACAGTCTGCTACAGCAGGAGCCCTGTACCTAGCTTGAGAAGTGTTGAATAAAGCTGGGTCACCCTTATGCTACAGATCAACCAAAAATAAGGAACATGTAGTTCAACTCTGTGCTGGTCTTCTAAAAATCATTAGGATGGCGCTGTGTTCCTAAGTTTACTTACGTTACTTTTAAGCTGAAATATTTCCATGCATGGCAAGAGCGCACATTCTGTGCTGTACACCTGGAGCCAGTAAGGACCAAGCAGGGGCAGAGCAATGTGAAGCAGAGGTACTTCACACAACACATAGAGCTGGGGAACTCCTTGCTTCAGTATGTGACCCCTGCTAAAGCTTTTACTTACATTACGTTTGAAAAGGAACTGATATTCATGAAAAATTGTTCAGGACTATTTGAATACAAAGAGGCTACCACTGTCTCAGGAAGTCCTCAAGCCACTAATGGCTGAAGATAGGAAACTATTCTGGGCAAGCATTGCTGTATGCTGGCTCTGGTCTTACATTCGCTCTCAGGCATCTGTTACCAGCTGCAGTGTGGGTCAGAATGAGCTAGAGAGACCCTTGGTCTCACCTGCCATAACCAGTCTTGAGATTAGGAGACAGACTGGTTTATGTGTGTCAAATCTATAAGCAAACTCAGTTGCCAACTAGCAAATGCAGTATATTAGAACGTGTTCTGTATATGATGGTTACTAAATGTTGCATATTAGCTGTTGGAGACTTACTGTTTCGCCAAATATGCCTGTGCTGTTGCTTTACAGATTTCCATACAGTCTGGATAAAAGAAGCGTGAGTTCCTGTTCCAGTTTCTGACTCAAGAGGTGAGCTCCTGGAAGAGACGCACCTTGGGAGGTAAATTAACAGTCTTAATTAACTATTGGAACATAATGGATAAAACT
The DNA here is from genome assembly GCA_035582835.1 of Phoebastria nigripes. NCBI lineage: Eukaryota > Metazoa > Chordata > Aves > Procellariiformes > Diomedeidae > Phoebastria > Phoebastria nigripes. The sequence goes on from JAYKAV010000333.1 coordinate 1,284,453, forward strand.
AGATTTAATTTCTCTTACATACCAAATGGTTTCCCTTGCCCAATTTACTTCCCCTTTAGCACCTCAAGTTTCCTTCTTGCCTCTGCAATTCCTTGGAGACACATATGTCCACAAGATGGTACTAGGCTACAAGTAGCCCCTACAATGGCTGGTCAGTGAAGGCTGTTGAAATTACTGTTGGTCAGGTGTCATCAGAGCAATTTACTCAAAAAAAAGCGTATTAATGTTGTTTTTTGTGAGAGGCATTCAGGCCAAAATACCTGTTTGGTTTTTTTTAATAAAACAAAATTCTGATAGGAATCGTAGCAAATCATTGCTGTGACTGATGCTCTGCACGCTCACACCTGTTTCATACCGGATAGCTTCATTATTGCCTTTGGAGCCACTTCCCATTTAAACTAATTTAGGGAAGAGAAGAATGAGGCCAGGAATTATAGTAGCTTTATGAATCTGTGTTTTGGCACATTTAAAAAAGAGAAATTTGACCTAATATATTATAAATACCTCATTTGCTTTAAGCAATTATTGTAATCTATCACATTGATCCAGCCAACACAAACATGTGCTACATTTTGCATGCTAAAAAATTGTTCAAAAAGGCTTGAACAAATTGTTAATACTCTATAAGCTGCTAGTGAAATAGCTCAATGATTAGCTCTTCTTCACATGATTCAAACGCATTAGTGACACTACTGACTAATGACTTGCAAAATTTTTGTTAAAGGCACAGGTGCATTTTTAACTGGCAGACCAGTTCTGAAGTCAATGGCATTTCAGGGTTTGAAACTGCAAAGTTTTATTACATCGGTTTATGTAAAATTAGTGCTTGATTATTTTTTTTTAAATAACACTCCACATATAATCATGTTAATCCTGTTGTGATGCTAGATTCAAGTTACTCCTGAAAAATACCTTTTCATAATAAGATTACTGAAATACTCTTAATCCTGACTGTATGAACAACGCTGCAGTGTTAATTACAGTGAACCACTTTCTCATCAGCACTGTGCAAATGGAGTGATAAACACAGCCCCTGATAGCTTGTAAAACATTTCCTTTGTAGTTACTGATCAAACCGCATGTGCTTAAGCAGTAGGAAGGGCGAGCCGTTCCTGCGAAGGGAGGTTGCCACCTTCAGCATACTTCGTACTTGTTTCGCTAATTTGAACGCAATTAAGTAGAGATGACCACATCAGTGTGGTCATAATGAAATCCCTCAGTGGGAGAGCTGAAGTAATGAGGAGAGCACACAATTTGTGACTCAAGGCCATTTAAAAGAGTCCACGTGTTTAATTGACGTAGTAAAATTAAGATCATGAATGCGGCTGCCATTGTAACTGGGCATATGGAGGGAGGCTCATGACCAGAGGGCCCGACCCTGTGCGCGTGGTTCAGAGCGGCGCAGGCCAGTCTATCCCAGCGAGAGTTCCAGGGCTGTCGGAGCGGGGCCTGGGCCTGCCCCGCTCTCCCAGGGCCCTTTCGCTGCTGGCTGCCCAGCACCGCCGGCCCGTCTGCCAGGAGGTGCCGTCACCTCCCGCCGCCGTGGCGGGACTTCGCCCCTCGCGAGGCGGCAGCAGGTGAGCCGGGCCGCTGCCAGCCCGGCCGCCGAGGCGGCGAAGGCCMCCATCCTCCGCAGACGGGCCTGGAAACGCGTGCCCGAGCACGGCGTGTGCCATCCGCGGGGCTTTCGGTGGCCGCCGCTGCACGGCCGCGCCGAGGGAGGTGTCCCGCAGGTGTCCCGCCGGGTACGGCCCCCTCGGCGCCCGTCCCGGCGGAGGCGCCATGCGAGAGGGGCGGGGGCCGCTCTCTCCGGGGCAGCGGCAGGCGGCGGCCGGGGCCGTGCCGAGCGGCGGCGCGCGGGGCCCGCCCAGCGGGGCGCGTCACGGCGCGGCGGCGGCGCGCGGCGGGGCGGGGGCGGCGCCGGCCGCAGTCGGCACGGGGCAGCGAGCGGCGCGCCGGCTGCGCGCACCCCGCACACTGCCACGGAGGGAGCGAGCACCATGTGCCGGCCAGCGCTCGCCCGGCTGCTGCTCCTCCAGCTGCTGCTGCTGAAGCTGCACCTCGGCAAAGGTGGGTCCGGCGCGGCCCGGCGGCTCTCCCTCAGCGCCGGGGCGGCCGCAGCGTGCGGCAAGTGCGCGCCTCGCTTCGCGCTCCCGGGAAGGGGGCGAGCGTCCTGCCTGCCCGGGCACCCACTCGCCGCGGTGCCCCGCGCGAGGGCCGGGCGCGCTCGGGGATTGCGACCTGCGGGGGCCGGGCACGCTCTTTAGCGAGCGAATGCAACCAGACCGCTGGTGACAGAAGCTGCCACCTTTAATCCCTTTCTGAGGAGATTTGTGCCTCATCAAAGCAGCGCTGCACCATGTCTGCAAAGCAGATTTGCTCCGTCCCCCCCCGCCCTCAACTTTAGTTGGGTCAGTTCCCTTTTCCCGGGACGGCGCCGGTGCCTGTTACCCCCCGTGTTCCTGGGTATCTGTGCGTTTTGCCCCGGCAACCGACGCGCAGGAGGTCGCAGCATCGGTGTGCTTTATAATTTTTCTTTGTCTTTTGCATTTCGGGTTTAACCATCTTCTATTGCCAGGCTCCTTTCCCCCCTGCCTTTAAAACAATGCGGGGAAGCACGGGAATGGTCCCTTTTATCCCCGCACAAAGCGGCTTCGGGATCACCGCCGTCCTCCCGCGGAGGCGCATCTCCCCCAGCCCGCAACGAGCCCCTCTGCCCTGGCAAGCCCAGCCCCAGCCCCCACCCTCGGCGGCGGCTCCCGGCGCCCTGCCCGGCTTGTGCGCGGCCGGCGCCGGGCGGGGAGACGGCCCCGGGATGCCCCCGCCGGGGGAGCGCGCCCCGCTGACCCAGGCGCGGCCCCGTGTCTCGCAGGCGCCGTCAAGGAGTGCGAGGAGGACCAGTTCCAGTGCCGGAACGAGCGGTGCATCCCCGCCATCTGGAAATGCGACGAGGACGACGACTGCTCGGATAACAGCGACGAGGCGGATTGCCGTGAGTGTCCGTCCCCTGGCACGGTGGGGTGGGGAGCCGGGAATGGGGGCCCTCCCCGCGCCCAGCCTGGAAGGGCGCGCTTCCCAGCTGCGCTGCGCCTCTTTTTTATGAATGAATGAATGAAGTCGCGCCGTCCCCGGCTCCGGCTCCGATTGGCTGCCGGGAGCAGCAGATCCGTGACGCGGCGGCCGGGCCCGCCGCGGGCTGCGTTCCGTGCCGCCGGGTAGCGGCTCACCGCTGCCGGCCCCGGCCGGGCTGACTTGGCCAGGGACAGCCGGAGGGTGATGCAGCCGCGCGAGTCCGGCGGCAGCGCTCACCTGGCAGCTCCCTGCCCTCTCCCTGCCCGCCGTGAGGTTCCGCCCTCGCCTCCAGCAACGTTTCTGCTCAGAGCGTCTAAAGGGAACGGCGCAGTTTGTGTCCTTAGGGGAGTTGGGAGAGATGTTTAATCCCGGGGGAGTCCGTGCTCAGGGCCAGTGACAGGTGCTCATGTGAAACGCTGCTTACTTTTAAGCGTCCTACAAGATGTGGGGTTGGTGTGAGTTTTGTGTTTAAATACATGTTCGCAGTCATGATGAGGAGAAGGGAGATGAACAAGTAGCACTGCTTGGCCGTGTCAGCCACTTAACACTGACTGACTCCCTGGTAGTGTAAGGGAAGAGAGAGCAAGGAGATCTATGCTTTCAATCCTGAGAAGATGGCAATCTTCTCCTGCGGTGCTTGTGAGTGGCACCCAGTAAACTTTGGGTAGTTTGTAGGGTTGTGCTGTTATTACCTCTCTGTTATTTTGCTTACAGCTTCTGACAGCCTGGGAGAATTTTTCTCAACCATGGAGTGTAAGAAGCATCTGTAAAAGAAGTATCTTTAATTTGGAGTTTTAAGTTGCAAATATTGTAGCAAGTACCACGTCTCTTGAGTTATCTCTGCAGGATAATAGACGCTGAATGTGCATCAGGTTATAATTCACTGAATGAACTCTTGAAAGTTCATAGACCCGGGGGATGTATCAAGAAAAGAAGAGTCACTGGTTATGTGTTTCTCGGTATGCAACTGTCCTGTTAAAAGCTTCACCAATAAATCTGTATCAGGTGATACTCAGAGTGAAGTCTAAGTAGATTAGTTTAAGGAGAGCAGGGATTCTCAAACTCTTGTTCATGGGAAATGTCTTGATGTTATAACATAAAACATAACATTTATTTCTGGTGCTTTTGTATTCAGAGGACTTGATAGGCTTTATATATGCCTAAGTTTATAATCTGGGGAGTTAGCAGCATTACTTAATTCAGCTATAGATATGGTTTATGCAGGAATTATATTGGCACTAGTTAGAGGCAACTTAGATTTGGAATGTTTCAAATTACAGAAGACTCAGGGAAGCCATAGCTGACTGAAGACTAGCTTAGACTCGTGTGTAGTCATAACTGAGCAAGTTTTCTCAGAAGCGTATGAGTTTCCAGAGAGAGACACTAATCTGTGGAAGCGCTGGCAATCTCTGAGCAGGCATTCTTGAAGCCTTCTATTTAAAAGTCCCTCTGTGTGCTGTTGTACAAAGGCTTGGTGAGCTGCAGGTGACCTATGGGCTGTGCTTTGGGAACTGCTGTTTCAGAGGTTGGGATTTTGGCTGGAGTAGCATCTTGAGGAACAGATTCTGCATCCCACGTTCCACATTGAAGAGTAGGTTTGTGGCCTGAGCTGCTTGCCTAGCACGAGTGAGTGGGTCAGTATCTGGACTGCTTTTTTATCTTTCCCTTTTCCTTGTGATCTGCCCTCTAAGCATTGTGTCAGAAAAGAGAGTGTAAAACAACATCCTGTTGAATATCAGCTCTGTGTGAATTGTGCTGTGTTAGAATGGTTAAATGGATAATTGCATCTGATTTAGTTTTATTTCAGAGGGTTTTTACAGTTGTTGGGTTTGGAGGTGGTAAAAATATGATGGTGAGATTGTGGTAGAATGGTGACTTTTAAGATGTTAGGAAAAAGAGTTTTTGGATGTGGAGACATCAGAAAGGGTTCTTCCCTTTAATCTGAACTTGGCATTTATTGTTGATTGGGGAGCAGAAATTACGCATGGACTGTTAATTTAGTTCATATATATATATATAGACTTTGCAGTTGCTTCTCCAAGCAGTCTGAAAGACATTTAAATGGCATTTTTCACACACATTTTTCTTGCTTATATTGTTCTGAACACTGTTCTCTTTTAAAAATGCATACCGCTTTTCAGCATATGTAATATTTAGTTACACTCACTGGGTGAAAGAATATGTTCCATGTGTTTTTGCTTCTAGGTATCACCTCTGTTATCACTGCTGTAATAAACAGATATTTATTTAAAAACTATTTTATGAACATATGCGATGGAAGAAACTGTTCTGGAAAACTCAGCATGCTGGAGTGATGATGGAGAGGGAGAAGAATGTGCAGGTAGCCTGCTGGTAATGAGTGCTGATAGGGACCCTGATAACCCCTGTAATTACTTAGCTTTTTTCCAGAGTTGGTAGCATATTTGCAATAGCTCACTGCTGCTTGTATATATCCTCCCTTGTTGAACTGGCAGGGTGGTCTTCATCTGTGTTAAGAATTGGTTTATGAAACGAGCTTGTCCTTGTGGTAGATGGTCTATATACACTGGAAGATTTTGTAACCAAGAGTATCTTAAATAGGTCTGGAAAGAGATAATTTTTCTGGCAATACTGTATGCTTCCTACTAGAAGCCATCTTTGCATAAGACTGACATTGTTGTGTTGCTCTCTAGAGCTTTGCTGGTATAATGTTGGCTTTTTTAAAGGAGTTTTAGACTCTAAGGAGAACATCTCAGTAATCATCTTGTATCATCTCCTTGGAATTTGCTTTCTGTTCAGTAATTCTTTTCTAGTTGGTAGTTCAAGTTATCTGCCATAGGATTGATGCGTGAGTTAATATGGCAAACGTAGGAACTGAAGCATGAAAAAGTAATGATCTCAGCTCTTACACAAACCAGATTACTCAGTACTGGTTTGTAAGGTGTATTTAGTTTATCCTAGGTTGCTCAATAACCTTCTTATATATCATAGGGCCAAATTCTTTCTTGGTATGTGGCAGTTGCCTTTAGAGGTTTTACTTGTGGGAAATGAATGAAATGAAAGGAATCCAGTTTGGTTTTCTTCCTTAAGAAAAAAAGGAAAAAAAGCGGTTTAACACMTTTTTTTAACTTTAACTGATGTTGCGGTTGAAGGCAGAATTTACGAGCTCTCTGGCCACATGGTTCACTTGTGATAGCAGGCAGTAGAGACTAGGTGCATGTTAGAGAAACGGGATTTGTTGCTCACACTATTTGGATTATCATGCATTGGTTGTTTTTGTAAGACACCCTCTGCAATACAGACTAGACTGTGTATATCGCTTTGGTTCAGTTTAAATTATCTTTACAATTTTAGCATACTCCAAGAAGCATCTTTAGAGTTGAAACTTCATGCCTCTTTGGTCTTCCTCATTTGAGCAAGTATCAGCACTGCATATGGTCCATATCTCATATTGCATATTTCAATGTTATCAAGTCGTTTTAGTAATGTTGATGATTTAAAACAGTCAAAGGGCCACCAGAAAAAATAGATGACTCTTGTAGTATGAAGACAAAGTGCTGAGGATTTACGGAAGAGCAGGAAAACAGGGATTGCAGAAAGTGCCTTGCCTGTTGGGGAAAGGTAAAAAAAGAACCACATAGATGTAGGTAGCAAGGAAGTATGAATATAGTTACTGCCTTATAAGAATTAAAAGGAAACAAATCCTGGTAGCAAAAGAACTGTAGCAAAGGAGGCTGCCAGGAAGAAAGGAGACTGCTCATTTGTCTGTAGGCACGTGGCTTGTGAAGCATTAACAAGAGAGGAGGAGATACTAATTTGTGTGCATGGTGGAAATATATAAAGCGGTATACAGATTGCTTAAATATGAAGATGCCTTTTTCCTGTCATGTTTTCAGAAAGTTATAGCGTTTTATGGGAAAGAAAAGAAAAAGGGAGTAGAGAGGTTCCTTAAAATGTTCCTGTGTATTTACTAAAAGGAAACGAAACTCCCACGAGAAAAACAGTGAAAGTTACGGTGTTTGGGCTGCTGGGGAGATCAAGTCTTAAGCTCTGGAATTAGAAATCTTGGGTAGCTATTACAGAGTTTAAATCTGTATAAGACTGTTGACTCTGCTCTATGCAAAATTATTTGCTTGAGCTCAATCCAGTCTGTGTAGGCCTGACAAGACAAAAACCCAGTCACAATTTACAGCTTGCACTGTCATGATGTGCACTATATGTGATCCACACAATGAGGACAGGGTTCCAGGGCAGTTTTGAACATGATTTTTTAGATGCATTTTGCTCCTTCCCTGTACAAGCAAGTGATGCTTTTTCCTCTCTGGAAAGTCAAGACTGAATTTTATAACCTATTTCAGAGAATGTTTGCAGATACACAGTCATTGAGACTTTTCCTTAATGGTATAGCAGCAACATTATAAAACACCAAAGCTATTTTTATAGGGGGAAAAATGCCCATTTTCTGAGGCACAATGTTTTGGCAAAGGATCACTCCTTGCTGAGATACTTGGAATGTGGGATACTGGGTTTTGTTCTATGTCTCCCTCAGGATAGGTGGACGCTGCAGGGCCAGGTCGGCCTTGGGGCCCGCAGGCTGTGTGCCCAGGGTGCCTGCTACTGTGTGACCCGTCGCCCAGAATGGAAAATCCTAGAGAGCTGCTTTGATGGGGGAGTGGCTCTTGGAGACTTTTTGCCCAGTTTTGCAAGTTTCTTCTTGCTTGCCACTGCAGCCAGCAGAAAACAAGGAAGAACTTGCAAATTGCAGCCAGACACAATATATTTGACACAAAATAAGAGCTCTTAGTTTGATGGTTGTCTTTGATAGGATTTTATTTTTCTCCTGCAAGTAGGATTCACGTTATCTTAACCCAGATCTGAAAGTGGGTAAAAGAGACTGGAAGACCTCTGCTTCAATGTTTCACTGTTGATTAATCCTTAAATGTGGCAGAGAGTATAGTTGCAAAAAGCAAGCAGTAGCTTAACCAGTTTCCTAAAATGAAACACAAGCTGCAAGGCCGCTTCAGCTTTGTAATGCCTGCCTGCAGGGAGACACAGCCAAATGCAGAGTTACTATTTCTCCTTTAAAGCTCCATTTTCCATCTTTGTATTGGGATCCTTTCTGTGGTATTGCTTTCTGGTGAGTACTGATCAGAGGGGTATTTTATACTGGACAGGGTTGAGGCTGCCTCAGGTATGAGATGCAGTCTGAAGGGAGTTACTGTTTCAAAGACTGTTCCTACATGTCCAGAATTCAGGGTAAACACGTGGCATCAGCAAACTTCCCCCTACCTCAGCCCTTGCCCTGCATTGGGGCCACAGTATGTGATTGTATAGCTGAGACATGCTTCCCTTGCTATCGGGAGGAAGAAAGCCTCCTGTTCTCTTGCTAGAGCATAGAGAATCTGCAGAGAGTTTGACTCCTGCTGCCTATGCGAAAGACCAAGAGGCAGCCTGATATTCTCCTTGCTTTTCAGTTCAAATTTCACTAGAGCTGGAATTTGGGAATAAAAATATATCAAAAGCCTATTTGAGAACTAAAATCTGGATCCTGTGAAGAGTTAAATATGGCCTGAGAGGCTTTGAAACGCAGGAGTGTAATGGTGTGCCATGCTTGCAGGTTTTGGGACATGATGAAGTGAGACAGCAGGCTGTCACAATTGCCACATATATTCTATAACTTTTTTGTCCTCCGTTATCTGTTGCTCCAATTTTTCTTCATGTGTTGAGACAGTATTCTCTGTGCTGAGTGATAGCTGCCTGTTACTCTGGAGATGCCTGTGTGTCTTCAATATGTGCACATCACCATGTGGAGAGTTTTAGGTTTCCTTGACATATGCATGGTCATATGCTCTTGATTATGTCAGTGATAGTTTAACTGAGTTGCGTGGCCAGCTTGCGTGCTCATCCCAAAACTGGAAGCACTGGAAAGAGTGGTGCAGAAAGGCAGGGCTTGTTTGCTTGCCTGTGTGCCTGTTGCCTGCCTGTCCTGGTCTGTACTGTGTTCATGTGCAAGCTAGGCTCAAAACCAGTTTACTGATTGTGTTCCACGGTGAATGTTGTTATTTGCTTGTCTTCCTTTTTTCGTTATATTCTCGTTGTCTGTTCTGAGAAAACTAATTTGCATATTTTGGGGGTTTGGGTTATCTTCCCTGTGCTACATCCTTTATGTAGAAAATCAAGCATTAAGTACATGTGGGAAACACCCTTCTCCATTTCCCCATTTCCTGGCACATTCACTTGAGGAGTTTTATTATCTCTAGATACAAACTGCTTTCCAGGAGGTGGTGTTTTTCTATCATTCCTGCTCATGGCCTGGGAAAGAAAGAGAGAGAGAACTGGCATAGGACCACTGAAAAGACAGAAGAGGGAACTTGGGTGCATGGGATCGCCACTGGGGGCATTATGGCTACAGAGGAAGGACAACTTGATTTTATGGAGTGCTGCTGTGCTATATAGCAAGAAAGCACATGGGATGCTCTAGATACATTTACAGGAACAAGCTGTGATCTGAAAAGCTTTCCTGAGGTCAAGGAGAATGGGAAGATTGAAAATAATGATTAAGTTCAAGAACGAAATTATGAAAGTGCAGTCAAAACTAACAGTGACTTGGTTTGTTTATCAAAGAGCTCAGAGCTCTCATTTCAGAGGATATAAACGTATTCTACATTTTGAGCTGAGGTAGGCAAGCTTCATCCAGAGCATTTTAATGTATAAAAAGATAAAACAGAACTCAATGTAGACCAGTTCTCTTTTGTCTGCAGTGTTATAGACCCAGGATTAGCACAGGTTTGAGATGTGATTTCTTATTGGTTGAGTGGAAGATACTTAGGATAATTTAATATTAATCAGAAAATGTTTAGAGATTAATTCAAATGAACAAATTACAATTATGAGACTGGAGGAACCAAGTGTAATGTGTTGGTGAACACCTTTATCTGACACACCTAGACTAAGAGATTGCCAGTGCTAGAAATAATGAGTTTTCTTGACTCCATTGTCCACCTAAAGGACCATTAAACACTCTGTAACGCCTGAAAATGTCTGACAATTATCGATTCTCTTAGCTGTTTCTAATAGAGCAGACACCCAGCTTTTGTTTCTGCTAGCTTTTTTAATGGCACCAGCTTTTTTAATTCACTGGCAGATTTACCATGTCTTTGGTGTGCCTCAGAGACTATGATGTTGTATTAGAGATGCGTTTGTGGTAGACTTGATCTGGTGTGAAGTTCTCCTGGTCCTTGTACTGTTGCTTCTCTGATGGCCTTCTCTCTACAACTTTCTGATTTACCTGCAACTTTTCCCTGGTAATTTCAAAGATGTTCCCAAAGCATGTTACTGCTCAGCTCTGCTTTTCTGTGTCATTACATGCCTTACAAAATGCCGTAAGATGTCAATTTTTCTTTCTTTGCTTTTCCCAGGAAAACAAATCAGCTGAGTTTGAGTGATGGGGATGAAGATTTGTGTTGCTGCTTGTTTTCTTATGCAGTGGCATGTCCTTGGTAGAAAAGCAGACTGCCTGTTCCAGTATGCTCTGCTTCCAGTGCAGACAGCTGGTTCTAGCCAAAGGGAAGCCTACACCATCTTACGGTGCATGTGCGGGGAGCGTTGAAAATGCTGAGTGTAGTTTTTCTAACTCTCTATTTCCTGTTAAAATTATTAATACTTAGATAGCCACAAGGGAAGGAAAGGAGGTAAAAGGCCCTGTGATAAAATTAATGCAGATTTTCTGCTCTGTGAAAAATTCTGGCTGAAATACAAGCGATAACAAACTGATTAGACTTTAAAAGTTATAATAATGCTGTAAAAATAAAATAAAATACTGAAAAATAAAACTAAACCCATCCAAACTGAAATATTTTCAAAAGCCAGATTTCAACCTAAGAGAAGCCAGAAGATTTTTAAAGCAGGGATGTGAGCTCCATCTCTGATGGTCTCTCAGGGTGAGATATACTCTGTGTCTTGCCCTAATAATGATGCCCTGGTAGACTCTGGTTCTGTTCTTGGCAAGGACCGTGACTTTTTACCCAGAGCTGGGGCTGATCTGGCAGCCCTATGCCTTGCTCCTCGTGAAGAGGTAAATGAGGAGCATGGTGTTACAGCTCTTCTGCAGGTGGGAGCTGGCCCTGAGTGACTCGTGGTTGTACAAGTAGTCAGCAGCAGAGCCAAGGACAGAAACGAGGTGTCCTACCTACCAGTCCCCTGCTCAATATGCACAACCATATTGCTTACTGCAGAGGTACCTGTTGGACTAGTGGAAGTGTTTCAATTTTTCCTCCAGGTTTCCTGGCTTTTTTCAGTCTAAGCAAAGGTCTGGCGGTCAGTTTAACCTTAGAGTTAATGCCAAGAGCAAGTGTTAGAAACTAGGAGAGAACAGGATTTATGGTTGGCTTAGAGTAAGGCCTAGTAGCCTTTGGGCTGCAGCCATGTAAAGTGAGCTTTATCGCCAATTTTTTTTCTTAGATGTTCTGTTTCTGATACATCAATATTATTTTTGCATTATTAGTATTTATTAAATGCTTGAGAGCATGTGTGGCACTGTACCAGGACCAGAGCAGTCAGGGACTTGGTTTCCATGGCAGCAGGAGTTCAGTCCTGTACTTGCAGAACCAGAAGGGCTCTTTTTGGCAACTGCTTTCTGTCCTGTGATTACTTTTTCTTTTTAAAGATAGATATATAATTCAAAATCTAATTTATTAGTGCTGCAGAATCTTGTCCATCCTGCGTGAGAATTTTGCCTGCTGTAAGTTTCTTTATCTTTTCTGGAGTTCTGGCTTGGTTTCTGTAGCTTCTGTGGGTGTGATTTCTTTTACTTGCAAAGCACTGAAAGAGGGGAAAAAGAGTGTGTTTAAAATCCATTGAAATAAATGCAAATTTCCTCTTGATTTTGGTTAAATTTGAAATGTTATGTTGTTGTAGACTTCTCTCCCTTTCCAAGTAGCCTATAGCATAGTTTTATCAACTTAAAAAAATAATTGTTGAAGAAAYTAGTGTGTACAACTGACAGTAAACTCTTAACTGTACTTTTTTCCTCATTTAGATAACTGCTCTGATTCCAGGTTTTAACTTTGTTTTGTATTTTAACTGGCCTTGTTTCATACTTTTTTCATGCTTCCTTCCTAGAGATGTAATGTGTAGCATGATGTACATTGAGGTGACATTTTGCTTCATTTCAAAGGGTGAATTAAAATTTTCTTTTGATCCCAAGTTCGGCTGTGCATTACCCGGTAGAGGTTTTCTGTCCATCTTTGCTTTACATGTATAAAGTTAATGCGATTAATTTCTTTGGTAGCTTTTCAGGCTTTTTCTATTTTTGTTGATCTAGATGAGTAAGGTTGTAGCTATCTTCCCAGATGTGTTGCATGGGTCTCCTATGATACCAGCTGCTTGGCTTGCTGATTTAGCAGTGATCGTCTACCAGTAAATCTTGCTGGATTTGCTGGACCTATTCCGTCCAGGTATGATGCTACTCTGTTTGGTCCAGGGAGTAGTTAAAAGCATAAAAATCAGCAATAGCAGGAGTAGTGAATATACTTGCACTGAGAATAAGAATTTCAGATGTAAACTTACAACTGTTCCTGTAGACTTCTCATCCTGAATCACAATTGCATCTATGCAGCTACTTATAAACAGAGAGAAATGCCCCAGTTTCTTTGATAATAAATGTCAGTGTTGACTGATACAGGCCAAGAAATACACCTCCTGTCTCTGTAACTGAGTGGTTCTATTCTTGTCAGTGTAGTTGTGTTACGCTGATTACACATTTGTCATCCAGTGGCTGGTTAGTAGTTTAGCTTTCTATAAATCTTCACCATACAAGTGGACTAAATATTACTTTATGCATGTGAAAACTGATGCTTAGAGAAGTTATTCTTTGCCCAAGGCTGTAGAGTGATTCAGCAACTCATTGTGAACAATAGTGACTCCTGAAGAATGTTCCCAATTTCTTGTTTTCTGGTCCATTATCGCATTGTTTTAACACAGCTAATCGTGTTCCTTGGATTAAATGACTGCTCAAGGGCTTAGCCTTTGCCTTTGTCATATACAGTTTGTAAAATATTCAGAAAAATCCCAGTGTTGAGATAACTCACTGTTTCAAAATTTTAGTGTTGGGTCAAGTGCRAGAAATACTTCAAATGGATCACTTCTTGTATTTAGTATCAAAGACACACAAAATACAGGCGCTTGAGAGGGAACGTGGTATTTGTTTTGCTTTTCAATATGGACTTCTTTCTTTTTGTACATTCTAACATATCCTAAAGAATAATAGAGCGCAGCCTGTATACGGGCAGTCATCACTGAAGCCACCTCTTCAGCTGGCCAAAAGTCCTGGTTTTGAGACTGCACGTGACAGATTTTTTCATTGCTGAAGAGGCTCTTTCCATTTCATGTGGGGACACTGTCTCTCCAGACCTCCTTTACCTCCATGCCCACACTTTGCTGTTATCTGAGCAGTAACTATTGAAGTAATTTATCACTAGTGCACCCTTGCCTCGATAAGTTATTTGTAACATATCCTTGACTGGCAAGAACCAAGATGACTAGGGAAGTTTAATTTGCTATTATATATTTTATTGCTGCCTCTCTTTTCCTTCTTCTTTTCTTGTGTAAAACAATAAAGATACAATTTAGATCGCACAACTCTTTTAAGTTTGCGCAACAATATTTATTTCTGCTAGCCTGATAAGTAGGGCTGCATTCTTACCTTGGTGGCAATAACAGGTAGCATTTAAATTAACTGGGTACTACTGGGTGATCCCATTGGGCTTGTTACACAATTTAGAAGGGGTAACCTATATGGGCACAATTCTTTGGTGGATGATAAATAATGAGTTTCAAAGGGAAGCTCTGGAACAATTTCTGCCAGGATCACATTGGTGTATTGAAATCACATGCTTTAGTTCAAGGAATTGCTCTTTGCTGAGTGATTTCTGTTCCCCTTTACACAAGAGCTCTTTAACACAGAATTTTGTCCCATTTTTTATAAAATAGTGTGTAATGTATGTTTGCCCAAGGTGCCAGTGCATGTTGATCCCTGAAGTTAAATAAGGATTAAGGAGCTGCATTGATAGGTGCTGAAAAGAATCGCATCCATCCAGTTCTTGACTGGAAGGACTCCGATCATGGCATGGCACTTCAAAGAGTGTGAGTGTGGAGCAGGGGACAAATCCTGGGGCCTGCAGTATAAATCCAGGCACCCTCTTCTAGAGGGAAATGATAAATAACGTAGTTAATTTTTCTTCATGGTTGTTGATGAGCATGTGCCTGAGCAATGTAGAGCCTTTCCCAGGCTTGCACGCAGCATCTCATTGCCTTGCTGGAATACTTTTCCTTCAAGTCCTTCCGTATGATTTTTAGCCATTAATTCTCATGGCCCTGTTTTGCAGAATGCCAGTCCTCAACAGCAATGCACAAAGCCTTTGTTAACACCTCCTCTTGCTCAGGCATTGAAGGAGACTCTGCAAAGCTTGGCTGAGAGCAGCAGGCATTTCTTCACATTTGATTATGCACACAATCATGTGAATGCTGCCAGCCTTATTTTGTGCAAATACTTGTAGAAAGGATTAATAGCTCCTGCACAAATGCTGTACTTCAGCTGGCTAGAAGCCGCTAAGTTCACCCTGCCCAGATCTAGTTAGTTCATTTAGTATTTTTAAACTTTGAGACTGAAATCCAGGTTGAGGCTGCTAGGGTGACAGTGCTGGAGAGACTGGAGCTGATGTGGAGCTTCGCACCTGCCTACTGTTGACTCCAATTCAGTTCAGGGCAGTTGTGCGCCAAATTGTTGGGCATACTGTGAAGTGTATTGGCAAACAATAACCCAGAAAATGTGTGTTCACAGAACAAAAGCCATCACCTGTCACTGAGCAGTTCTGATCCTCCAGCTTTAAAGGTCAGGACTGAGATATTCAGCACCATGGGAAACGTTGCATTCCTGCAGCAAGAGTTAGATTTGTGCTGGGGTTTACAGGGTCCCAGTTACCCTGGCAGCTTCATCTCTGCCCGCTCAGCACACTGTAGGAGTGTTTCAAGAAAACCTGAAACCAAAATATCCTTTTAGGAGACTGTTTTCTTTCCTTCCTTCTCCATGAAAGCTGGATAGCTGTCAGTGGGTTGTCCATAATAGTAAGGGTTGAGTGGTGATCTTTGTTACTAACAGGTTCCTTTTCTGTACCGTGTTGTGCAGGCTTCATTATCATATCACAGGGTTAATTTTAGAGTGAAAAAAAGATGCTTCTCTGGCAGTGAAAACCACAGAGGGGGAGGAAGGCAGCCAAGTACAGGACCTAATTTGCCCCCTTCCCACAAGAATTTTTTTTTTTTCTTTCTGTGGGGGAGTGTGAGTTTGAATGTGGCATTAGAAACACATTCAATGACTGGTTTAGGGCAGAATCTTGCTGTATCATTTTTGAATAGGATTTTCTCTCTGCTACTTGTTTTTACTGAAGCCTTGTGGGATTAGGTTTCTTGAGGGAAAGAACAAGCCTGATGAGACTTAGAACAACAAACTGAAATTCCCTAAAGCTTTTCTTTAAAAATTATGGCCATTTTTTGTGACTCTGGTACACCTGAAAGCTGGTGTCTTCTCTCCTTCAGCTGGTTGGGGGTGAATTTCCTGTAGACGAAGCTTTTTGGTGCATCAGCTTGACCTTTAACATAGAAAAAGGGCATGTGTAAATGTCATTTTTCTACAGTAATCAGCTGGGATTATCTGTTACTGTGTTGGTTTTTTTCTCTGCTTTTATAATAGCAGAGATTTTTACAGCAGTTTGACATATAAGAATGATGCAGGTTTCACTGTCTCATATTGGATAAATTCTTGTCAATAGATGGGAAGGAGAAGATTCATACCTGTTAGCGCTCTGTGCGTGTGTCAGAGAGAGAATTATATTTCTCATTGGATATGAATTGGAAGATTGAGGATCTCGTTTCATTCTGAAGTGTTAGAAATCAAAATATTAAACRATGAGTGTCTTGGGATTTGGGGAAGATATTTGCTGTGTGTTCTGCTCTAATTAATTGTGGTGTTTGGTGGGGTTTCCTTATTACTTTAATCTATGGGCAGCACCATTCCCTGATGTTGAAATTTGAAGAAAGAAAGCATCTTGTCTGCGTGATGGCTCAGCTTGATCTTGCTGCTCCAGAAGTCTCTGAGGAAATGCTGATCTGTTATTTCAGATTGCTGACTAACAACTTGGCCCTGTGGCTTCATAGCACAGGCCTGACCTTCTCCCTGCTGGCATAGCTCTGTTGAGATTGACATCTCTTAGCTGGAAAAACTGCTGCTGTGGGCCCAGGAAGACTGGAAGGAGACAGGTTTGTGTGGTCCGTGAGGTTCTGCTGGGAGAACCTCGCTGCGCCTGCGGGGCTGTACCCACGTAGCCATGCTGGCAGGGGCTCCTCCAGTGTACATAGGGCCACCGTCTCCTGTCCAGGCAGAGTTTCACCTCAGGTACATTTTATCTCCTGAGGTGAGCCTTGTGAAATAACAGTGAGGGGAGCAATGTTGTCAGGGGAATATGCTGGATAAAACATTGCATTTTAAAGTGATGTTTCAAGGGATCTTTTGTCCTCCACAGTTACAAACAGTCACAGCTGACAATGAGGAACCTTTCCAAACTCAAAAATCAATGGTTTCAGTCCCATTTTGTTCACAAAAATGTTTTCTGCAGCAGTTTTCACTAGGGTATTACCTTGTTTTCTTTTAGCCTCCAGAAGTTCATGGAACATCATCGTGGACCTACAGAAAATCAAGGTCCCATCCTGGTCCATGATGCATTCTTTGTAATGGTACAGATTGAAGTGGTTTCTGCAGGCAGGAATAATGGTGTGCAGGAAGAACAGCAGGCTTGCTGGGGGGATACCATGTTTGATGACTACTCCTTGATCACAGTCAAGTTGTCAGATCCCACCTAGTTACGTGCAGAGTAGACTCAAAGAGGGAGGCAGCAATTTCTGGGCTTGGACCACTGTTTCGTTCCAAGTGAGGATTAACTCCTCTGTAATTCTGTCTTGGAAAAGAAAGTACAGTTTCATTCCGTTCCTGATCTCATGCATCTCCCAGCTACATCGTTGTGTGAGGACTTGCCATAGGCAAGCCATGAAAATAGAAACCATCCGTATTTTATTGACTATTCATGCAGTCTCTATCCAGTACTGCTTTTGCCTGTGTTCTCCAGTGTCCTGCTGGAGGGAAGATCAGTCACAGGCATATTTTAGTTTGTGATATCCCTAGTTGAAGAATGATCTTGCTTTCAATTTGGAGATTTTAAAATTGCCCCCTCACCTGCTGGTAGGCTGCTTAGTCTGCATTTACAGATCTGCTCTTTTGTGGAAGGGGCCAAGCTCACTCCAACAGATGGTGTGTTACTCCTACAGCTAAAGCAGGTTCTTTGTTTGCTAAACTTCAGGTCTTTCTGCTTTCTGGAGCAGAAAGACCCAAAGTTCCCAGTGTGGTTTAGGTATAGCACGTAGGTCTGAACTGTAACACAGGAAGGCTAAAAGAGCAGGAAATCACAAGCGTTGATGTAATATTTAAATTGTATTGAGAGCCCACTTATGGCAGTAAAATCCTCACAGTCGCTTTAACTTGCCAGTGCCTCTGGTGTTCACCCTGCCCTAGACAATGAACATTGCAGCAGCTAAGATTTCTCCAGGCTTGGCCCAGAGTTTGCAGCCTTATCTATCACAGCAGGGATGGACCCGAGGGAAATGAGCAGTGTTTCTCAGTCCCACAAAGTGGTGTGCAGGCTATGCTCCTACCACTGCTTGGGTTGAGTATCCCCAGTTGAAGCTCCTTGTCCTGCCTGACAGTCTTGTATCCTGGCCTGAATATGGCTTAGAAAGCCTCAATATTATTGCTTTAATCCACTTGCTTATGAAAAAACTTTAAGTTCATGTTCTGTTTTAGATATTGTGCAATATATTCAACTGACAAAAAAACAAACAAAAAAACCTAACCCTGAACCATTTGGAGAGGCGGTTTCTCCTGCTAAGCTGCAGGCTATTAGATTGCACAGCAGAACTCTTGGTGAGTTCAAAGCGAGTTTATTGTTGCTGTGTGAGTATTTAGTGAGTCACTGTAAACAAACCTCTCTAATTCTGTTATGTGAGTGTTGTTACTTACATCCTGCTTTTTCAGTACCCATTCCTCAGCTAATATTAATAGGATTTTCCTGTAATATATAGATACTAAAACACTTCCAGAGTATTAGATTTTTAGTTTGACTGCAGAAAATGGCCAGGAAGAATTGCCAAATGTGAATAGGCACTCTACATTTCTATCCCTGATGTGCACTTGTTTATAAGTGTATGAACTTGATGGAGATTTGTTTTGATGAGCTTTTGCCAGGTTGGACTTTTGTTCAAACAGCATTATGTCTGAATAAGTGAGTCAAATAAACTGCCTTTGTGTTTTCCAGCATGCTGTCTCTCCTCCAGATGAAGAGCAGCTAACCGTGGTTCAGTCCTGCTGAATCTATTGTATTACAAAGTTTTTCTAGGAAGGTGGCTATAGAGTAAAATCGTACTGCTCTTGCAAGGATCCTTGCTCACAAAGGCTTCGTGCAGCTCCTCTCAACATTCAGGGGCTGTGTTCTGGGGGAACATGCAGGTGAGAGCCAGGCCTGCTGGTGATTTGGGTGCTTTGGACAGTTACGTCTCTAGTTCTCCACTGGAAAGGTGCCTCCCTGTGCAGAGAGCTTGTAGTGTAAGCTTGCCTGATTGGGCTCAAAACACTGGAAGACAAGGGAGACCTAAAGAGAAATAAAATGTCACCAGGGCTGAGGATGAAACCCCTGTGCAAGGTCTGGTGAGCCAGCCGGAAACTCAGCCGTGCCTGAACTTCGTGGTTTTAATAAATGGAGCTTGTGTGATGCCTGTTGAGAAAATATGCCCAATGTGGAGAACCCATAAAGGGCAGAAAGAGGATGTGAGGGGAAGGGCAGGCTGAAAGCGTGACAAAACATATCCCTGTTTCAACAGGCTCTGTGGCAGGCTCTCCCCTCCTCACCCAAAGAAACTGTGTAAATTAACCTCAAATGTCATCAGAGGAAGTCCTCATCTGGAAATGAAGAGCTGTTTGCGCTCAGGCCTGTTCGTTCCTTAGCCTCAGATTGCGGACAATAATTGTGATGGTGTGTTCTGCATCACGTGGACCTCAGCAGTTCTTTAGGAGTGGATAACTCCCTTCCAGCATCAGATGATGCTAGTTTGATCCCAGCTGTCATGCTGTAAAGGTGAGTGGCTTTCCCCATCTCATGACCGAGTCTCATGGGGTGACAGCACAGTTACTGAAATTTGCCAAGCAGCAGATACACAACAGGAAAGCAGGAGACCTTTGCATTGATTTATTGTTGCTATTTCCTGTGGACCTGGCTTTGCGTACAGAAAACTATTGCTGTCAATGCAGAGAACTGGAAGGGTGCAACTGCATGTCAGTAAGGTGTTTTTCTGCTGCAATAAGTAGCAATAGGAAAATAAAAATGCCTGCCTTACCCATTTGACTATTAGTGGGGCAGATGGGCCTCAAAAGTAATATTTAGGTTATTCAGTAAATGCCCTATTTTTTAAAATGAAAACAAGAAGTCTCATTATAGCCATCAAGAAATGCAGGGTACTTAGCTCTATTAAAATGTGGGCTATTTATTCAGGCAGGGGCAGGGACTTGGTATGAAATACCTTTTTATTTTATATTGGTGCCTTTCTAAGTTTGCATTGACAAGCCCCTTCAGCTCTCATTTTCCCAATTTACCTACTTGTGAGATGGGGAAATGGTTTGTCTTTATTTTTGTAAAATAGTGCAGTCAATGTATGGTCAAAAGAGTGGAATAGGAGCTTGGTATTGCTATTTAGTTAAATGTGTGTGCTTGCAAACAAAATCAGCAAACTGGCATTTGGTCAAGACAAGCAGCTTTCAAGTTGAGAGGGACGGACTTCTGAATCCAGTAAGAATATTGAATGCAACCCAGATGGCATCCTAGAGGGAAGTTTTGTGGCACCAATTAGCTTGTAGGTGACCATGCTTCTAGCCAACTGTGAGTTACTTGGCAGCTTGCCACTTGACTGTTAGTGAAAATTCAAGAGCAATGAGATGAAATAGAGTTCCCGATAGACAAAGATGTCTTCACTTGAGAAAAGAGATTTGTGGATACTGCTTCTTAAATGATTTAAGCTGTCTGCTTTTGTACAGCCACATATCTCAGCCTCATTTATATACRTTTCTTTGCCACATTTGTATAAATAAACCCATTTAAAACTTCTCTCAAATTTCACATGTAATTGGTTCTCAGGAGGGAGTCTCCAAATAAAAGGGCCATCAATAGCTGGACTGGTGCCCTTGTAGTTATTAGAAGGTGAGCTTAATTTAACATTTCCTTCTGAAAATTATGTTCTTATCTAGATTTTAGGATTTGGGTATTTCTACTGCAGGTTAAGACTAAATGAAGTTGTTGCACTCTGGACTCAAAAGGAGCTGCCAAATCCCTGAAAACTGGCTGCATTGTAGTAGATTGTAGTACCACAGTTTCATATCATCCCACTGAGAACTGAGTCTAAAGAGCAGTAAGAGTAAACACCCATTAGGGACATCTGTGGGAATGTGACTTACCTGATATTAGAATGAACCAGGATCAGTTTTTGTTGGCTTACAGAATGTGCATCAGCTTACGGAAATACTTCTTCATGGCTTTCCTTTTTTTTTTTTTAAAGTCCATTTTAAAGGGACTTAAAATCATCTCCATGTCTCAGGTGCTAACATTTCAGATGGCTTTTGCATCTGTGCAATGAGGGATAATTAGGTTTGTAGAGCAGATGTTCTGGAAGCCTGCACTGCAGTATGCCTGGCTGTTTCTGGCTACAAAGATTTACTCCTGGGTGCACTTGTTTTCTTTTTATGTAGGAGAACTGCAAATTCTCAAACAGTCTTCTGTATCCAGTAAGGACTTCAAGATCTCGTACCAGATTTAATCAGTAAATGCTTCACTAGGAGCTCTAGAAAGGAGCAGTTTTGCTCCCAAGAATTTATTTCAGCTGCTTAGTACTGAGTTTTTGCTCTGCACTGAAACATGTTGTGGCTTTTTCAAAATGAGCAGAAGTGTTTGCAAAGAAGTAATGATGGTGAGATTTTTTTCACTCCGTTCTCCTGAGGCATAACAATTTAAAAAAAAAAAAAAAAAAAAAGCCCCCAGGGAAAGTAGAATTTTATACCATTATCCCAGAATTGCATTCTGTTGTGTACTACCTTGTGCCATACTGCCTGTTGGAGGAAGAAATGGGATTTTGTAAATAGCCAGACAGGAAGAAGGATATGAATTATGAATATGTATGTATGCTAAGAGTGACCTAGGACTAGCTTTATAAAATACAAAATGTTCTTCATGGCACTTTTTGGTCTGGAGATGTGGTTTTGCTCAGTTTTATCACATCACACGAGGTTGCATGCTTCTCCCAGTGTAGCTGTTATGAAAAAGGCAGTGTTTTGCTTTTGAAAAGCATTAAATGCAAAAAGCTATTAAATGGAGGTAGCCTTTTTTATCAAAAAGTTACATCTGACTTTTTACTGAACAGATAATATTATATGCAGATGTGCTTTCCCTCATCATTTCGTCAGGTGTGCCTGTTTTTCATGGACAAGGGCTTAGGCAGCTGACTTTCTGCCTTTTAAAGGCCACCAATTTGCTTCCATTCCAGAGGGGACAGGTCTCTTTCAGAAATGACTTTGCTAGGTCATTCCTTCTGGCATTAGTCCAATACAGCACACACGTTTGTTTTTACAACTTCAAAAAGATGTGGTATGAGAAACAACAATAGCTTCAAGGAAGGACCTGGAGACACAGCACTAAAAAAATAAAAGCTTTCAAAGTTTCACAGGAGTGCATGTATGGGGGAAAAATACTACACATTCAAAGGGATACAGTGGGAGATTTTTTGGAGGGTATGCTTTCAACTGAGAATCAGAAATGGACACTAGTTTCTTGTTTCCATCTTACTGCTACTGAGTTGGGGTCAGTTCCGTTGCAATTCTGAGCAAACTCATCTCCAGTTTGAAATCAATGGAAATTGCAGGGATTTCCTCGATCTAGTTCTTGTGTTTCGTAGTGACTACTGAAGAAACAAACATGGACATGCACTCTCAGGCATTTTACAAGAAAAGCCAAAGCATAACGTTATTTTTAGATCTGATTTTTTAAAATGCCTGCTGAAAGAGCTTTCTCTCTCTGCTTTGCATAAGAATGAACCTAGCAATCAGATCCTTATGTAAATAAAACTTGCAGCTCACTCAATCAATATTTTGTTCTTTTCTTGGCACATATAGAATAAAATCACAGAAGAGCTAGTTATAGTTTCACAATTAATGCTGATCTTGCAACAGCAGTCACAATTTTAAGAGTCACCTGAAATCTAAGTCTCTGCAAAATCCTGGTCAGATAATTTTTTTCTTTCTCCAGAGGTCGCATTGTCACGGCACTCTTCTGTTCTGAGGATTTTAATTTTCATATCACTTTTGGCAGAATCATGTTTGAGTGCTGCACGTTTCTCCTCTTTAAATACCTCTTTAAATAGAAAGACATCCTGACAACCGAGTCATCTGAGTGACTTTCCTCTCATCCTCAATACAGGATGAATCCTACTTGTGCCTGATGCACAGGAAGGTTCAATTCCTTCCTCTCAATTACTGCCAGCAGTTTATGCAGTGATCTATCAGCTGCTGTGAGAGAGAGAGGAAGCAATAAATATGGCAGAGGATTGCTATGCATATACAATTTCTGTTGCTGGCAAAGTTCAAAGTCTGTTTCAATTTTCCCTCGATTCTTTCCAAAGAATCCCTCAAAAATGTTCTAATATCTTGTCAGGGCTGTGTTCCAAGGATGCTGGATGAACTGTCGAAACCCGAAGTGCTACAGTGCTTCCCGTATGCAACAGCAGCTGCTGCAAGGGGGAGAGGGAACAGTGCACTGTTCCCTTCTGCTAGCAACAGCAGGAAGATCTTGTAAGGGGCACTGTAATATTTTAGTACCTGCTGGGACAGTTTATTTTCTTTTTATCTCTGAGGCAGAAAAGTCTCACCAAGCTGTAAGGCACTTATAATTTGGAAACTCAGCTGCTGATCATCAGCACTGAGAGCTGAACTTTAAATCTGATGCAGCCAAAGGTGTCTGAGGCTAACACAGTGATTTTTGAAGGCATTGGGATGTTTCCAGATACACGATTGTTAATCTTCAGAGTAGACAAGACCTTGATTTAACCTCTGGGCCCTGTACAGTACCTGTTGTTGTGTTGATGTGTTATTGGTTAGTATAAGAAGTCCAATTTAATCCTCAGTCAGAATTTGAACTTCTGTGGCTTTCACGTTTTGAAGTCAGCACTGCTATTCCTGTGGGATCATCTGGTGTGGGTTTATGCAGGAGCTGTGAGGACATTAGTTTTTCCATTAACATGTGGCAAATGCTCGTGCTCTTCTCTGTCTCCCCAAGGTTTTTGGCATGGTACTGCATTCCTGTCGAGTCATTGCTCTCAGGCTCATGACTTTCCTATAGTCATGGGACATTTTAAATTTAGTTTTTTCCGTTTCATCATGGTGGGTACTACTTGGTGGTTTTGTTGAATGTCTGATCTGAATTTTTTTTAAATGCTTTTCATGTTTTGTAGAAATGACAAAAGGACTTGCCTCTTACCCTCTGGTCTAGTGGTGACTCAGCAACCTAGCAGACTTACACACCTGCCAGGAATTCAGGTCAAGTGGCCCAGTGTGATTTGTGCTGGTAGTCCCAGGTGTAGACAGACCAGAAAAGAGAACGTGTGGCCCGAAGAAGGATAGGTGTGTTCCTGTTCCCTGCTTAATTCTTATGTTTAGAATTGTCTGGCCTTTGTGCCATCTTCGCCTTTACGTCTGCAAGGAGAGTGGTGACGAAATCTTCTCTACAGACTTGTTTTGGCAGCACCAAAACCAGAGGAAGAATGTGGTTTGTTTTCTTTGCCTTTAAAATCCTGCAGAAAGGGTGCAAGCATGGTGGCAGAACTTAGGAAATAAACAGCTGTTGGGTGAGTGCAGACTCTGACCACTTCCCTCTCAAGTAGGAATAATATTTTTTGGTCACTGCTTACGTTGACTTGAGATGAAGCAGGGTTTTAAGTGCAAAATATTTCACAGGCAGTTACCGAACCAGAGCTATCCAGCTATCCCTTTTGGGTGTTTTCTTAAGTCTTCAATAGGATCCCCATCTTTCCAGTCCAAGTCGTATCACTCACAGCAGGGTTGCTTTTTAGATTTCTAATGGCTTTCTCTTCCATTTGACTTTTGTATTTTGCAATAAATTTTACAAACCTTTGGGCTGGTGCCTCATCTGATTACCTCCTGTTCAGTATTTTTCTGAGATGAGTACCTGAAAAGCACAACCAATTCATGACACTAATGCCACTAATTACAGCTAATGAGTGTGTTTTAAAGCATTCTCACAAGCAAATCCAAACCCAGCCTAGCAATGTTTCAGGCTACTGCTTGTTTTTTTAATTGCTTTTTATATTTTTATTAAGTTTTAAAATTTAATGTTTCAAAGTTTGGCCATAGACAATTGTCAGCTTTTCTTTAGGTCTCTGAGCACCCTGGCTCTGGCTGGAAGCATAAAGTCTTTATGTCACACATCAACACAGAGTGAATCTTTTCCATTTCACAAAATCAAAAAAGAAATTGTCTGTTTGAGTTTCTGCTCTCATAGTAGGTTTGAAATTCAGTCCTGAATCTTCCATACTCAGTTTATAAGTCTGTCGCTATTTTTGCTTGGTTTGTTTGGTTTGGTCATATATTCTGTTAGCTCATAGTTGTCAAGATCGGTGAGATTAGTTTTTCTTAATCAGGAGGCATTTATTAAAGAAAATTGCAGTTAGAGATGCAGAACAAGACCTTCCGTAAGCACTCAGCTTAACAAAATCTGAGCCACATACTTTTGTCCTATGTGTCTTACCTGCATTTTCTCCCTCCTAGCCCCTGCCAATCAGCCTGATTTCTGTGACCTGCTCTCAAGAGAGCAGAAGCAGCCAGGTACTCTGTGTGAAGCTATGGGTACCCTGATTGGGTTGTCRGTGCATTGCTGACTGCCACCAAACAGGATGCGTGCGCAGGCTGAGACTTGCTTTCCTTCATTGAGGATGCTAATTCAGAGCTCTCTCACACAGGCTGTCATTTTCTGAATCTTAATAAAGTTCCTATAAAGTTAATAATCTTTGAGACCTATACTTTGTTTTCAGACTTGATAGAAATTAATCAGCTGGTTTGATTAGTGGATATTAACAAGAGGTGTAACAGACAGAAAAACAGCATGATCACATAATCATTGTTTCTTTAAGATACCAGTCTACAAACAGACTAGACTTCTACTTAACTGGAGTTCCAGCTTTGTCTCTGCCAGTGCCAGGGGTAGGTTACAGATATATAACACAGACATCTAGTGGCTGAATACCATACTGCGAACAGAGGTGCCACTGGCAGATCCTGGCTCCTTGTGGATGCCATACAGGAAAGATACTTCCAAAATATGAGACCTATCAATGCTCACATTGATGAATAATGAAAAATTGGACCTGCTTCATAGGTGCGCTCCACAGAGTGGGAATCAATGCAGAAATCCCCTGTAATACCCATGAAGCGGGTAGATTGCCAATGGGAGCAGATTTATTGCTTACATTGTTGGTCTTTGTTATAGAGAAGTAGACAGGTAAGTTCAGGGCTTAAGGTTGCTATGAGAAGTACAGTTCAGAATCGGAGGAAGGCAATCAGTTTTTGGCATGGATATTAATTGGTTTACATGGTGCTGCAGATATCCCTTTATTGTTCATCTTTCTGTAAACCACAGACATTTTTCTTCCTCTGATTTGATTTCATATTATGTTTTATCTTCATAATAGATATTTTTAATGTCATTTGGATGAAATTTTGCTTATCCCTGAAGTGCAGTTGTCCCATATTGGCTCAGGGGACACTTGTCAGACTGCTGTGAGGTGATCCAGATTTGACCTTGTTCAAGTTTGGATAGAGCAGCTTTTAGGCAGTTTCTGGCCTTAATCCTGGAACATTTGCCTTGAGGCTCAGACTTGGTGTCTGTGACGCCCCTCTGGCAGCGGAGGCTTTGCCCCTGCTATGAAATTGGTATCATTTCATTGGTACCAAGTCTCAGGCTTGTGACTGTTCCCTTGAACTACCTTATTCCACTGTAAAGATCAAATTTTTTTTCTTTCCTTTGATTCTGTTGATCTGGATTTCCTCATGGCAATCTGATTTCTTCAAGCTGTTTTTCCTTCTCTTTACTGTGCAAAAAAGAGTCATCATCTGGTCTCCCCTGTGCTCAGTTTGGTGCGTGCTTGCTAGAGGCCTCACTAGTCCACCTTGACTGCGGAGACTCGCTTCCACAGCCCTGGAGGCCTTCAGAAGTGCAGCCTTTGATAATGGGGCCACAGTGTTGGCTAGGATGTGTAAGCTGGAGGCAGAGAGGATCTCCATGTTTTATATTTTTTGGTCCTGATTGTGTAAATTGCTGAACACTTCCTCCTTTCATGTTGGACTGATGGAGCTCTTAAGTTCAAATGACTAAGCTCAAGCCCTTGGGCACAAGCCCTTGCATTTTAGCTGTTTGGTTTGGACTGGAAAACTTGTGTGATTTCTTGTAGCAGGAATGAAAACTGCAAATGGTAATTCCAGGGATCAGACTGACAGAAGAGTCAAGTGTATTCTTGGATTTTTTTGTTATTGAGAGGTTGGTATTAGGACTAAGCAAGAAGTGTTTATTTATGTGCTTTCCTTTTTTTTGTTAATTTAAGTAGATAAGGGAGTTGACAATTACTGAAGAAAATGATAGAATGCTGTAGTGTGATCACAGTGATGAAAAATATACTTTGGTGTGTGAATAATGGTGTCATAGGAGAGACGTGCAAGGTCACCTTTCCACTAGTAGAGCTTCTTTCCAAGGAAGTACTTTGAGACTAGTACTGAAAAGTCAAATTTTTGGTAAAGGAGATTTAGATTAGATGTCTAAAGGGTGGCCACAGTGAAGCTGTGGTGTGAACTATTTAGGGAGTATGTCTGTCACTGGAACTTTTTAAGAACAAACAAACTTCTGTCAGGAGTGGCTCAGGGCATTTGATCCTGCCTTGGGACAAGAGTTCAAGGTGGAGGACATTTCAAGATCCCTTCTGCCCTACTTCATGTATTTCCCTTTGCTGGAAAGGAAGGCGTGGCTGCCTAATTTTCCTGCTGCTTCCTCTTTGTGCCCAAATTCAGAGGGGGTGAATTGTTTTGCTCTCAGTTGAGCAATTGTTTATATAAAAAAACCAGTCACAAAACTGGTCATCTCAGTGTGGGAAGGAGGTGCTCTCCTAAAATAATGAGAGTTGTTATTCTTTGGAGATTGCAAGTTATTCTGCGACAGCTGCCTCATAAGCTTGCTTACTTACGGTAAGCGCAACTCTTTTTCACAGGCTGCAATTGCTCTGTCTGTTTGAACGAGTTTTGCAATTTGTCAGATCCACACACAGAAAAACAGACCAAATCTTAGATATCCATAAAATACACATTGTTTTCAACTGACATTTATTGCTGCTGTATTTCAGTTAAAAAATCAATTAAATAGTACAATAAATATGGGATATTTTTCTCTTTCCAAGCTTCAGAGATCCCAGCTGTGAGAACATAATCATAGAATCATAGAATGGTTTGGCTCGGAAGGAACCTTTAAATATCATCTAGTCCAACCCCTCTGCTGTGGGGAGGGACATCTTTCACTATATCAGGTTGTTCAAAGCCCCATCCAACCTGACTTTGAATCCTTCCAGGGATGAGGCATCCATAACTTCTCTGGGCAACCTGTTCCAGTGTCACACCACCCTCATAGTAAATAATTTCTTCCTTATATCTAATCTAAATCTACCCTCTTTTAGTTTAAAACCATTACCCCTTGTCCTATCACTACAGGCCTTGGTAAAAAGTCTCTCCATCTTTCTTATAAGCCCCTTTATATATTGAAAGGCTGCAATAAGGTCTCCCAGGAGCCTTCTCCAAGAATCTGCAGGATGAGTTCTGTGTCTCCTGCAGTAAAAGTGATTTAGGGGTATGGGTGTTTTGACACTTGGATTCTGTGATATGGGTGTGTTAGGAATACCTACTCAGCAAGGCAAAGGGGAGAAAAATGCAAGGATGGTAAAATTGCAGTAGTCTCAAAAAAAAAAAAAGCATGCATGGGACACTGATTTCACTGCTGGAGGAAAAAAAACAGTAAGAATGTAGAAGTCCAGTCTGCTCACTGAGCAGAAAATCCAGTTGTATTTGAATCTGAGACAGGGGCCTTGGCAATTAAAGGCTGTAGGCCCTAATTTAGTTTTGAAAAAAGGCCAGATTGGTAGTGGTGTTTGGTAGCTTGGGTCCGGGGCTGTGCCTGCCTGCTGCTAGGCTCCATCTAAGGGGGCTGTTAACTCCATGCTGGGATTTTCTGGTGTCTGTCAGTGCTGAAATGTGTTCATTAAAGGAGATGGTGCTGGTGTCAGACGTCCACATGCAGGGTTGTCACAGTCTGGTTATTCTGCAAAGATTAGTTCTTTTATTGACTTTTTGCTGAAGATTGGCATGCATTTCCTAAAGAAAATCTGGACACCCAGCCCTAAAAATAGCCGAAGACAACTGGCTTCTGAGTAGTTTGCAGCCAGTCTGTGGCCTTAGAGGAAACAAATCTGTTCATGAGCTTCTGGTGAGCCAATCCAATATGTGACTCTGGCCAGTCTTTTACATGTTCTCTTAGCCCAAAGCTTCGACTAGTTCACAAAATCACCCAAAGTGCAATGTCTCTTATAAATTTGAGTAGGATTTAGGAGGTCAGCACGGCACTGTACCCTTGTGCTGGATATGGCTGCTCCAGGTAAATCCCACAGTGGGATTTAGGATATGCAACCTATAGTAGCCCATGGCTTGGTCTGAGCTATCAAGCACTTGAAGCTCTGCTGGACTGGGCTGTGTTCACAAAATTGTGATGTGTCCATGTAATCAATGAGAAAAATCAACAGGACTCAGCGTGTGTACACAAGTGGATAGGATTGATGGTTGTATAACTCACTGTCCTGTTACAGGTCTGTATACCAGGGAAAGGTAATAAGTAGCAGTATGTACAGTGAGACATAGAGGTGTAAATCATTTGCAACGTCTGTATCTACTAGCTTTTGGAAGAAGTGGGACTCCAACTGAGTAGGAATGGCTGTGATGGCAGAGCTTTCAGTGAATTGAGGCAAGGTGTCTGTGCTTTGCTGCTTTTCAGAAATTGGTCTGTCCTTGGCTTCAGCTGCGTTTTCATGTGACATTGGACAAATCACTTAACCTCTCTGGGCATCGTTGCTTAAAATGGAAACGTCAATATTCTTGCCAACCTTTGTGAGCTATCACTGGATTAATGGATAAAAATTGCTGTATAAAGTGTAAGCATCATTTATGATGTATTTTATCTTGTTTACTTGCAAAGCAGCTGGGCTACCTTGAAGTGTCACAACTGCCAAAAGTGTGAGAGGGGACCTACCATGTTTGCCTGAGTCAAGATACCCCCAAAACTAAGATTACCTATAAATTCTTGAGATTGGTTTAGAAACATATTTTAAATAGGGTTTATTTAGTGTTTGAAGTTTGATGTAGTGCAGAACTTCACTTTCTTTAATGGACTCTCTGAGCTCCATGCTTTCAAAAATTGTTTAGGAAGATGACAGTATAGACACTGACAACCACAGCCGTCATGAACAAACCTGGGTAGGCAGAGGAAGAGAAAATACATTGTCGTACTTCCAAATAACCCATCTTCTGCTTGTTTAATTCCTTGGTTCTTTGTCTTTAGCCTCCTATTTCTAAGCAAACTCTTCCTGTGCATTTTCATTATAATTACAATATTTAGAATTGCAATAAATATAATATCTAACTACTTTTTAGCTGCCTTTACTGAGAAAAAGAGCCTTAATATGAAAAGTGGCAAATTGTCACAAAGGAAGAAAAAGTGTTTTAAAGGGAAGGTAATTCAGATTACTCCACATAGGACGAGCAGCATACACATGGACAGGTACTGAAGATCAGCAGATGTGCTAGCATTTCCCTGTGATAAGGTGTTTCTTCCCCCCACATCCAACATGCAAATTTAAGACTTAAGAATTGGGAGGGAAAGTCATCTTGGATTCTGTTCAAGATGACATCTTTTCTTTATGCACAGGTGTGCTTAGAATTAGCAGCCCACACTGAACCCTGTCCATCGGACTTGCTTGTTTCTGAGGGTGCCCCATACCCTGTTTTTCTGGCATGTAACTCTGTCCTCTTGCTTTGCTGTTGTGGAATCATCGCCCGGTCCTCCTGCTTACAGCTGCGCTGCTTCTATCCCTGAGCTCATGTTCAGCCCTCGGACAGTTCTTGGAAGCGGTAAGTTTTGCTGCCAGGTTGTGTCATGTCTACAGAATTTGTACCGAAATGATTGTTTGCTATGCTGTTCAGACACATCCTCCCATATCAGACAGTCACTATTTCAGAGTGACTTGAAAATCTTGCAGCATTGTTCTGGGGCACAGTTACACTGGAAAAATGCATGGCCTGCAATTCTCAGCTGTTCTCAGCCAAAACAGCCCATGGAAATAAGGAGCCAGTGGGGGAGAGTAGTGAACACGAGCCAGGGCAACACATCTGAGAAATCTGGCTCATACAGTGCCACTTGGCAGTTCTGCACGGGACCAGGGCACCACGGTGTTGGGCACTTTACAAACATATAGCAAAGACCTGGCTCTGAGGTTTTTAATTCTCTGCTAGATGCTGATAGCTGAGAAGTGAGAAGCAGCACAGAGATACAGTGTCTTGTAGTAGTAGGGTACAATAAGGGCAGAACAAATGTCTTTGAGTCTCAGTCCATCTCCTTGTCTGCGTGACCCTTTGCTATTTCTTCTTCAAGCCTCTTGGATGTACTGGTAGAACCATGTTTTCTCACTGCTGGAAAAATTTTGTGTGGCAAATGTGGTGTGACTCAAGCTGTGATTGGCAACGACTGTCTGAGATTGTCCCTCAAAAGTTTGTTGAGGTTTGCTTAGGACTCAGAGAAGAACAATAGGGAAGGGTTGGGGCGGGAAAGAATCAGTAGCCGGCAGTGTCATCTTAGGCCAAGCGCTGTCATCGCTAAACCCTTGCACTAAGCTAGGAGGAAGATGTTGGGGTGTTCATTTTGATTCCTTAAGCCACAACGGCTGTCTGCTTTTGTTAGCAGGCTTCCCTGTTATCCCATAATCCCTTCAGACACTTGAATTTGTCTGCTTTTCTGCCTAGATGGTGGGGGGTGTTGGGAGGCTTCTTGTTTCAGAGACAGTTGTGGTCTTTGAATGCAACTTTTTACCCTAATGTGACAAACAGGAGGCACAAAGCCAGAAATAGCACGCTGTGCTGTTTATTGCTTGATTTATTTGTGGCCATGTCTGTCACAGAGATGCCAACATGTTTTATCTTCATTTACAATAGCCCAAAATGTTTCACCTGGACTGATATACAGTCCTAGGCCAGACAGGGAGGTTCCACAGGGAGATTTTTCTTAGCATGTAGCTTGTTGCTGTGATTTTTTTTCTTTTTTTTTTTTTTTTTTTTTTTTAACCCCTGCTTCCCTCTCCGACCTTAAGTTCGCTTGTAAAGCTGTGCATGTTTTCAGTGCACAGTTTGGATAATTAAAAATAGCTGCTTGCGGCGCTTGGCTTCTGTGCAGTCTTTTATCAATAGTGCCTCTGAGAATACCTTGTGTTTGGATGAATGGTTTTAAATAGAGTGGTGAGAACTGCATGGAAGACAAATCAAACAGGCCTCTTTCACAGCAATCTTTTTTACTTTCTAATGCCTAGAAATGATTTTTAAACTGAAAACAAAACATACCAATATTTGAAATTTAATGTATCCTTGTTAATCTTGTTTTCTAATTATTATTATTGTTATTTTTTTCTTACTGGTGGAAAAGTTGTGCTCACAGAAATTAGTCATCAGTGGGTCATTCTAGGAGTGGTGCAGGACATGCAGGACCTGTCACAGCGAGTCTGCCGCAGGGGCCCATCCTCGTTATTCTGTCCTGTGAAGAACCCAGTATGGTGGGCTTAAAGGGATGGTGCCAGAAGCCAGTTAGAAAACCATCAGTGAAAGCTGCTACCTAATCTCCTTCAGTGATTATCTTAGGCTCTGAAACTGAAGACGTTATATCCCATTAAAACTAGAATTCCCATTAAAAAAACCTATGAATGTACTTATGGTCAAAATAATAATCTAATTTCTTTTCTCCCTTTCTGCAGAAACCTCCCAAAATCTCACCCCAAATCTCAGGGATATGTGGTCATGATTTCTACTGGAAATCCATATGATGTTTAAAATCTTGCACTGATCTATTTGTGGCTCTTCAGCTTCGTAGTCTGCCATGATCCATCCATTGTAAGAGCCTGCAGAGTTCCTAATTTCCTTTTTTTTCTGTGCCATTTACTTTATTGAAGTACTTTCCTATGCTTTCTCCTCTTCATCTGCTCTCTACGTGAAACAGTTCAGGCTCCCTGGAGGAAATGGGAAGATACATGAATTGCTGTTGTTGGTGGTATACTTAGCCTGTGAACTTAAATTTTCAAAGCCTTTGTTCTGGTATGTTTCATGAGTAATGCATTCTCTTAAATAAGGGTGTGTAGATGTAAAGGAAACAAATTTCACCTCTTTACACACAATTTTTGGAACATATTGATTCTTGTATGTTATTTCTCAGAAAAATTTCATGTGGGTCTCAGTATATTATTTCTTTAAAAAAAAAAAAAAAAAAAAAAAAAGCCAGGTGAGGCTCTTCTGAGCATGCAGAACATTGCATGAATGTTTTGGTTGGTTGGTTGGTTGGTTTTTTAAATCAGGAATAGCCTCCTAATAGAAATTGAATAAACCTATACCCCAGTTGTGTTGCATTGTAATCATGACTTGCAAATCTGCATGTGTAACCTTGTCCAGTGCAAAGCTTACTGACTTTCTAGGAAACTTTTGTCCCAAAGAGCTTGAAATCAAAGGTGGTAGGTTTTCTTTAGGCATGTACACACGCTCAAAAGTAAAGAACATTGCTAGGGGTGTGTGTGCCTTTGTATTACAGGTAATTAAGTTATGTGTTACTGCAATATCGATTTTTCATCATTGACAGACTTGGTGATGTCTGAGCCACTGATATTTTGAGTCCTGGAGTTATAGATGGGTAACATGATAGGTTTGATACTGTCCTACATCATTGTGATAATGCTTTAATTTTACCTTCGGTGAATTTCTAATGCTGACTGTTGACTTATACTTTGGGGGAGAAAAGTAATGTACGTGGACTGAAGAGTGTTTGTAGAGTACCTGTGAAAGCATTGCTAGGAAAGCATGAAAGGGGAAAAAATAATGAAGCCATAGTGTCTTGGTGACATTTTTGCTCCATTTTTCTTCCCTGTCCTCTGTTTTGCAGTCGTACTGTGGAGGAGTGAAATGAGAATTTGGTTATGGGTGAAAAGCTGCAGAAATAAATTCTCAGGGAGGGCAAAGTCTTTGTGTGTGTGTGCAAATACAGGTTAGGATGTGGACCGGGCTATCTCCGAAAATTTGCTTCCCAGAGAAAAGCTCATTGAAGTATATAAATACTCATTGATGGTAGGGCTTCCTTTTGGAAATATCAGCTTCCCATTACTGCTTACATTCAAGAGCAGACAGTAGAGTTTCAGGATGCCTCTGTGTTGACTCTTATTCTTGTGTTAATTAGCAGATAGCTGTCAGTCTGGTGTGTATGTGGTTTTCAGTGTCGATCTTTCTGGCTTCACTGTTTATCTTGAATTTAAATGGGAATTCAATATATAATCAAGACCTAAAATCTGCTAAGCGCTGACATAGCAGCAATGCCCAGCTCTTCTCGTGATCTGGCCGGCAGCATATAAGAAGCTAAATGAATATTAATGCATTCCTGTCAACTAGCAGCTTGGTTTACTTGTCTCTTTCATCTTCTGCAATGAAGTATGAGCTTTCTGGCTGGGTCATTAATAAAACAGCTAGTGGGTGATTTATTTCACCCAAAGTACTAGTTGGCCATTGTGTCTCCAATGTCAGCAGTGAATGGCTTTTCTGCTGTTGTCATGGTCTCCTCCTTAGTAATCACAAGGATTCAGGAGAATGCAAAGGACTAGTATCGTGGGGAACTTGTTTACCCCACGTCTTGCTCCTATTGTTCTCATTGTGCGGTTTTCAACTGAACGTGAATCCTCTTTTCCTGGGAGACACCAAGACCTCCTAGGCCTCTTGGTAAGAATGCAGGGACCTTGTCACATCCCTCATAGTGCAGGGCAGATTAGACTGCTGTAGCCAGTGCAAAAGAATATATATTTTTTTTTTCCAGACTGCTTAAGATAGATGGTGTCTGTCCTTCTTCCCAGTCTGGAGGCTGTCTTACCAACCATCTCTGTGTGTCTGATGTCTTCATGGCTCCAAGTCTTGGCTTTGTTTGGGCTGCCATGGAAAAAAATGCTGATTACCTGTCAGTCTTGGGGAAAATATATTATTTAGAGTAACGAAGTTGCTCTATAGTCTCATTTAAGCGTAAACCAAACAATTCTGATGCAATGAGCAGAAGAACTTGATCACCTACTCTGAATGAATATAAGATCTATTAAGGAGAGGGATCTTCCTCTAGAGAATGTCAGAAATGGGCTTA
This sequence comes from Phoebastria nigripes, assembly GCA_035582835.1. NCBI lineage: Eukaryota > Metazoa > Chordata > Aves > Procellariiformes > Diomedeidae > Phoebastria > Phoebastria nigripes. Next base: position 1,319,216 of record JAYKAV010000333.1, read on the forward strand.
AGTTAATTGTTTTGGATTTGGACCGCTGTTCAGTTTAGTTAGCAGAAGAATTTGGTTCAAAGCTAAATAGTTGAGCAGTGAACTACGATGTGGCAAAAAGTGTCCTGGCATATCTAGACACATAAACTTCTGAAACAGATCTGAAGACTGTAACGTATGTATGGCTTAGACCAGTAGATTTTATTAGAAAAATGAATGGGCTCCCTTCCCCTGCTAATTTTGGTATATAATAATCTTTACCACTTGTTTGCAGCCATTAAAAAATCTGGAACAAGACCTGGTTCTAGGACATTCATTCCCTCTCCTATAGTTTTAGTGGAAGCTGCACATGCATATGCTGGTTACTGCTGAACTAGTCAAAACAGTTGTGCAAATTCTTGCTCATGGATACACTCTTGCAAGCAGGTGATTACAGGTCTAGAGGCAAGTATATATTCTCAAAGGCTTCTGTACAATGTACATTTCTCTGTGTGCAGATGAATTTTTCTGTTTTCTCCTTGTTCTTTCTCCTCTCCTGATTTTTTTTTTTTTTTTTTTTTTTTCTCCCCAGCCACATTTATGGCATCTCCTTTCAAAAAATTCGCCCCTTCATTAAGATACCAACTTTAAAAGACACTGAAAAGCTCAAATAACCATTTCAGCTGGTCTAAGCAATTACAGATATTTCCAGACAGCAAAATGACAACCTCAGTGAAGCTTGGACAATTGCTACATAGATGTTAATCAAGAGGGGCATAGGCAGATTCCTGAATTATTAGAAATGCAATAATGTTTCTGAAGCCTTGATACACCCTGATGAACCACGCTTAGGGAACAGATTTTGCCTGTCCTAAGTTCTCTTATCTGGTACAGCAGAGTAAGAACTGAGCAGCCTCCTCTTGTTGTCTTTCATCAGTTGGAACATCTTTTCAGCTTTGAATTTCTGAGGCTGTTTCATTGCTTGTGCTGCCATTCCCCCTCCCACCCTTCCGCTTTGTTTGCTTGACAAGAAGAAAAGGCAGAAAGTGAAGCACGCAGCCACATTTCCATAAGCTTGGACAAACTCTTTCTTTCTTTTTCTTTCTACCCCAGTCAGGGTTCTTATAATTAGTCATCCCTGCTGTGGTTGAAGCAGAGTTTTTAGAAGAAAGCTTTGGTGGTTTCTTACCAGCAAGAGCAAGAGTGAAAGATAAAACAAATGCAGTTMATCGTTGATTTGGGGAATACTTGTTAGCCTCATAATCCAGGCAAATAATTTTCTTCAGCCATGTTTGTTAGAAATACTGGAGCAGAGACCTAGTGGTGCTTTTCCCTGTCATGCTGAGATCAGACAGTGCTGGCAGCATTTGGTGTCTTGAAGCTGAATGCAGAATTAAAAGCTTCTTAAAAAAGCAGGCTATTAAAGTGGCACTAAGAAAACTCGCTACACTGCTTAATGGTTGGGTGGGATAATCTGAGCTTCTGCTTTTAATTAAAAGTGGACCCACGTTGCAGAATGCAGGCCTGGGTTGAGAGGGTGTTTTGTGTGGTATTTTAAGTCCTCCTGAAACTGGCAGTATTGAGCTCTTGGGTTTTGGCCAATGAGCAGTTCTATTGTTGAAACAGAGAAGAAAGAGAAGTGGTGAAATAAAACTTAAAGGAAATTTTACTTCCTACTAGGGAAGTCTAGAGTGTAAATGGTATTGCAGACTCTTCCTGGTAAGAATTTTAAAGCAACTTTTTGGTGGCAAGATGTGAAATACATGATTATTAACCTTTAGTCTTAGGTGATCAAGAGGAGTTATTTCTGTCGCTGTTCTTAATACTTGCTGTGTCATTATCCTGTCTTGTAAGGGAGCTAAGATACGATCTAGCCTTCTCTAACCCTGCAAAGCTTATTCTCTCATCCTTTTTTAGTAGAAAAGGAAAGAAAAAATATACTGAAAAACCTGTACATAGACCTTGGCTATGAAAGTCATGTTGTGTTGGAGCAGCTAAAGGGATGAGTCTTGTAAGTCATGCACAAAATTTCCCTTTGATTTCATTTAGACAGTTGGGTGTACAAAGCTTGTTGGTGTACAAAGTTCAATGTACAAAGCTGAGCTCCAAATACAGCTCAGATGTAGTGTGAATTCAGGACTTGTTTGCACATTCCAGCAACGACTAGTGTATTACAACGTAATCTGTTTGTGCAAAAATTGGGCCCTCACTGCTATTTTTGCCATGCAATAGATTCTTAGAACTGTTGATTCCCATTTAATAGATGTAATATGAACACCAGTTCATTAAATCTGTCTTATTTCTTCTTTTTTGGTAACCAGAGACCAGTTTGGTTATTTCCTGCTGTAAACATGAAATTGCATTTTTAAGTTTTATTTAATTATTCTGGAAAACCAGTTCTTTTTGGAAACTTATGCCACTGTTGAACTGAGAAATGGTTCAGAATTGCTTGGTCATTCTGGGGGGAGGAACAAGGATATAAAAAAGGATTTGACTTTCTTAAGCAGTAGAGATTCAATATTTGGAAAGGTAACCAGTGCCAAGCCCAGTATTACTTAGTTTTTATTGAAGTAACTGAAATTCTCTTTTAAAGTCAGTCCACTACACAACAGATTTACCACTTAACTGAGTTTTAATTGACCCTTTTATTATTATAATGATGGGAATAATGCTCTGGTAAATGTATTTTCTAGTTGCTGATTTTGGTAATAAAAAACTGCCTTAGATTGCAAAAGACAGAGAAACTCAGTTTCATGGGAATAGGCTGCCCTTCCATTTTAAAGATAACAGGGATCTTCTTTTAACCTTGGATGGCACTCCCTAACTTGTTTCCTGTCTCTTCTTCATTATGTTGGCTCCTTGCCTTGAAGAGGAGATGGCTTTTTAATACAGCCACTAAATTCCACCAACTCAGAATCTTTCAATCCAATTACTATGGTAGATTAGGTCTTGACTCTCTCCCTCTCCAACTATAGCACTTGTGAATCAAGTGTTTGTTTTTCATTGCAAGTTTTTTGCTAGAATCAAAAGATTTTCTTTTTTTCTTATGACTTAGCTCGCATTGTTAGCACGGCTCTCAAATGTTAATGATAACGATTTTACATAAAGCATCAGCTAGGCACTGGCTGCTGTGCTTTGTAAGATAAAGCTTGTTGTAAAGTTGTGCTCGGAGACAAAGCCAAGGTTCACATCCTGGAGCTGTGAACATGGCTGGAAAAGGGGTAATCCTAGCTGGTGTTTAGTGCTGTCCAAAAGAACAACCCCTCCACTTTCCCCCCAGGAATAGTAGTATTAGTATAGTACAAGATTTTGTAGCGTATTCACCAGTTTGAGGACAAAACATAGAATGATAAACATAACAATTGTTAACCTTAGTTATAATCTAGGGAATGTGCCATAAATTCTGAGGAAAATAATCTTCTTGTCTGGAAGGGATAACAATCCTTTATTCTAGAAATGCCAATTTTAAAATAGTTGGGCTCAGGCTGACATAGCTCGTTGATGAGCAAAAGATACTTATTAGAAATTACGGTGGGATTTGGTTTTGAATTCTAACCTCTCAGTGTATTCTACTGAGTGCCTCCAGCACAGGGTGCAGAAGTTGGATTTGACTTATAGCACTTTTGTTCAGGCTCTGGGAAGGGAGGGTTTAACCTTTACGTTACACTGATTCTCAAGTGGCACCAGAGCCTGGCTGGCTCCTGGCATACCTTTAGGTGAGGGCTGCTCTGCTCTGTGCTGCCTAGAAAAGTCACTCCGCTGGCCAGAAATCACTGTAGCGCTATCTAATATCATCCTTGCACATCTGTGGTGTACTTGGTCTTCTCCATTCCTTCCCCAGTGGATCCCCTGCTCCTGAGGGGACTCCACGGCCACTGCCATAGTACACATCAGCCCCAAAATTATTGAGCTGTGCTTGGACATGACCAGTTTCGATATGTAATACTTGTTTTCTGTGACTCATTCTAGTTTAGTCTGTAAAGTTTGGCAGAGAAAACTGTCATTATGAAAAGTTGTTTACCTACCTAGTTATTTCTTGTAGTGTAGAACATGGTTTGTGTTTAAGTAGACAGATTTTTGCCTCCAAAGTACCTTGCTTTATGCTAGCTTCCAAATGGGAACTTGATTTCTAAGTCAGTTTCTGCTGCAACTTATACTGAAAAGTCTCGGAAGTAGTTGGGGCTGGATGCGCTGTGAATACATTAAAGCAAATCCTGTATTTATGCTCATTCCCTGGTATAGGAATTGAGCATCTGTTTTGACTGGCAAGTGTCCCTCAGCTGTATTCACACTTATAACATAATATGGGAGTCTGTGGACAAAAGAGATGCATACAGACAAGATCTCTTGTACATTCAAAAATGTGCAAATGTCTTTACTGCTGGTAATAGAAAGAAATGAACAAAATATGTCAAAAGATACAGAATAAATTCCAGGTATGATGGCATTTTTAGCATAAGCAATATATGAAATTTATAGCCTGCTGACGATAAATTGAAAGTTTTGAAAACCTCTTTTGTTATGTAAGTTTAATGAGGATTAAATACTAAATGAAAGGTAATTGGAATGCAGGCAAAACAGAGCTAGGGTGGTTACCTGGTAGTGCTACATGCAGTTAATGTAATTTAGCCAAGGATGTTGAGACACTTTATAGATACCCCTTTTAAACTTTACCTCTCCACCCCTGTGAAGTTGTGTGATTCATCATTTACAGGCAGATGATTCCCATGTGGGTACACAGGTATCTATTGCTGTGCTTCTGCAGGTGGCCTGCTACAATGAAAGCTATCAGAGAGGACTTGGGTTCAGAGTGGTGGGCCATTCTGCGCACTGAGGGCAGCCGGTAACCACTCGATGTCTCTCAGGCCTCACACAACGGCAGTGCTTATCAGCGCTGCAGAACTACTAGAGACTTCACATTCTTCAAAGTGGAGTTTTGAAATCCCTCATGGATTCTGCAGTGGATTATACCATTAAAAAATGTAATGGGAATAAACACTCTTAATCCTTCAAACCAGTAATATGTATTTGAATCACTAAGCATCAAATAGATATTAAAAACATCTCGAACCATCTTTGGAAAAATTGTATAAAGTTGATGTTTATGTTGTAAATGTACTGCAATAGTTTCAGGGAAATATTTTAAAGTAAAGAATTAATTTAAACTAAAGAAGTTTAAAAAATTATTGTATTTAACAAAATAAATCTTAAACTTTGAATATAACAAAATGCAAATTTGAGGGAACACAACAATGTTATTCCAAGACCTTATGTATAATTTAATTTCCAGTCTTTACACACACTTGATGGATGTAGTATAGCCAGAGTTTTATACACTTCTAGCGTTCACTGTTTTTAAGCAGTATGCTGTTGCTTTGTTGGATGAACTAAAGCACGCGTTCTGTTAGCTCACTTCTTATAAGCAAACTGCCCAAGTAGGCCTCTCTGAGTTTCCTTTGAGGCAGATTACAACTTTGTACTGTCTTTTACTTCATGGCTGCATCACAGCTGCAGAAAAGTGTGGTTTTTGTAGTCTTTTGGGTTTGGTTTTTTTTAATGCAACAAGGCACGATTCATTTTTATAGGAAGGCAAGCTTTATGTATACACTCAATTAACCTAGCTCACAGGAAAACCAAGCCCTTCCAAATTTTACAGTGAACCGTGTCATCTATTAACCATCTTGCCTTGCAAGGAAAAAAATACTCCAACCATCTCAGCTTTACTTCAGATTTTTTATTGTATTTATTGTGTGGATTAAATTCCCATTTAAGCTTAACTTTCTGTGTTCCACTTTTTCACTAAAATTAAAAGGTTGTATCACATACTTCAAAAACTGGTATCAAATTCTGTCCATTCTCCCTTTATAAGGGAGAAGACTATCCATATATATATATACACACATACACACATGCACATATACATATACTAATTACCTAACCAGTCTGTTTTCAGAGTGATTTTGAACATGTGCTTCTCCTTGTTTTGCTTTCATTTAGTTTGTGTTTTCTTCTGGATATTCATCGTTACTGTGATTTTCATTATTTTGATGTTCCTAAGAGCGGTTATAAAGAGAATGGCAACAGCACACTGATCACTGAATTCTTTTTAAAAAGAACAACTGTGAAAAGAAAGACGAACAAATGAATGTTTGCTCATTAAGTGTGTTTTGCAGATTTTTCCAGGTTTTTAAGACCAGTTCAGCTCCATCAGTTTCTCCTGAAACTGGGAATTTTGATGTACCCGTTGTTTGTATTATACTACTTACTTATTCTTGTTGCTTGATGCTTAAAATATTAAGAGGGAGCTGGTACACTAAGGCTCTCAACATTACTAACGTGGAATTTTGGACAGTTGTTGACGGCAAAGAAAACATTGCAGTTTTCCCAGTTTTAGTTAAGACTGTGAAGGGAAGTGTGTTTTAAAATAATGGGAAGCAAAGGCAAATATATGTTGGAGAGAAATCTGCTCTTTAGAGAGGATTTTATTACACACTTTGTGGTAAAGAGAAGACTGGATGGTCTGCAAAATCTCTGAACAAGTGTCTCACCAGGTTCTCTGTGTCATGCTCAGATTTCTTTACCTTAGGGCATAAGCTGTCRATGCATCATGCAGAGAGAACGTATTCTCATTTGAAAACATCTAGAAAAGAAAAACTTCTGTGGATGCATCACTATGCAGTTATCTTTGTAACTTATGCCTCTTTCTTGCTGCATTTCAAGCTGCCTTCAGCTCTGGTGGTGGTGAGGAGCTGAATCCCATTTTGCTCCTCCTGTCTCATTTGAGGCTCCACTTTCAGCATGCGGTGACGGGGTGACCCAGATTCCCAGGGGTGTCTTGTGAATGCAGTGTTGATGCACTGCTTTCAAAGTCCTTGGTTAGCAAGTCTTATCCCAGCTAGACAATGTTATTTTCTTTCCTGCTCATCAGTTTCTGACAGGTGCATCTACCAGTAGTGGTATAATACAGGTAGCATTAACTAGCAGCATGTGTGCCTGGATATTTGTATGAATACAAATGGAAATAACAGTTGGATGAAGGGGCAAACAGGTGTGTTTAATAAAATAGATCAGTGGGAGGGGGTGGAGAGAGAGGGAAAAAAGCCCATAGGCATAGGAGGCTCATGGTGGAGCCTGAGAAGCCATAAAGCCAGGTAAGCTGGAGACGGTTGGAAAAGCCAAATGGAAATAAGATGAGGGGGGTGGCTTCTCCCTGGCTATGAGCAAAAGGAAGAGGGAGTGGGAACAGATGGCTCTAAATTGTATAGCCCCCTAATGCTCTGTGCCTTTCTGGCATCAAACTGTGATTGACTTCTTATTTGAAGATGGAACTGAGGCTTTTACAATTGATACATAGAAAGTCAGATCCTTAAAAGGCAAACCCACAATTTTGGTAATTCCTGAAAAGGAGAAGGAGCTTGCGGGTGTACATCTTTGTTGCAAGGGAGTCGGGCATGAACAGTCATGAGCCTTGAGTCATCATGTTTAAAAGACACCAGTCTGTTCATCTTAAATGGTCTTAGTTGTGCTTTTTTTTTCTTTCTTTCTTTTTAGCAACAGTAAAAGCAAGGTAGGTTGAGGGATTGTTTTCAGGAGCTTTCTCAGGTTAGACACTGTATCTAGGGTTCTTTTACCAGGAATCCTTACTGCTGCCTGTAGGCTCAGTATGTTTAAAGTTGTTTTTTGTTGTTAGGTTGGGGTTTTTTTGTTTTGTTTTGTTTCTAAAAATACTTGAATCCTACAACATAGCCACATAATGATGTTGCTAACACAGCAGACTGAGTTTATAGCTTACCAGAGGAATGCCATGTGAGTGTGGCACTGCAGGGATCCCCAGTCAATCTTGAGATCCCAAAACAGTTTTTAGTTTTAATTTTCTGTGAAGTAAACTATTGATGGTTTTAGGAAAGYGCACCCTGAATCATGACAGGGTAGAGGTGCCTCCTAGTCTGTACCTAGCAAGCAACTAGCAGAGCTGGAAAAATAACTTTTATGAAATCTCCAGTGACTGAGATCCTGGGAGGAGAGTCCTTTCTTGGACCACAGTGCACAGTGTATCCTATGGTCTGTCTTTTCTGTGTGCTGCTTATTTCTGTTAACCAAAAGGACAACTTTTAGCAACTAGATTGTTTCCTGGCTGTCCATTAGGCAGAAAAACTTTTGCTTAAGTTCCAGGAACATACTGTATGATGCATTGCTCTCTGTGGACACCGCAAAACACGTTCCTGTTTTAAAAAGCTTTTAATATGGGAAACTAGGAGAAAAAATGAATAGCTTTTAGTAAGAGTCTGGAATCCTACTAGATTTTATACTGCTTCTCAAATATTTCTGCATATTCAGAAGAAAGACTTTTCAGTTTCAGGCTTCCCCCCCACCCCCAGTCTCAGACATATACCTACTCATTTTACTGTATCAATGTAGAGGCTGTGTAGGTCTTGGAAGCAGTGTCCTTCGCTTTGGGATCTTGCTGCCTTTTATAAGTGAGTGCTTCAAAACATGCCAGTAACTACTGAATTTGGCTTCAGAAGAATTATTAAAAGGTGCCCGATTTTATTATTTTTATTTTATCTTCTTCCATTTTTTATCATACCTTCTCTGGCCAGATCTTCATACCTACATTGTATATCCTGTGCTCCTCTGAAATATGTTTAATTCAGTTGAGTCATTTTTGATGTGTATTGCCGAGACTGTAGTCAAGCCAAGAGTTTTTGTTTGTTGAGGAAAAACAAGCTATGGAGTTTCAAACCCTGCTGGTTTAAATGTACTTGGCTGAAGGGCACGAAAGCCTTACTCCTGTGCAAGCAGCCATGCCTTTGCAGCTGCACAGAAACGTGGGTGTGCAAGTTATGAACTCTCAGGCTGTAAGACAATCCCGTATCTTCAGCCCATGCTGGGATAAGTTGGCATAACTCAACTGAAATGTTGCTTTAGGATGGGCAGAGTTTTATAGTCTATGTTGCAGACTATATTTATAGTCTTGTTTGCAGGATTGCTGGTCTCTGTTAGGTATTCTTTCCCTTGGCTGTTTACTCTGACCCTTTAGGGAGGGTAAACATATATCTGTCATGATAATCAGAGCCATGAGAAATACTAAGGGAATTTCATGTCCTTGTTCACCAGCTCCTGCTTCTGGAGATAGCAGCAGCTTTCTGGGCATCCCTAGGATGTGACCTGGGGTTTGACTGTTTTGGCTGAGCCTGGCTGACTGGAATGGGATAATGATGGTTTTGGAAGAGCAGCATGAGAGGACATAAAGTGCAGCTCAGTGAAAAGTTAAGAGGGCACCTTGATTTCAGTTCGTGGAGTCCGTCACGTTGGATTGGTGACAGATGGAGTGAATGGAAGTTGGCTGTGTCAGGAGACTGTTTTGGCAACCAGAAAGAAATCTGAGGAGACAGACACAGCAAGACAGGAGCTGGGGAAAGGGCAGAGGGTCTTTCATGTTGGAGAGGAGAGGATGGGTAGAGCACTATGGTGCAGCTTTAGTTATGCATCTGATGTTCCACCTTCTTATGAAGTTCCTTGAGAATTAGAAAAATTGCATTTGTGGTACTGTGCGTTTGGTACAACTCTTGATATTTCCAAGTTTTTTTTCAAATTTTGGTCAAGTTAGTTATTAAGGCCAAAGGGAACCTGCTTGCTGTTACATTTCTGGAACTGAGTTATTGTTCGCTGTCAGGTCGCAGCCCAGCCTTAGGATTTACTGGAAGGCATTTCCAGGAAAAATCCAGACAGGTGAAGGCAGTAGCAGTGACAGTGTGAAACACCTGATGATTTTGGATTGCCTGGTGTAGCATGTCTCAAGCTGTGGCCTACAGAGAGCTGTCTGGTACTGAACTGTAAGAGCAGAGAAGGAGAAAGTATCATGGCAGCTGGACAAAAAAGCTGCAGAACGTTGCAAGTCGGCTGTGGGGAAACCCAGCAGTAGTTCCTCTGTTCCAAATGCCTAATGCTTTTCAACTCAATTTAAAGGATTCCTGTGGTTTGTGGGAAGGGTGCTAATGACCTTTCCCTCTTCCTCTGTTTGTGGCAGGCATTTGAAATTTAACAGGAAGAAAAGCTGCAGACCAAGAAAGTCCAACTATAAAATTCTTTTCAGGTTTTGTTGAGATAAAAATTGTATTTTCTTTCTGTTGGGTTGTTTTATAAGACTAGCAGGATGTTTCTAAAATGCTGGCCTATGTTACTGCCAAAGAAACAAAAACATATGCAAGAATGTCTGTGTGCTTATGAATACTGCTTGCAATTAACATGTTCTCCTATTCTGGGATTATGTTCTTCAATTATATGATGCGTCTTGATCTGCCCCGTAAAATTCCTGTGTTCACTGGTGAATGTGTTGGACACATAAGAGGGCAGAACTAAGATTGTACAACTCTTGTGTGTGCTTGACGCTGCAACGTAACTATTTTTTTTAAATATATATTGTATAGATAATGCAGTGTGTACTATTTATGGCAACACAAATATTTCAAGATTATGCCTGGAGCAATGAGAGCAGGAAAAGTTATAAGAATTTGCAGGTTGTAGTATGTAAAGGTAGAAGATACGGTCATATCTATTACACTTAGGGGATGTCTCATTGCTGGCACAGAGAGCTGAAAATGATAGGGACAAGACAGGGGTGGACCCTGATATCCCTTGAAATTGGCACTTGAAAGCAGTTATGTGCAAAAGGGAAAGGTTACTGCATCCTTGCCAGGAACGACAAAATGGGCAAACTCTTCACTGCCACCGACAGATCTGGAAAATGCTGGTGGATTATGAGGAAGCCTGTGATTAGAGGTAACAGGTACAGGTGCTTTATCTTCTAGTTCAATTCAGTTTTACATGAATTAATAATTAACATCAAGCAACTACTTCTGTCCGTGATAAGGATCTATCATGTAACTTCATTGGTCTAAAAGAAAGCTATAGATGGTTCATTTTTGGAGAACAGCTCATCTTTCTAGTATTCTCTGGTTGGACAGGAGAAATTCTGTTCTCTCTGTTGGTGTGAAAACTGCATGAAGAAAGCAGAAGGATGTGAATAGGTATCTTTTTCTCCGTCCTCCTGTGTAGGCTTGAGGGTAAAAGTTACAGCTGGGTAGAAGAAAATGCTACCAAGTCTTTGGTATATAGTGTTGAATGCTATAAAAATAAACTTGAACAAATATATGCTCTTCTAACTGTCAAAAATTGCAAAAACATGCGCTGGGTTTGATGAGCAGTTGTCTAGGCATTGTAAATATATTCCTAAGAAACTGGGTTTGACAGACAGGGGAGGACATGCAAGCTGCAGGATTTCAGCATTTTTAAAATCTCGTTTTCATTTCTGGACTCTCAGTCTTCTTTTGTGTGCACATGCACAAATACCAATGAAGGCAGTGTTCCCATTGCAAACTAGTTTCCAACTTTGATGCTTTAGAAGTCTAAAATTGTGCTGTTTGCATTTCAAACAATATCAGATTTGCTGTAGCATAGGGGTACCCTAAGCAACAATATGCCCGGAGGCATATCTGTTGACTGCTGGCTCTAGAAGAGGCAAGTTTTCAAGGTAACCCAGAGTTTGCCCAGCTAAGGGGCAGGTTGTGTTTTAAAAAATCTATTGCAGTAGTTCTTTTGGAATAAGTATTTTGGGAGAGCTGTTTTGGTAAACTTCCAAGTGCAGGTTACTTCTGAGTATCTTACTTTCCTTCTCCACTAATTGCCTTAGGCTCCTGCTAACAATTGCCCATCCCCTGCATACGGAAGGGCGGTTGGGGGCGCGGGGGCCAGGCAGTGCACAGATCTGGTAGGTATTGCAGCCAGCCAGCCTGGCTGCTGTGCTCCGCAGCCTCCCTGCCATGCGGCTCTGCAGGAGGGTGGGGAAGGGACTCCACTGGGAAGCTCCATGGGGCACAGGCGGTGCTTTGATATCCAATTCAGAGGATTAATACCACTTTCTGTTCCTTGGACACTGCAGCCAGTTGGCCTAGTGTTCATATTCAGTTTGCCCACTTCTTGAGTGCACTTACTTGTGTAAATCTGCTCAAGCGTTTAAGTCTGAAAGAGCAAACAAACAGGGAAATGAACAGACGGCTCTGCTGGCTCTGGAGGGGTCGCATGCTTCTCTTTCCTTGTTTCCATGAATGTGGCCCCTTGCAGTACATACAATGCCGTCTGTCAGCTCTCCTTTCCCAGATGAGGGCTCTGCTGTGAAGTGTAAAGCGCCGTCTGTGCACCCAGCATCTTTGCTCCTTTAGAAATGCTTGTTGAAAACTGGACACATACTCAGTCCTCTTCCTCAACGCTCAGTTCCTCTGCTGCCTATTTGTGCCCTAGTGCCAGGGGCAGGATGGATGACTGAGCCCTCGGGGGTCTGCCAGGAGGAGCTGCCCCACTGCGTCGCGGCTGCCTATAAACACACACACAGAGAATCGTACACATGGGAAGAGATTGTGTGCTCTATACAAAATGGCATGTAGGATTATACTGAGGGAGGACGGAGGCCTTCGGCCATGCATATTCCAACACCGTGGCTTGCCCCATAACTGATGGACCTCTACTTTATAAAGTGGCGTGGCGAGGATTGGCCTGCTTCACATGCTGGCCATACCGCAGAGCTATTAATCAAGTCAGGCTCATATCATCTAATAGGTTTTCTCTCACAAAAGTGCCAGTGCTATTTTATTGTAGGTTGTGGCTTGGTTCGATACATGCATACACTTATTACTGAAGAAATCTGACCATATTTGAGATTCTCGAGATTATTTTTCCATTCTTTATTACTTCTGTTAAATTGCAATGTTTTTCTTAATCCCTTGCTGGTCACCCAGTGAATCTCAATTGTTTTGGATGCTTTGGTCTCCCAGGTTATTGCAGGGATTCTTAGAAACACCCTTCTCTTGCAGAGATCCTGTGCTAGATTTTAGCATATGCAGTATTGCACCCTCTGCATTTTGGCAGAGTGCTTTCTGTATATTACCCTGCATGCTTTGTCGTTTGTATTCCCTTAACCGTCATACCTTTCAGTCTTACACTGAATGCCTAGCTCCTGATTTGAGTAAGTTAGACAAAGCAAACTTTCTGACCAAATTCAGGTCAGAGTTTCAGGCTGGATTTCTCATGGGTAGTTTAATTTTGCCTATTTTAAATTTCCATGCACCTCAGATGTGACATTTATTCTGGTCTCTAACTCTTCTATGGCAATGTCTGTACTGTTTTTAAAGGCTGCCGCAGTCCATCCTTGAGTATCTGGTGTTACAAACGTTAAAGGACTGACTTAGTGCAGAACTGGTCCTGACAGTGTATTCTCAATTGAACGAAAACTGTAATGACTGTAATTCTGTCATGGAAATTTTGTGTTCTTGTTGTCAAAGGAATGTCATCAGGCAAAAAGGAAAAAGATCTAAGATCTGCCACATATTCTAATAGTAATTTGTAGTTAAGCCTGTTTTACTCAGTTTAGTGCTATACAATGTATTTCGGGCATTCGATGACAGAGTCTCCCATGAAGAAGGTTCTTGTTCTTTGGTGCCAGCCAGATGTGTTAGGGACCCCCAGACAGCGGTGTAAGAGAGGGAATAAGGCAGGTTGTGGACACTTCTGTATCTAGGGTCCATTTCCTCTGTCTACGCTGGTCCTGTAAATATCTGGTTTGGTGTGCTATCCATTTCAACATGTGCTTCCCTAAGCTGGCTGGTTCATTTAAAATCCAGTGCTTTGTTGGAAAGCCAGTTCTCCAGGCTTTTTGCAGTGAATTATATTTCAAAAGCTGATGGATTTTGCTTTTTTAATTGAGCTATGATGTTCGGTTTTTTTCAGTGGAAGGTTTGTACAAAAGTGGCTCTCAAACTTCTCTGTTTGTGTCCCCGTTTTCTGTTGTAAACTCTTCTACTGCAGTTGAATTTCATCCGACTTGTGATCCCACCTGGGATTCTTGCCCGTTTGGGGAGCTACTTGCCTAGACACCCATAAAAGTTTATTGCTTTCTGCAGACTCCAGCAGGAGCTGCTGCTGCTCAAATTCTGAAAGGCATTCTTTTGGTGATACTTATTCTTGCTTTAGGTGCAGAATGCTGGGCCGAAACCATTCCTGGCATATCTGCATCAAAAGCAGGGACTTATTTGCTACACTGCTGCTGATTTTAGTGTTATTACAGAGTGTTTGGCTTTAGTTTAAAATGTCAGCCCTAATCAAACGCACAGATGTTCCCTGTTGATTATATCTAAGGTTTCCTACAAGAGGAGTTTGTTTATAAATAGTATTTGCAATTCCTGTTCAAGTCCTGTGTGAACTCCAGTGAAGATACCACACCACTGATTCTCTTTACCTCCCCTTTCACCAAGGTAGGATGTTTTCTCTGGTTTTTTTAAAAGTGCTGTCAGACTCAGACCTCCATCCAGGCAATGTGCCCTGCTGTTTTGCATTCATCCAGGTTTCTATCCCTTGCTATTAAACAGATATTTAAAATGTCACAGAACTCACCACCCCGCCTTTTGCACAGTTCAGTTATGATTATTTATTTACCTCCTGGTGATGCCCGGCTGCAAGACTGGAGAGGATGGGAAGCGGGTGAATTGCATGAGACCTAAGGTCACCTCCCAGATGGAAGGTCACTAGTACAGCAAGACCATTGAGAGAGTCTTACTGGTGGGAGCTGCTGGAGAACCCTGCTAGTGCAAAGGCTTGTCTGCAGTTCTCTCAGTGAAGGGGAAGACTGTCCCTGGAGGCAGACTGACCCCAAGGACAGAGGCTTGTCCTGCAAAGATTCACCATAGGTAAGACATCCAGGCAGAGGCATATGTTGTGGATCACCAGGGAACCTTGTCACAGAAGCTTTATGGGACAGGATAGGAGGAGAAAGAAGGTGGAAGATTTCAGGAACTACCAGTGTGGTGATGGTTCTGTGCTACAGGAAGTATTCTTAAGCCCTTGTAGCTCTCCAGGGGATAACCAGACTGCAGGGTCCTGGGACAGAGAGATTGATGGTTCATTCCAGTCTGACCCTTTATCTCTTCTTGGTTGTCATTGCTGTGTGAAGTCCAGTGACTAATTGCACTAGCAATACCTCCTGTGCCAGATCAGGGAATTCCCTTGTGCTAATACGCTGCTTGATTCACAAGTCATGTTCTCTTTTTCTTGTTTCGGAGTAGAATTTTACATCTCCATTAAATGGGTTGCCAAATCCAAACTGGCAGTAAACTGAAGCTGGCTTTCTTTGGCTAAATTCTGCCATTGATCTTGGGTCTTGACTTGCAGTATCCTCATCCCAGACTAGGCACTGGGTTCAGTGTGCTGCAGAAGTGGCCTAGATTGCCTCTCCTGCTCATCTTTGAGATATCTGGAACTACATCATTGCTTAACTGCCCCTGAACTGTGGCTTTGGGAGATCTGCCAAGGCATTCTGTACCCCTTCTTTGACATTTGAGCAGATCTCTTGATCATGTGTATGGACCTTGGATCTCACTTGTGTTGAAAAGTCCATGTCCTTCTGAGTTGGGGCACTTTGGACAAAAGTAAAAAGATGGCAGCATTAAGGCAGCTCAATTCATTTGCATTTCATCCTGCCTCAAATTCAGGCTTCTTTCCATCAGAGGAAGACGGGTTCATTACCCTAGTGCAAATCTCTGCACCTCTGCCCACCTCTTATGTATTTTTTTTCTGGGCTGCTCTGAAACAGTAATCAAAAGTGTGATCCTCCAGTAGCATGCCAGCACTCTTGGATCCTTTTTAGCTATGGTTGGGGTGGGGGGGAAGCAAGATGCAGAGCCGATTCCTGGGAGCCCTTAGGAAAAAAATATTGTGCCTTGTAAAAATGAGTGGTTTTACTTATTGCAATTGAGGAGTCAATTAACTGGCTAATTAAAGCAATTTCTCATTACATAATTGAATTCTGGTTCATCACCATTTCTACTCTGCAAGACTGCCCCAGAGAGCAGGGCCATTTCTGAGTGCTCTGTATAACGAGCAGAAGAACCAATYGCTCTCTCCGCATTCACATGCGGCACAGAGCCACTCATTGAGTCTGGGAAAGGGAGAGATGGTTGGGTGGGACTTCCCTTGATTGCTTGTGGAAATAAACAATGGGATGTCATCCAGATGGTTAAGAAAAAAGCAGTTTTCTCAGACATGTTTCTAGTGCCAAAGATAAATGAAGAAAGGAGGTGACGAATACTGGAGACCCAGCTGTTAGCACAGAAAATGTGAGGTTTAGGATGCCCAGGGTTGTGGGACTTAAGGTTACACTCTGGAATATGCAGAATGTCTCAAGCTCAAAGCATTATGCTGGGTTTGGACACGCCAGTGCTTGTCAAATATACTCTTCAATTGGCTGGGAGGAGAGAGCACTTTTAAATTCTGGCAGCTTCCTCCTGTACAGAAAGATAGACTGAAGATGGAGTTATCCTTTAATGAAGGGTGAATTAGAAAAGTGTTGATGTACTGAGATGTTGTATGGTAATGGAAGGTATATGGAAAAATGAATTATAAGAATTTGAAATACTTTAAAATCTACAATATGAGATTTTAGTGGGCATAGTTAAAACCAAGCATGGTGTCAAGCCATGCCATCTGAAAGAGAAGAGAGGGGAGGGCCAGGTTAATGACATTTGTTGCTGGTGAGCCATGATTTGACAATGAGGGATTGTGGCAGAGATATTTTTTGAAGTTAGGATATAAGTACTTCAAAGCCCAGAAGAAATTGCATTTGGCAGCTGATGTGGACTTTGAAGACTGAATGAGACACAATTAAAAGAGCTGCATTTAACATGTTCCGCTTCCCTCACTAGTGTGATACTCAGTGACTCTGAATGGCCTGATCAYGTTGTACCTTGGAAATAGGACTCAGGTGGAGCAGAAACCATCTTCTCGCTGAAGGAGGAAACTAGTTAAAATTACTGAATGTTGTGGATTTACTTAGAATTCAGGTATTTTAACTGATGTCTCATTAGTGAACACAAAGCGCTTGAGAGAAAATTATCGTGTGATTTTTTTTTTTTTCTTGGTGTTTGTTTTGTTTGGGATTTTGTTTGTTTGTTTTAAACATTCTTTTTGGACTACAGACCTGGGCTCCTTCCTGTGTGAGAGACACTGATCAGGTACCTTGTTCCCTGAGCCCCAGTTCCTCATTTAAAACTCAATGCATTGCCTCTACATCACAAGAGCGTTTTGGGGCACAGTCACTAGTGTTTGCAAATCCCTCATACCTTGTTGATAATAACCTCTAATAGAAATAACTAGGCTTCTAAAACTCAATGGAAAATTGTTTCATGCCTAAAACAGAAAAGATACTATACTTCGAGAACTGCAAAATTTACTGGATAGGGAAGAGTGAGAGCAGAACTTAAACAAACAAACAAAAAAACCCCACAAAAACAAAAAAACTGGGGCCTATTGGTAATATTCAGCGTCTCCAGAGTATGATGAAGAGACAAAGAAGGGGGTAATGATGGCTTTGCACAGTGGAGTATTTGTTTCCTGTACTTGGGTTTTCGGTTGAAGTACAGAATGGAAGAAAGGGAAGCAATGGAGGCAGATTGCAGTATGAAAGCTGGGGGGAGGAAGAGGAAGGTTAGGAGGAATAAAAAATGCCTGTGTTAACGTATGTTGTGAGGAGGGAAGGAGTGGGTATAGTGCTGTGAAAGACTACTCCATAAGTGGGAAAGAGCATTAGATTGTTAATGACTGAGTTATATTTGATAAATATATTGCCAAGAAGAAAAAGAACAGAAGTTGGGAAATAAAATCTATGAGAACAGCATACTTTAAAAATATTCAGCCAGAAGCTGGAGTGTAAAAAGCCCTAGGATGTGTTGTAGGGAGCTGCCTAGCACTGGTGGAAATAGATCACATGTAGAAACAAATCTTTTGTGGGCTAGTTTAGATGAGTTTTGCTGTGGGTTGAATGTGATGGGGTTTGTGGGTTGGGGTTTTTTTTTGTTTGTTTGTTTTCCCTGTGGCTGGAGTATGGTAGGAGGAGAAAATGCAGGCAACTTTTTTTTTTTTTTTTTTAAATACATAATATTTCACTTCTGACTGCCACTGCTTGGTACCATGACTCCAGTGGAGCTCAGTTCCCACCCTTGACCAGCGGCATCAGCCTCCATATGTTCCTGATATCATGGGTGAAATGGGCATTCCTGATTTTGCGCAGTCTGACAGATGCTGGTTTTTACAGTGGCAGTCTCTTCCTCTCTCAATCAAGTTATTAGTGTCATTGTCATGAAGCACTCAACATCTTTCAGCCCTTAGGGAAGAGGAGCCCAGTTTGGAACAGAAACCTGTGCATCCTGACAGCACACATTGAAGCACTGTGGAGTTAAAACGTACTCATGATTGTTGTCCCTTAGGAAGCACTCTAATTCCCAGGCTGGCACTTCTGACATAACTCAATTATGGAATCATAAATAAACAATTGACATAGGCCAGGGAACTTCAAAGCAATCAGTACAGTCATAATAGGTTCTAGCTTGATAAATAAACCATGCTGATATAGTCTAAAGGATTCTTTTTTTTTTTCTTTTTTTTTTCTTTTTTTTTTCCTTCCCCTCCTTCTGTCTTAGATCAAAGCTTCTTCCTTGAACTGCAGCCTGGCAACTCTCCCTAACCCCTTTCCTTCCCCCACATCCCCTGCTGATCTCTTGGTATGAGCATCATTACCCATGGGACTGGTTTCTTTGCAAGGTGTACTCCATCTCCTAAATTAATTGGATCCTGATACACACTTGCATGTGAAGTAGTTCTTAGAGAATGATTCTTGGCCAGCATCTATTTTTTTGATTGAATTGATATGCATAGCCTGGCTTCTTAGGTAATGAGGATCACTTTTATGTTGGTCATAACAGTTACATCCATGTTGTGTGCTCTTCTAGTTGCCTGCATTTTAGCTTTGTACCCACATAGTGGGGTTTTGTTCCCATCAAGACCAGGACTCAGTGGGGTGGTGGCTGAGATGGTGTTGCTTATGCAGCTTGAGAGGGTTGCTGAGGCCTTTCCCCCAGACCATTTATTACACTTAGAAGCAGTTGGTTGATGCATCTCACCTTCACTGAGTACAAGACTCTCTTTAAGATATCCCATCCTCCATTACCAGACTGAAAACATCATGGGACCACCTGAATGTCCTGTGAATCAGTGGCAAGCCTTGCGATAAACATGCTCTGAGTTCAACACCCTGTTTTTGTGCCGCCCTTTTTCTTTGCGTGTTGTCTGTGTCAGTAGTGAGCTGACCGCAGGAAGATATGGAGGGGAGCAGGTGCCTACCGTGCTGCCTCTGCCTGCGCTCTGCGGCCTTTGCAGGGAACACGCATTATGTGAAAATGTCCAGTCTGAAATACGGTGAGTCATATGTCTGAATTCATAGTTCCAACTTAATTTGTGAAGTGTGTGTAGTACATTAGTGAATGTATCGCTAACAGCTTTTCCCATTCATGCCCAGCAGTGGCATGGCACTGGCTCCAAGGAAAAGGTGCCTTTTGCTTCTGTGTCACAGTGCCGAACCTGGCACTGCCTCTGGGATGGTGAGGGGGCGAAGGGGAGAGGGAAAAAGCAGCAGGCGCAAGCAGGCTCCTGCTGTGAGCATTTAAATGCTGACATGTCAGGAGCTGGGAAATTGTGTGATAGACAGTTTTCCTGAGAGCTTAAGGAGGTCTGAAACTTTTTTTTTTTAACAAGTTGATGTATTAATAACAAGCCTATTGTGTGTGTATGTGGGAGGGTGGCAGGTTTTTGCACGAGAAGATCTGACTTTCTGAGAAATCCCATGTGATGCCTGGGTGTTGATGCACAAGACCACATATTACTGTGCTGCCTCCTGTCCAGAGGAGGAAGTTGCCAGAATTTTCTGAGAAGAAACCACACAAAAACCCCCTCGTAACTCCAAATAAACAGGGAAGGAGAAGTCACTGATGTTGTTAGCTTCCTAACAGCTGCGTTTACAATGAATCCTGTCAGCAAGGACAAATAAAATCTCTAGTTTTGGATTAACAAAAAGAGCCCGATCTACGAGGAGCTGATCTTTTCAGATGTACCGAGAGCTCTCCGGCCTGCCACAAGAGACCCGTGTCAAAATAGCACAGAGCCTGTGCCTAGGTCTTTGGCCCAAAATTGCTTGATAAGTATTTTAGTGTTTTGCACATCTTGTTGCCAAAAATTCAGAGTCTAAAACTGTCTTCGGGGAAAGGGATCTTTATGCATGCTCATGTTTGATTCAAGCACTTGTTCTTGCTGTGCGTGGTGCAAAAAGGCAAGCTTTAAAAATCAATTCTCTACTCCGTTAGCATCCTCAAAGGATGCCTCTGGTCACATCAGAGGCAACCTGCTCTCTCTGTCTTTTATATTATTGTTATTTGTTTTGTTTAAAACTTCATTGTCTATGAAATCATCTGTCACCCTCTGCAGAGACCTGTCTGTGTATCTGCCTCTGCCTGGGAATAACAAAGAAGTTTCTCTGTTGCAGGCTGCCTGTCTGCCTCCCCCTTGGCTGAGGGAGAAGCGGTTTGCTGAATTTTTGTGGCCCGTTTGGATCTTGGCCTCTTTGCTCGCGCTGCCATTAAGGATGCCAATTAATGTTAATCTGAAGGTATACGCTTCTCTATTAGATCCTGGAGTAATGCTATCAGCTAGTCTCACATRGGTCACCAAGCAATAATTTTTATTGCACTTTTACTTCATATCCTTTACTTCATGATTGATCACTGTGGCTTATATAAAACTAATAAAATTAACAAAATTTTAAACTATTGTGAAAGCCAGTACGTGAAATGGGGGCATGAGAGCAGAGAGTTTCTAGCCAGCAGCTTTCGTACAGTTGTTGAGAATACAGAGGGAGGAGAGACAGTGAAATTAAGTGCAAATAAGAGTGTGTTTTGTTTAGATTTCAAGCAGAAACCTTGGAAACTTTCCTTGTCGTGTAAGGATGTGATGTTCAGTAGCACACTTTTAATTCATGTATTTTACCTTGTCCTTAACGATGCTCTATTTTCTGTTTGCCCTTGCACACTCGCCTCTGGAAAGGAACAACTCTCCGGATGATATTTGACTGCCCAGGGAACAGTAAGATACAGTGTCATATTTATGCTGATCCTCGTGGGGTTTATATTTGTTTAACCAGTGAGCTGGACAATTTGGACCCAGTGCTGGTTAATTGCTTCTACATCGTAAGTAAAGTTACCTTATTTGTCCTACAATACTTCTGATAAGGAACTGGATAAAGTGAAAGCAGGATTAGCCTGGTCGATATGGGACCTCTGCTGCAGCACTGACGGCCTCTCTTGAGCACACCACGGCTCACTCTAGCAAATCTCTGCAGCATGTGCCTGGCCATAAGTGGGGGTATGGCCCTGACGGAGCCCATGGAGCCTGCCATGCTTAAAATGAAGTGCGCTGTTGGATTCAATCCACAGGCCTCATTTTGATTGTTTACAATTGAGTAAATCGCGCTTGTCCCCATGGAAGTTAATGGGATCAATCCTGGTGTGACAGCAGAGTGAAACCTTGCATGCTTGAATCTTGCATGCTTAATACAGTCCATTTTTTCCTGTTTCAAGTCCTTTACTCTCTCAMGTGTCTTGCTTCACGAATGCATTCCTTTAAATGTGTCATGGATCAAAACTGTAAAATACCATCTGTCACCATGGGTGAAATCTGTAATCCCTGTGCTGTTCAGGTAACCAGCAAACTGACATTTATTTATTTGGAAATGGGGCACTTAGCCATCCTACTGATGTTATGGACTTGTTCTTTTTTTTTTTTTTTTTTTTTTTTCTTCTCTCCAGATTATTACTTACATAATGTATGGACTAATAGTTGCTGTGTGGTTTACACGTAAGTTGCTTTCTCGAAGCCATGTGTAGGCAGGGAGCTCAAGATGGCGTAATGTAGGATTAACTAATTGTAATATTATGTTGCGGTGCAAAAAGGGGGGTGATTGCAGTATGCGAATGTTGCTATCCAGTTAAACTGCATCCAGGCAGAACAGGCAGGAGCRGTACAGGGTACAGATGGATGGGTCCTCCTTGACTCATGTTCTCTGCAACTAAAATTTTTCCTGCTGTCTGTTGGATAGATTTGGGAGGACAGAGCTTTCCTAGTGGTGCCACTGTAAATTGAGACTGAATTTATCCCAGTGTCACTGAGCTCTGAGCCTAGCTCATTGTACTGGTGTTTATTAGTGCCTTGTGATTGTGCATAGCTTAGTTTGGTATCCCCCATCAGTAAATTTTGCTAATATTTCACAAATTAAAAATGTTTTGATTCCATTTTCTCCCTAGTCAGCACCAACTTTTTAGATCAACAGTTTGTAGCTTTAACTAAGCATCCGAGATTTTGTTGTTGGCTTTGTGTTTGTTTTAATACTGCTTTGGAACTGTTTGTACCTAAACTCGATGTGACTCAGTGTGGGGTCTTGCTGCCTTCGCTCAGAAATGCACGTTTGCTGAACTCARCTGGAAAAGATTTTTGTCATTGGAGAATGGAAGGGTGAAGGGAGGTGCTGGAAAAATTCAGTTAACACTTCACTGCAGTGCTTATAGCTCAACTATTAACATGTCTTAGGAATGTGAAAATGAGTGTAGAGTATAAACCACACAATTTTGTAATATCCAAGATGAACCAAAAAGAAAAAAAACATAAGATGTGGTCAGGTAAGTTACAACCTAAAATCACTTCYCTTACAAATACCCAGAAGTTCCTACTAAACACAACAAAGAATGTTTTTTCCTCAAGGAATACTTTTTATTTATTTATTTAGCCAGAGAAACCCTTAAAGAACGATGCTATGTCTTTGTTTCCGTGAGGGCTGCAAGTTTCTGCTATGAGAACTGGGAAAACTCAAGCCCAAGCCTCAATACAAATCTACAAGAAAAAATACAGGAGCGGAGGCACAGGTGTGCCTTGTCTCTACAAGTGTCTGCAGGCTCTCCCCATGCTCCAGGACAGTCTCCTGCCATTGTGTGCCATGAAGTAATATGTTCGCTATCAAACTAAAGCGGTTGGAGTGGCAGAGCCTTTGGGCTCATTATCCTTTGCAGACAATGCAGTGTGACAGTGAAATGGCTGATGAAATCTAATGCTGTCTTTTCAGTTAAAAGGCAGTGTGATAATTACAGCCGTTCATTTCCTGAAGGCAGCTGAGTAGCAGGGATTGACGAGAGTGAGGCAACYGTGCTATGTCTAATGACCAAAGGTTGTACTGCAGTGTGGAGCCAACTTAGCTCCTGAGCAGCCAGACCAGCTCTGGCCTGAGCCCACAGGGTTTGTGGTGGCCAGTGTGTTGCTGTGAACAGTTGAGGTCTGAGATAAATTCAAAGGAAAAATAGTTAATGTATGCAGAAGGCAATTAGGTTAACAGCACAGGATGATGTGTAAATGAATGTGTGTGGTCAGTGTAACTATTTATTCAGGCCGGGTACTACTTTGAGAGCTTCTACGCATGCAAGAGTGGTGAAGTTTTGCTGAGCCTTTGATGCTTGTGTTGTTCTGCAACCCAGAGAATGCTGCTCTTGTATGGTTTGTGGCTTACTGTTTCTTACGTGGAAGTGTTTTTTCTTGGGAACTGGGAGGGTTAATTATAAACATTAGTGGCCATTAGAAGTCTGAAGACCAGCTGAAGGTCTGCAGGAGAGTCTTGCACTTGGTGCTGAGGTTGTGCAGTGGGTGGGTGGGGGCCATGCTTAATAAGGTGCACCTGGAGGCTAGATTGAATTTTTTTCTGCATTTGGTTGCAGACATGCACCTGTGCTGTTGGAGGCCATTGTTGGAGGGGGTAGATGCATTACATCAGCTTAAGTCATGTTCTTTCCTCAGTGCAGATTTTCCTATGCAGATTAATCTGCTTCAGGATGTATTGCCAAACTACAAATGGCACTGTCTATCGAAATGATCAGAACTGGACGCCACACTGTCACTGGAAACAGGTATGTGAAGCTTTAGTTAGCTAAAGTCCTGAGTTACAGCTTCTCAGACTCACTGTTGAGCATCCTCTGCTGAGGCCCCAGTGGATATTCCCTGGGATCTGGCTTTGTCACTGGTTCTTCGTGTCTCTTACGCTTGGAGCAATTCAGTCTTTGGGGATTTTAAGGATACTTAYGCAGTCCAGTGGAGATGCATGTTAACTCCCTATCCAGCCCTACCAGGRTGTCCTCTGACAAGCCAGTGCTGACATCTCCAAACAGCTAAGCATTTGCCTAGCTGCTGTAGTCACCTGGCGCTGCCATGCTGTCAGTCAAGTGGGTGCTGACTGCTGAAATAAATGCTGTCCATCTAATTAGTATGTGTAGCAGCAGAAGGTTTTAATTATATGGTTAAATACACAGAAATATAGGATTGTCATATGCGATCAGTCTCTTGGCCCTTTGTGGCTGACATCCTGCCTCCAGCAGTAGCCAGTGCTGGATATATTAGTGTATAACATATTTCTTTTTGCCCTCAGAGTAATATGCACAGGCTGTTACAGAAAAATTTCCCCTCTTGCTTTGTTGAAGCCAGTTTGTGTCCAGAACAGTAATTCCTCCTCTGTGAACCCTTTCACTCTGCTGTGGTTCAGGTTAACCCAGGGACTTTATGTTTTATGTTTTCTAGGCAAAGTATGTAAGATGAATGAGCTCTTTTGTATTTTTTCCCTGGCTTTAACAGGAGACTTGGTCTCTGCAGAATTTCCTGTTTGTGGTTTCTCCAGATCTTTCGGTGCTTTCTTGTGTGTGGTGGAAATTCATTCGATAGGTGACCAAGTGGCAAGCTTGGAGAGTATTTATGCTCCTGTTATTCTTTCCTTTTCACCTTTTCTTGTGAATATCTCTCATGCAAATCAATCTTGCAATTTTTTTTAATAATTTTAGGTTGGTTTAGGTTGTTAGGTTTTTTTTATTGTTTTCACTTTCTATTTAATTAGCCATTGACTGCTGGCAGCTAATTATACAGTTCTGATCTAGAGATGCATAAAATGGTAAACTAAAATTGTATTTTGGTTCACATGGGACGTGGGATGTGCTGTGTGGTCTCTCTCAGTTTGAGTTTGAATATGAAAAGGATGAAGAGAGCAAAGCATTCTTCCTGGTGGCAATATCCATGCAGGGGATGCTCCACCATGTGGATGGTGTGTGATGGGGAGAGTTGCTGTTCCTTTAGCATTGTGACTATTCTGCCTTCCTGTTGTACAGGAAGAAAGATGTGAAGCAGCTATTGCCATGTGATGTTGGAGGATCCCAGCCCACTGAATTTTGATTTTCTCCAAGTCTGTCTCCTGCTGTATGGAAGGCTTGCTCATTCGGCTATGTTGGTGTTAGCAATAATGGTAAACTCGCTCACTGAGAGTCAAGAGGTCTCAAAATTTCATTCACAGAGGTCACTGAGTGTGTGAATACCAGTCTGCATAATAAATTTTAATCTGTGGCCATCTGGGAGCCTCAGACTAAGGCTCTGTGGAGTCAGAATGACTTACCAGGCCAGCCAAGCCTGGACAACCTTTGGTACAGGTGCAGCTGTTGTCAGCAAAGGAGTATCGCTTCTGCAATAGTTTCTGATATCTCTCCAAGAGAAATCAGTGACACCTGCAAAAGCTACAGTCTTATACGAGTTTAAGTGGCACAAGGGTTTTTCCCAAATACAAATATTATCATAAAGCCCCTGTGGCCCTGGCAGTTTTGTGTTTCTCAAGTTACAGACCAATAACACATTTTATCTTGAAGTGGGAGGGTCATACACCAGTGGTTGAAATGCAGATAATAAAAAAGGTCACTGAAGGTCTCTGGAAACTGTGAGATGCTGTTGCTCCTTTGGATGCTTACACACAAAATTCAGCACAGTGAGGGTGCAGGAAGATTCCTGGGAAACTGGGTTCCTGCAAGATGTAAATTCCAGTCAGTCAGTGAATGTGTATCAGAGTATGTCATAATCTGGGCTAAACAAGTGTGGGTGTTATCTTATTTTTCATTGTGAATGCTGATAAAGGATTTAGAGATCCCACTGGACTGAGAGATAAGMCTAACAGGAATTTTCCTGATTACTCGTTACTCTTTTGACACTAACTAAATTGGAAGGGGGGAGGGTGGAAAGACATAGCTCTAATGGTTTTTAGATTTGATTGGTTTAGATGTGGTTGTGGGGGTTCATTTCCCCTAATTTTGGAGATGCTGTTTAGGACTTAAGGTAATGGATATTCTCTATGTGTGAAATACACTGGAGGCTAATTGATTCATGGGCAAATTAAATGTTAGCTTTTCACAGGTGGGAAAAAATAACCTTCAGAAGTTCCTGTCCTCCCAGGTTCCCACCCACTGTGCTAACCCCACACCTTGGTCGACAGCACCCTCCCTTGGGCTGTTGCAGTTACTCTGGGGCAGTGTTATAATTGGATCATCACAATGACTCTGTGTTTCAGGGTTTTGTGGGGTTTGGTTGGGGTTTTTTTCGCTTTTTAAAGAAACAACATTGGAGAAAATGTAATAATATAATGCCAGACCGTACCCTTCGCTCCATGAGTTTGTGAGATCTCTGATAACAGTATTTGGTGGACTCTATGTTGTGTAACTGAAGTGATCATCCAATAGTGCAAAGAACATCTTGATTTAATAGATTAAGGTACGAGGAGGTAGTATTTAGGAGTCATAGTTTGCAGTCTGAGAATAAAGGAGTACAAGCATTTGCTATTTTGATACATGTCTGTCTTCCCAGGGATAGTGACTTTTCCTAGGTGGTGCATGCTGTACATATAGGTATTGTCTATTTAGTTATCCTGCTGGATATTTACAGAAGCTCATGAAATACACAGCTGCCTGTATAAGTTTGAGGTTTTATATGTAGTCTGCATACAGCTCTCCTGCATGCCCTCATGGAAGGGAATGATGAGAAGGAGTATCCAGCTACCTTCATTACACTCTATTCTTATTCACAGCATTTTGCAGCTGTAATTCACAAAAGGTATAGGAACCGTTTACCTTTCAACTTACTCTTTCTTTTCTCATAGATTGTTTAACAAAGGCATATATTCTCCTTCCCTTTTGTAGGGTTTGGCTTGGAGACTCTGTATCACTGCCACAGGAACTGTATTGGAGTAAAATGGATCGACCAGAAGCACTGGTTGTGATGAACACTGTTCAAAACTTCCCTTTTTAAAACCCTGCTTTCAGTTGTCCTAGTTTAGCTATCTAGACCCAAATATACTCTGCATCTGCTTCAGACAGGTTTTGTTGGAAAAGCAAAAGATGAGCTATTTATCAGAGAGACTTAAGGCAAATAGTCTCACTTGTGTGTGTGTGTGTGTGTGTTTGGTCTTCACTGAAGAACTAGAGTCATTAAGGGCTTGAAATCTGTCCTGGCTTTGCCTTTCTGTTGAGGATGTGCTTTTAATAGCCCCATTAAAATTCAGCTGGGCATGAACTTTTGTGCAAATTTCTGTAGATGCATGTTTAGCTTCTATCCTGGAATTGTAATTTTTCTGTCTGATTTTTTTCTTTTCTTTCCAAAACTTGAGAATAATCTTCAAGGATTTCTATTAAAAGAACATTGAAGGCATAGTCAAGCACTTAAAAATTAGATATTGTCAGATTTGACAATAGGAGGTGTTTTTTGCAACCTCTAATACTATTTTAATCTAACTCTTTATCTGCACATTAAATATCTTACATGTGATCTGAACCTCGAGACAGAGTTCCACAATTTCTGGCTCCTTAAAAGGAATTGTACTTTGCTAGAATAGAGAAAGTATGACAGATGATTTAGGGGAGAAAAAAATAGACAGTTAGAAATTTTTGGTGAYATTTACCTAAAAAACTACACTGTAAAAGGAAACATACCTCTAGCTTGTGGTAGCACGTTGGGAAGAAGCAAGAAGTTCATGCCTCTGGCCTGGTAATGAGATGAGCTCAGAGTCCAAAATCTTGTGAGTGGRTCCAAGGGTACTGAGGGAGCTGGTGGGAGTGCTCACCAAGCCATTTTCAATCCTGTATCAGCAGTCCTGGCTAACCGGGGATGTCCCAGTTGACTGGAGGTTAGCAAATGTGATGCCCATCTACAAGAAGGGCCAGAAGGAGGATCCGGGGAACTACAGGCCTGCCAGTCTGACCCCCGGTGACCTCGGTGCCAGGGAAGGTTATGGAGCAGATAATCTTGAGTGCCATCTCGCAGCACGTACAGGACAACCAGGTGATCAGGCCCAGTCAGCATGGATTTATGAAAGGCAGGTCCTGCTTGACTAACCTGATCTCCTTCTATGACAAGGTGACCCACTTAGCGGATGAGGGAAAGGCTGTGGATATTGTCTACCTAGACTTTACTAAAGCCTTTGACACTGTTTCCCACAGCATTCTCCTGGAGAAATGGGCTGCTCGTGGCTTGGATGGGCGTCCTCTTCACTGGGTAAAAAACTGGCTGGGTGGCCGGGCCCAAAGAGTTGTGGTGAATGGAGTTAAATCCAGTTGGCGGCCGGTCACAAGTGGTGTTCCCCAGGGCTTAGTATCTGTTTAATATCTTTATCAATGATCTGGACGAGGGGATCGAGTGCACCCTCAGTAAGTTTGCAGATGACACCAAGTTGGGCRGGAGTGTTGACCTGCTTGAGGGTAGGGAGGCTCTACAGAGACATCTGGACAGGCTGGATCGATGGGCCGAGGCCAATTGTATGAGGTTCAACAAGGCTCGGTGCCGGGTCCTGCACTTGGGTCACAACAACTCCGAGCAACGCTACAGGCTTGGGGAAGAGTGGCTGGAAAGCTGCCTGTCGGAAAAGGACCTGGGGGTGTTGGTCGACAGCTGGGTGAATATGAGCCAGCAGTGTGGCCAAGTGGCCAAGAAGGCCAATAGCATCCTGGCCTGTATCAGAAATAGTGTGGCCAGCAGGACTAGGGAAGTGATCGTCCCCCTGTACTTGGCACTGGTGAGGCCGCACCTTGAATGCTGTGTTCAGTTTTGGGCCCCTCGCTACAAGAAGGACATTGAGGTGCTGGAGCGTGTCCAAAGAAGGGTAGCGAAGCTGGTGAAGGGTCTAGAGCACAAGTCTGATGAGGAGCGGCTGAGGGAACTGGGACTGTTTAGCCTGGAGAAGAGGAGGCTCAGGGGAGACCTTATCGCTCTCTCCAACTACCTGAAAGGAGGTTGTAGCGAGGTGGGTGTTGGTCTCTTCTCCCAAGTAACAAGCGATAGGACAAGAGGAAATGGCCTCAAGTTGYGCCAGGGAAGGTTTAGATTGGATATTAGGAAAAATTTCTTCACCGAAAGGGTTGTCAAGCACTGGAACAGGCTGCCCAGGGAAGTGGGAGGAGGTATTTAAAAGACGTGTAGATGTGGCGCTTAGGGACATGGTTTAGTGGTGGACTTGGTAGTGCTAGGTTAACAGTTGGACTCGATGATCTTAAAGGTCTTTTCCAACTGAAATGATTCTATAATTCTAATTTGTAAAGAAACTTTAGCAATTCAGTAAATGTCTTTGCTTTTTTAATAATGGATGATGTTCTTTAAAACCTCAAGTAGAGAACACATTGAACATCACCTTCATATAATTTTGACTGGTAATTGTTCACAAAGTATATGTCTAAAGAAGGCTATTGTATCTGTTTTCTTTTTGAGAAGCACTGAGACAGCTATTGATAAGACTTGTTGCAGCACCTGCTAGAGGGTATCATTTACTACCAACAGAAGCGATTGTTTGCTGTGCCTCCCATTGTAAGTGTAGGGACTGCCACAAATCTTGAAGCAGAGTAAGATAGAGCAGCGCAGCAGATGTTGTTGCCCATTGATTCACAGGTAGTACAAACCTGATTCTGTTACTAACACTTTTTTCTTGCAGTGTGATTACTCTGATTCCACTGTAACTTTTTATATCACTGTAGTTGAGAACAAAATTAGGCCCCCTGTGTTTACTGATGAAATAATGATTTCAGAATACAGCTTTTTAGCTCTGCTGGTATCCCCACAGTTACCCATATTCCAATTGTTTAGGAATTCTCATTGCTTTAGCATGTGTTTCTGTGCATCCCCTGTTGTTGCTGTACTGTGGGACTGGACTGCACCAAAATCCACTGCACAGTTGCATCTGCGCTAGGAGCTGCTGAACGCGTCTGTCACACGATGAGGATTTCTCATCTGCACTCATATTAAAAGAGCGACTCTAGCTGTGCATGATGCGTGCTTAAATGTCAAATCTGGCTGCCAGCAACAATTGGCTTTGTCTTTTTTAGTTCTAATGTCAGTAACAGGTTAATTTGTGTATCTTATCTACTATTATTATTATTAATTTGTTCCACACTGTATTTAATTTTCATATGGAATACTAGAAGTAATAAATCTTGCTAAGAGAAGCATTTCCATGGCAGGAGAGCTGAAGCAGTAGGATGGACTCAAACTACAGAGGCATTTTTGTAGCACTTGCATTGTCTAGAAATTCTGCTGTGTTCTGAAGTAGCAAGGGAGAAATTTCCTTCAGTAAATGATGCCTGGTCACAGAACTCGATTTTTGACGTGGATTGTGTTTGTACTCTGTGGCATGCTTGGTCACGTGATTTGGATTTGGGTTTGGGAAAGCAGCTTAAGCGCTGACTTGAATTGTGAGTCTTGGATCACATGTCTGTGGGGCTGGTGTGTGTTTGAGCTGCTGGAAGTGCGTGGTATGGGAAGGGCTTGGGTGAACTCGAGAAGAGGAGAATGCAGTTTATGCAAGTGGAGGTGAGCAACTCTGTCAGTGCAGGAACAGCCAAGGAAATGTGCCAGGAACAGAGTGGATACAGGTTGCGTAACCCAAATTTAGTATTATCAAAGATAACGCTCTGGAAGGTGAGGAGGAGAGAAGGGGTTGAGATTTTTGCATGTCCCCATTGAGCAGGATTTTAGAGGGCTAGAGAGCTGGGGTAGAACAGTAAGAAAGATGGGGACGTGGGGTGAAATTGGATCGCTGTGATTTGCAGGAAGACAGAGGGGTATGTTGTGGAGACCAAGGGGCTTTGAAAGAGCAGGAAGAAAAAAAACTTCAAAAAGAAGTCGTAATCTTTTGAACATTGAATTTAATCTGAAACCAGCCTTCCAGACTTTGAGGCTCACTTTTTATGATCTCTTGGCTTTAGACTGAATATAATCAGTCCTTTCTTCCTCGGAGAAACCACCAGGTTTTGTGTTGTGTTATGGAAAGCTGGCCCCTGTGCCTACTGCAGAGTCCCAGCATTATTTGGGCTGTAATGCCTAATCAGTTACCTCATTAGCCATGTACTTTGGAGGGTCTCCTGTCATGTTACGTCTCCCTTACACTGTCCTGCAGGTTTGTCTGCTGGTTCTTGCTTTTGCTGCTTTGCACTCTCTTTTGGGGAGTTGGAAAGAAAGGAAGAGTGATTTTCTTGCTTGGTTCTTGAGACAGTATTATCCTGTTTTATTGCCTTGTTTGTCATATGGAGAACAAAGCACGTGATTTCTGCTTTCCTTTCCTTGCCTCTCAGAGCAGAGGACAGCTGGACTTGCCTTTCCCCAGCAGCTGGGCTTTGAAATGTGCACCTTACACACTACTTTGACTTGGTGATGACAAACCCCAGGTACCACAATGAAGGATGTGAGCATCCCTCTTCAAAGCAGAGACTCGTGTGGCTGAATTACAATTCCTGTTGCTGCTTTAGGTGCCATCCAGACTTCACGAAAACATGTCATGGGAGTGTTTATAAGGTAGAAATTGTCAGCTTGCTATGAAGTTTCACTGAAAGTAGAAATAATTGGGTAAAAATGTATTATTAATACTGAGATTCCTGGATACAAATGGAAACCATTTGACAGATTTTAAGTGTGCTGTGAGTTTCAGGTAGAGGAAAAGAGCAGAAAACTGCCAGGGAGGGAAATGGGGGGAGACATACATGAATCAAGGAGACATCACAGGTTGTGGTAGTTACTGTGAGACAGAATTAAAGATGTGCTCTTTGCTTCGGGCGACAATGTGGAAGAYTTGTGTTAATGCATTACAGGCTCTTGTCCCATGGGCAGTGACTCCTTCTTCCTCCCCACTGCCCCCTTCCTGCCAAGGAAGTGACAGCAAAATGCACCCAGCAGGCTGACCCCACTGAAACGGATGCAGCAGATCTGCAGACGAGTGAGATGGAAGGGCAGCACTGCAACATACACACTGGGAGAGGAGGATGTAAGCCTACTAAAGATAATAGCAGGCCTCCATATAAAGAACAAATCTAGACCGTACCATAAAGTGTTGGTTGCTTCCCCAGCACTCTCCATTTGGAATCTGTCCTTTGGTGATGCCCATGAAATATATAAATAACTAGCTATTGCCAATGCTGTGTGCAGAAAGGAGGGCAGTGGTTTTAACCAGGGAGGTGAATACAGTCATTGTCCCATAGAACCAGCAGCAAGTACCTTCCACCCAAGCTGGTAAAGCCCTGCCTCATAGATATATCTTTCTCTTTCATTGTCATGGCAACTCTTTACCCTTTAAATGTCTTCAAGACTCCACTAAAAGTGCAAAGATCCCAGTGAAAGTTTATTGCTGTATTCCTGGTAAGTGAAAGTTCATTGCTGTGTTCCTGATATGCTAATGGCTCTCATGAGATCCCCTTCACCCAGTTCATATGCTCTGCTCTTAGCTTTTGCTCTAATGTGGATCAATGTTGTGTGTTTTTTTTCCTTGCTGTAAATTTTGACCTGATAATATCCAATATGAATGGAAGACCAACCCCTTGGATGGATGAGTTGAGTTTTCATTGTAACATTTGAGTTGGTACTAGTGAATGCTCAGTACCCTTAGAAACTAAGAGCTGGATTTCTCTTTCGCTGGGGTATCACTATTGTCTTCACTGGAGCTTGTTATTGATATACCCTGCAGCAAGTGAGAACGGCCCCCAGCCTGGGAAAGCCAGCTGAGCGAAAACTACAGCAAGAGGAAGAAACCCTGAGAGAAAAATGCTAATTACATATCTTGACCTTGTTGCATTAGAGATGGCATCACCCACATTAGCCACTATTCACAGTCATTCCCCAGGGCCTGAATTGCTTCTGGACAAGGAGAGAAGTCTGGGGCTTTTATTGTGGCTGCCTAGTTAAGTTACAGAATGAAATATATACCATGTAATGCTTTTGGACAAATTCAGTGCTTCTTAGCTGCTTTTGCCGGCTATTTGTCTTCTGTAGCTGTAAGTAACTTCTGTAGCAGACAACAATTACAAGACCAAAATAAAATCCTGGGCAGAGGATGGGAGTGAACTGCCCAAAGAGGGCAGGGGTGGAGCACAGCATTCCCTTTGCAGAGGAGGAGGGAAGTTGGTCAGTAAATTCACAAAGAAATTTGTTCTACTCATTTGCTTTAAATGTTGACAGGTGGCTCAGTTGTCTGTGTGCACAACTGGGAGCCAGAATTTGTGTTGCAATGTCGTCCTGCTCGGTGATCCTTTTAAAATGTTCTTGAGCCCCCAGCTCTTACTTTTTGGTGCCTCGTACAAGGCAAGATTTCTCCCAAATGGGAGTTGGTAACAGATCGAGTTAAGTCTGCTCGTGCTCTAAGGGTAGGAAGGGAGTGGGCAGAGGCAAGTGGGAAAAGAGGCACTCTGTGAAGAAAGGCGAGAACAAGTTATTTTCTGTAAACCTTCTTAGATTAAATCAGTGCCGTATTTGAGAGAGGTAGAAAAACTTAGTGCCTAGACGTGAACATAGCTGGCATCCTCTGATTGACTCAATATACACTACAGCTTCCCTTCTCGGGAGAAGTGGTCTATCTACTATGAATCTGGTTAGGATTAGACCCAGTTTGTGTCAAGGTGTGTTCAGCTCTCTAACCTTGTTTTCCTGTAAAAACAAGACTTGTATACGCTCACTCTTGGTGTATGGGTGTCTGGCTTCTTTTATTTGTGGACTGATTTTAATGGCATTTGAATGAGGGATGGAGGTCTCAAAGCTGTAAGGAAGTAGGTCTCCTGCCTCTACCTTTTGAGTTTCTTGGTTTTTTAGGGGGTTGGAGAAAGGGTCTTATGTAACTATGTAAGACATCACAGAATCTGCACAGAGGGGTCACATTCTGGTCTCAAAAAACACTTAGTTCATCTCTTGAACATCTTCTACACAAAATCCATTGAAAACTGAGCTTCAAGAAGTGCAGCAAACTAATTTGCTTTCCACAACTGAAACCAAAGGTTTTGATCCTGAGCACTGATCCATGTCCCAGTGGTGAGCAGTCAGCTTTACCCCAGTCAGACACCAGCTCATTTTGCAGTAAGGAATGACAGGATTCACCGTGGTGGTCAGTCCTTCGGCTCTGCTTCCACAAATTACAAACTGACTGAGCAAAACAGGTAGTAACACACAGAATGGGATGCTGGGCTTCCTTCGTTGGGATTGCCTGTTTGAGCTTCCCAGACTTTGGAAAAGAAACACACACTTTAATTTAAAGTAAAACTGTAGCTGTATGGATTAGATCTGGCTTTATCTTTTAGGTGTTACCCTTCCCTGTGAGAAGCCTGTTTAATTTTCATACATTAAGCATGCCTTGTCCATCTCTGCATCCTAACGGTAGCATGGTCTGGTCTTTTGTAAAGGTACTGCTGCTGTCTTTCCTGCATGTAGAGCAAGTTGCCTCGCAGAGTGCACCCTCATCTGATTTGTCATCATTTCATCTCATTTTCTAAGAGTATATTTTTATATTGTGTTGTTTTCAAACCTGGACAAAGCACAGACACAGTCTAAGCTAATGCCTCATTTTTATTTATTTAAGTCCCATGCTGCCAACTTGACCCATTTTTTCCATTCTACCGACTGTTCAGATCTCGCAGATTAATTAGTCAAGGAAGGCACAGCTGATCCTGGAGCGAAATCCATACCCACACATTCTGCCTCTGTAATCCAACCCTCTTGTTTTTTTTCCCCATTCTGGGATATAGGCTGTCAGTATTACACTGCGCTGTAATAGACCTGACTAGCCATTATCATTAGCAGTGGGTACCAGCTTAAAAACCCWGTCATCAAAGAACAAAAATGCTGGCAGCTAAGTCGAGAAATCCATCCAGGAGGAAAACAACCCAGAGCATCAGCCAGACGGCTGCTACTCCCTGTACAGAAGAGGAGGACCATGCAAGACAAGTCAGCTAAATGTTGTCTGACATTTAAAAACAACTGTTCTGTTGTATTTGAGAATGTTGTTAAGAAACCCCAGCCCAATGTAAATTGCTGTCAGCACGCCTCAAAATGACCACAAACAAGCTGAATCCCCCTTTCCTCTGTGCGTTTGTGTGTGTGTGTGTGTGTATATATAGGCAGCCAATTCTTTCATGTCTTGTATGGGGGCCATGTCCCTTATTTATTAGACCCAGGATGTCTTTAAGCTTGCTTTCTCAAACCTTGGCAAATCCTGTTACACCTGAGAGCCATTGTACTTGCCATTTATGTTCACATACTACTGAATTTAGTTTTTTTTTCCTCATTTTCTCCCCCCTTCCCCCCCTCTTTTTTTTTTTTTTCTTTGAAAATATTATTAACTAGAGCATTAAATGCTGGCCTCTAGCAGGGCCTCTCCATATGTTTACAACAAATGTTTCCTCCATAGAGGGAGGATGTATGTGTGTGAGAGAGCATGCAGATATAATGGGGCAGCTCCCAGATCCAGTCTCCCTGGGAGGCAAAACTCAGGCACTTGAAAATGCTTATCAGTTCAAGTAATTCAGATGGAAACAGATTGTAACATCTCCCGATGCACCTTTCACCCGTGGCGAGGAGAGGACTGCAAGCACGATGACCAGATTTTTCTCCCTTGTGATGCGTGAAGATTGGCCTATCTCCTGGGGGAGCGCAGACCGTTACTTGGTGTGGCAGAAACTGCTTTATCAGGCAGGTCGGACTTCAAAGCCAGTCGGACTGACTTGCCCTTCTCCACTCTTTTTTCAGTCCAAGTTCTGTGCATAAAACATGTTTCTTATCAAGCCACAACTTGCTCCCCCTGTGAGCAGTTGGGAGGATGTAGAGCATCTGCCTTCGGCATTCCTGAACATCTTTCTTTGCTGCTGGCTGGTGCAGCATGGAGGGCTGTGAGGTTATATGGCTGCTGCTAGTCCTGAGCTGCAGCGTTCCCAGAAAATACCCTTTTCATGTAGGAGGCATGGTTAGAGAAGCTCTTGAAAGTGACTCTTGTAATGCAATTCCTATGGTTATCAGTTGGAACTGGGCATCACTGCGTTGTTTCCTAGTGTCAGTACTTTGTAGATTAACTGTTCAGGTAATAGCAAAGGCAGAGTTAATTGCAGCTGTTTTGAGCTGAAAATAGCAAATAATATTCATCAACCATATCCCCCTTTTGTCTTCTGAATAATTCATAAGCTGACCCTTATTTTATACAAATGTGTGGTGTTCACAATGATGTACTTTGAAGGACTTATTTTTATTTAGTGTATGCTCATCAGCTCCTTCACCTTCATAATTTGTTCTACTGTGGCTGTCACCCAACAGTGAAGGTTTTGTTTCTGCTTCCTGCTCAGCAATTGAAATTTAAATGGGGAGAAGCAAACAGAGTAACAAATAATAAGCTTTGGTACACATTTTCATGAGGAATAATTGTTTGAACTAAAAGCTTTCAGGATTCATTAACTACTGGGCATTTGTGGAAATGCTATCAGAGCATTTATGAATAATGGAACATGAGTGACTATTGCGCACTGAACTCTGCCCTTTTAGATTATGCAAATATTTGTGACACAATTGTGTATATTGTAACATCTCCTGAATCAGCTCCTTACTATTGCAAGGAGAGGAGTGGAAGCAAGAAAATCTGGTTTTCCTCCTTGGTTCATAAATAGTTGTAAGAACACAGAAAACAGTTGTTAAAATTGAATGTGAAATGTTAAAATTAAAAACTTTTTTTATTAAATTGGGAGAACCACACTTCCTCTGACTTCACAGGCTGGTATAGCTTAAATTTGTGGTGTCTGACTTCAAGGTGGAGGAATAAATGTGCAGCCTGTGCTATAGACCATATGTAGGACACTTCAGTTGAAATTACTTGTTTGGCAAAGTTGTAAATGATGGAAAGTCCAGACCACAATACATACGCTGCACTTGATGAAACATCAAGGTTTTTATCAACATGCCTTTGGGAAAGCTACAATAGTTAATAYATTAGCCATAAGT
Organism: Phoebastria nigripes; assembly: GCA_035582835.1. Taxonomy (NCBI): domain Eukaryota; kingdom Metazoa; phylum Chordata; class Aves; order Procellariiformes; family Diomedeidae; genus Phoebastria; species Phoebastria nigripes. The sequence goes on from JAYKAV010000333.1 coordinate 1,356,209, forward strand.
TATGTAGGCCATTTCAAACAAGTTCAAGTAAAAATAACTATACTGTAAGATACCCACTTGTGTTCACAAGTTTTTATATATGTTACAGAGAAACTGCCTTAATGTTCCAAACACGTTGAAAGATGAGGCAAAATGTAACCCAAAGCTAGCAAAGCTTCAAACATGCCTCTACTGTATTTCTGTTTGTCTGGGTACTATTGATGCCTATAGGTAGTTTTATTTCATCTTTCCCCAGAAATTCTTCAATGTTACCTGGTTAGTAGTTTACAAAGGCTGTCCGGTCTTTGTTCTGGAGCGGCGTGGCCTGGTTCTGCCAAAAAAACCCTGAATTCTGCTAGGATAAGTGTCTGAGGACATTTTGTAGCATACCTGGTGCATAGACAAATATTCTGGAGGGATTCAAGTAGTTTGAAGCTGAAAGAGGGGCAGTGGAGCAGTTGAGAGGTGGTATAGAGATGATACCTTTTGCTTGTGTCCATCCCAAAGACATGCTCGCTGTTGCTTTGTAAGTAGGCAGAAGTCATGTAATACCAATAGCGATTGCGAGCCTTTCCCAACTGAAATCAATGGCAAATACTCTAGTGACTTCAGTGGAAGCAAAAATGGGCCAGTCCTTTGGAAACTTGTGTTCTTTAAGGGTAATCCAGAAAGTGTAACTAAGCTAATTGTATCATCTCTTGAATTACTGTCAGATTAAATAAAAATAACAACTAAATATTTTCTTTATATTAACAGCATCTTCCATTTTGTTTTCCCAAAACTGTCTCAGCCCCCTCTCCCTCAGTGTGTCACTTTTGCTGCGTTGCTCGCTTTGCATTGGCCTGCAAGTATCTTAAGAAGTTTCATTTCATTCAAGATGCAATGCTTTTTGAGCCTGATTCACTCAGTTGGTTTTATGGTTTATGGTCTGCGGCGGGGGCTTTCTGTCTCCTGCCTAACCTAGCATAACGCCAGCTCTGTTGCTTCTGCCTTTCTAAGCATCGTAGGGTTACATTATCAGGCAGTACTGCTCTGCTTGATAATGTTTGATGGAAGGTACTGTAGTTATGACTGTTGCGTGCAGTGCCCATGGAGATGTGTTTTCGCCTGTTTTTCTTCCAGCATTTTCCTGGGCATTTTGATGCGATAGACGGTGACTTTTGCTTGATGAGGCTAGCTGGTCACTGCTTTGCGCAGTCGGTGCCTGGGCTAAACGGTTAGTTTATTTTCCAGTGATTGTTTCCTGACTACTTTGATAGCTACCTCGTTAACATCTCAGTATTTAATGGTTTATGAAGCATGTGAAATTTTGTAATAACTTCGGGATTCATTTTCATAATATCAATTTGTAGTAGCTAGATAACTATTCATTTTCATTTTATTGCTTTAATAATTGTTCTAGAAGGTTAATACCAGTAGTTTGGCAGCACTAGTGGTGCATTAGCATCTGTTTCTCATTGAAGCGCATGTCCTTCTGTCTGTGGGGGCCTGTTCTTGCCCTGAGTCAGGGCATGAGCAGCCTACGGAGGAAGCACATGAGGAAGTATAAATCTTTCTTGAACATTTTTTCTTATGTTTTGAAGTGGGTTTGGGCACAGGTGAGAGCAGAGCTGTCATCTGTGTGATTGCCTGGGATTTGCTCTTTGCTTCATGGGCAGGTAATTCCGCTTTTTCTTCCTCCTTTCATCCCTTCAAAAATCTGAATTTCATTTAACAGCTTATTGCTGCAGAACCAGCAGTGGACTCTGCAACACTGTTCTGAGATTTATTAGCTCCTAGAAACGATGTTACACTTCCAGTCTGAACTTACCTTCAACCTAAAGTCACTGGAGCACGGTAGGCTTGCCTCGCCTAAATGAACCTTCTAATACCCTGTTTTTGTTTGCTGGGTAGGTGCTCCCAGTCACTAATCAAATCGCTCTTCACACCTGCTTTGATAAGCTACAAAATCTGTTATTTCTGTAAGGCTCATAGCCCGCTAAGGAAAACAACTGGTTAATTTGACAGGATCTAATTTTTATAAACTTACGTTGATTGTCTTAAAATTAGACAAATGTAATTCACTTCCTTAGATTAACTAGAACTGATATTAGGTTGACAGGTCGATAAGCACTCCTTCATTGTATTGAAATTCTGACATAACATTAGCTTTCTTTGAGTCTCTTGGAATGACATGAGTATTCTAAGATTTAATGAAAATAAACAGTATTTTTTATTGCCTCCCCTCAGCCATCTCTTTTAAACTCTTGAGTGCAGGTTACTTGCCTTAAAAAGTCTAAATTTAATAACTGCTGTTTAACAGCTTTGTGTTACTTCTTAAAATTGAAGTATTTTGTTGTCTTCTGCTGTGGAATGGAAACTATTTTTGAGCACTTTCTACATTATTGCTGTCATTTAGTGTATTTTAAAATGTCTTTAGTCTTTAATTTTGCGGCCTGGAGAATTTCTTCTTGTATCGTCTTGTTTGAATGTTGCTTTCAAGAGTTCCTGCCCTGTATTTATTGCTATCAATTTGCTTTTTGGTTTTCCTCTCTTCTGCATAGGTTGGGGTTTTTCTTTAAAAACTTAGTCTGCATTTTTATTGACTATGGAATGAACATCAGATGAAATGTTCTAGCCTTTAAGTGTGAGGCAAAGATTTCAGTTCATCTTTGGTTTCTAAGTAGTTTTCAAGCAAAGTGTCCTGTGTATTCTGAAGCAAGTTAATACGCATTTACTGACTTAGCYGGCACAGGGCTAAGGGCCACTTTATTATCAAAAACATGCTGAGGATGGCATATATGTCCAAGGGATGCTAATAACTATTTAATTATTATTAATTTTCCAGTGAAGTGATTTAGTAACGGACCTTTACCACGAAGATAATTTAGCTGCTAAATCATATCTAAATTACATGTGCACTTCCACTCTGTGCACAGCCTATTAGTACTTCTGTTGAAAACAGATAAAGTTGGAACACATTTTGTAAAGGAAAGCACATTAGAGAACAGAAATTAGTTTAGTTCTGCTTGTGACTGGGGGGAAAAAAACCCACCAACCTTTTGAATATTTCATGTGTTTTATTTTCATTGTCTGACTGCATGTGGCTTTCCCCGCCATGTCACCTGAACTACTAGGGCTGTTGCTGGTTCATCTTTTCTTTGTGGGAGTGTTTCTTTGTGTGATCCCTGGGTTATGGATTAAGAGCTTTCAGTGCATTACTGATGGAGCAATGTTGCTGAATACTTAGCAACAGTCTTTTTCTCTCAAGTGTTTTTAATGAAACAGAAGTTTTCTGTTGCCATCTAATAGGTTTAAATACTGTTAAGAAGAAATCCCCTCCATTTCAGTTAATCAGATTTTGTTTGCTACCCGTGATAATATAAGCTTACTAGTTCTGACATGTTCAGAGGGAGATGAGACCTGAATGTTTAATTTTAAAAAGAAAGGCAGAAAAAAATGGTTTTTGTGTGAGAAAACTTCCTTTGCGGTTCATAAAACCAAGAAGAGGGAGAAAAAGGGTGCAGTAATAAATTTTCTTCCTTTTACAGCTTGTCTTAAAGCAGAATGCATGAAAAATACTTGCAAATTTATACACAGTAATGTGATTATATTTTCAAAACAGTATAGTTCTGCTTCAAAATTTATTACAGAAATTTGCTTTCTGATTCCCCCTCCCCCCCCCGCCCCCGAAGACCTATAGCAAGAATATTGTTTGCCAGTAGGTTTTTTAACTACTTCTCTAAAGAGCAGCTTGGTAACTCTCCAAGGATTACCATACTGCTGACTTCAGAAAAAGATAGAGAGGGCGGAAAAAAATTTATTTGCAACGCAGACAGTAAGAGAAGAATGAATCCCAAGTGATTGTGGGAACTGCTGACACTGTATTGCCTGGAAACAACATGTTTGGTGCATTTTGGGATTCGGCTGTTGTGTGACACTGAGAGCCTCTTGGGTTTGAGGGTAGAGTGAGTGTCCCTTAGCATCTCCAGTGGGCAGGGGGGCACAGCCGTCTCAGCCAGGCAAGGGTTGCGCAGGAGGCATCTGCAGCAAAAGTTGAAATTGTCTCTGCCTTGAATGATTAATAGCTCAAGTCTCAGAGGTCATCATTTTTTAAAATTACACACAGTTGGTAGTAGTTTTATAGCAAGGACTTCTCTGACACTTCCGATTTATATGACAAGCTTTCATGTGTTTTAACATTTGCCAAACTGTGGCCTTTTAGTCTGACCTTTTCTGTGTGCAGTTGATGTGTTTTTCAAGCATTTTATTATTTATTTATTACATATACATTTTGGGTTAAAATGAGTTAGAGGCTGTTGGGAGAGCACTATAAAATGTCACAAGGGAATTTTCAGCCTTGCATTCAGTGGAGAGGCTGGATACTGTTTACCGAAGATTGAATAACCAGGTATAGAATTAAAATGGTGAAGAGAAATATTCAGTAACTCCCTGCTCTGTAAATGAGGCACAGCTGGTAGGGAAAGAAAATAGCCCAGGAATATAGAAGTCTGTATTATACTGTAAGTACACAAGGGAGCTCAATTAAGATTGTTCAGGAACTCTTGCTTGACAGTTCGCTTTGAATGTGCAATTTTTAAAACTTAATGCTCTTTTAGAACAGTAGTTTCTAAACTACTGTGTGTTTTCTAAAGAAATGTATAATATACTTGCTTCAGGGGGAACCTGCAAGCAAGAATTGTGAGATACATTCAGCTCACATGAGGAGTGCTCTCACAAGATGCTGATCTTGCTAATAGAGAAGTCTGAGTTGTGCTGGAGGCCAGCAAGTCCAAAGCCAACACTGATGTATGTAGGTCTCTGGCTGTTGGGAGAGGACCAGTCATGTGCTCCTTGATCGTAGCTGGTTCCTGCTGAGCAGAGAAATCTGAGAACTGAAATTATTCAGGCAGGTTGTTGTTCTTACAAGCCTGTGTTTTGTAGGCAGTATTGGGAGCGGAAAGTGGATGTGAAAGGGACTTGCTGTGTAGACCTTTGGTGGTGGCAGCAATCAGGTGGTTTGCATAGCACAGCCACTGCTGCTTCTACCGCTGCTCCATCTGGGGGATGTTTAAAAACCTTGTGTGGATGAAAGATGGAGGCCTGGATTGTCCCTGCCTGCACGAAGGCAGCAGTTTAAGGCACTCTTAATGTCGCAGCTTTGGCAGGACGTGGCTGGGCAGAGCCCAGAGGATCTGTACACACGGCAGTTTGCTCCAGCTCCCCGGTAGGAGCATCTCTAGACAGCAAACAAGGACTCTGGCTGGTTTATTTTCCAAGGCTCTGCAGTGACAGGTATGTTGGGCTATGTCTGTGATAGTTGCAACTGTGTGGGTTGTTTAAAGGTGACCCTGTCCTCCCTTTATGGGTTTCCTTCACCTGTTAGCTGGAAGGGTAGTGAAGGGGTGGTACCTTTCAAATTGTTAACAGCACAGAGTTCTGTTATCATAGAATACCAAAAAAGCATTGCACCGCCAAGTATTGTGCTATTGTGTCTTTTGGACACAGGATTAGTGAATTGTCCAAATTTCTGACGTTTGTACTCAGTCCCTGAGGTCACATAGGTTTTGGCCACGAAGGGGAAGTACATAGACATGTATATACTTACATGTTTATACATGTGTGTTTTGAAAAAGTAGGTGGTTGCTTCCCTTAACTACAGTGGAGTTTTTCTCCTCCTGCAGAGAAAAGTAATTTGCTTGTGATCCAGTTCTGTGCAATGTAGTCTTTCAAATGGTTGATTTCTTTATTCTTATTTTGGTTTGTTTTTTAAACTGGCATTTTGAAACTGGATGCCAGTTGGCATTCTGCATAGGGGAACAGAATCATCTGCTTGGTCAATGTTTTACCCTGATGTATCTTGTTCAGTGTAAGTTGAAATTAATTGCCTTTTTCTTTCCTCCACAAAACCAATTACAATTCTGTCATCTATTTAGGATTAATACTACTAAATGTATTGCTTTTTCCAGATAAATATTCCACTTAGTACACAGGTATTCTACTTACCCTGGGCTTATGAATAGGCAGAAGTTGCATCAATTTCAATTAAATCCCTCTAGCCAATTGTTGTATAATTTTGTGTATATGTCCTTAATTTGAGTTAAATGTGGTTTCTATTGATGGAGTTTAAATAATTTCCTCACTGAACACGATTAAAATACTGCAAAATCAAGATTATGAATGTCCAGTTGAGTGGTTTTTTCTCCCTGAGTTTTATACTGAGATRCTGATACTAGATTCATTTAAACTTTTAAAATGTGTTAAGACAGCAAAAGAGTGAGAACCTTTGGTGAAATGGAAGATGATGGGGATGGGGGGAGGAGGGATCAGGAATCTACTCATGCAAAGAAAGATGCTTCTACTGGGGTTTTGAATACCAGGTACTATTTGAATACTTCGGGTGTTTCAAATGGACTGACTTTACTGATGGTGGGAAGGTTGACTATGTACTTTTTTTTTTTTTTTTTTTTTTTTTTCCCTTCTTCTCCAAACTTTGTGTTTGGTTATGTTTTAGGGTAAAATTTTGGGAGGATTAGGGTGATAAGAAAGTAAAGCTAAGCAATGGCCATTGAAACTAGACACGAATTTCAAATATTGCTCGGGTCTGAGGATGCTTGGCTTTTCTTAATAATACGAGATAGATATATATGCAAGTCCCAGGATTTATCACTTCCAGAGGTATCACAGCTTGTCAGAACTGCCACTAATTATTGTCCTCTTGTACCATTGCCTGCTGTACTGTGTCACCCAAGGACCTCTTCTGGCCCTGAGAGACACATGGAGCGCTAAGCAGGAATTTGTCCTGATTATGCAGTATTGATTCATACAAGCAGGTAAAAAGGGAAATGCTGGCAGCTTTTGCAAGGGCTCAAGTCTGTCAAAATCTGTGGGGTTCTGGGATTCATTCTGTTTTCATTTTGACTGAGTTTAACTCCTTCATAGGTTTCCTTTTTGTTTTGAATTCACTTAAATACAAGATTTGGCCCTCGGCCCTGAGTACTCTCGATTCAAGTGGAGTGTGGTTTTTACAAGGCTGTGATGTGAACTGCCCAGTAATTGGTCTCAGTTACCAATATGGAAAACTTCCCACCAGGCCCGCCATGCTATGGAATGTCAACCCTGGAGATTTTCCTTTTGTTTTTAGTGTGGTCAAACAAGATGTGGGTAAAGTTTGCATGAAAATAGCCATATATAAATTAGCCATCTGCTCCTAAAGTGATAAGTGATCTAAATACTACTGTGGGGGGGGAAAAAAAAAAGTATTCTTTAATCTGTGTGCACATTGGAGAATACTTTTGTTTGGCTCAGGAAAGCACTCAGCATGAACTCTATCCTACCCAAATACTCCAAGAGCTGGTGTTACATGGAACCATTCATGTGGCAAATTAAAAAGTCTGGTGGACGGATGATACGGTTCCGAGAACTCAATAAAACTTATTACCTATGAGACTGTTCTTTCTATTCCAGTGACATATGTGCTGGTAGTTTTGCAACAGCAGGAATAATTAAGAAAAAAAAAATACTATTTTAGTATTTTGAGGCTTCATTTTGATGGAGCAAAAGAACTAATTTCTGCCTCAATATAAGCAGGATTAAGTGGAAATCTCCCCTCCATTGCCTTCCCAAAAAGATGTGAGCTTCCTAATCAAAGGCATACTTGTGAAGCTAAAATGGTGATGGAGGTGTGAATATATTAAGGTAAAACCTTGAGAGGGCTGAAGTAAACAGGAGTGATTTGACTTGCATCATCAGGGATATGAATTTATCAGTTTAATCTGGAAAATAGCCTTGTTTCATTTAGATGTAATGGCAGCTGAGAAACACACAGTTGGTCTTCCCTGTGAGTTACCTGATTTTATAAAAATTCTCTATAAGGTGGTTTAAAAGCAGAGCAAGTGCTATCATGAATTGGTKGGTGTTTGCTAGTGGTTCTCCAGGACAGGAAACAATAAGGAAAACCTTCAAATCCCAGCATCCAAAGTAAGGCAGATCCCTGAATAAGAGTTGTTTTGAACATTGAGGTAAGTATAATGAGCAGCAATGTAGTAAAACACAATTACTCTTCAAGAGCGCTTGTGTGCCTCTTCTGCCAACCTGTCTTCCATGTGGCCCAGAGGTACCAGTGAGAGCTGAAGAGGTGATGCTCTTTCTCTTCCATTTCGAGGGTGTATTTCGAAGTTCAGTCTGGAACAGGAGCTCCGACTTAAGCACTAAAAACAGACTAGGGTGCCTGCTTCGTCAGCCGCTCTCTGAGCAGTAAGAAGCATCTGTAAAGTTGGTAACTGAAACCACTGTATCTCTTTCTATACTTTTTTCACAAGTGAATGTCAGATAACTCCTTGAAGTTTAACTTGCAGGCTATCTGTAGTGGAAACCTGCAGAGGCCAGCTGGCAGCCTTACAAGTATTATAAGCATCCTTCTGTTTCTGGGGTAGTATCAAATCATTTTAGTTCCATCTTTTTTTAATTTGAAGGCGGGGGGGTAGATCATCAGTGCTCTGAACCAGAAATCTTACTGGATAGTCCTATGATTGTGTATGGGAATTGCAGTATACTTTTAGATCCTAGAAAAAAGACTRTTTTTTGTCATATTAATTAATATAGGTTTAGGCCTATGCTGGAGCATATGCTTCTGCACAAGTCAATTCAAAACAATTGCCATTATTCGATATAGGCCTTAAAATCAATATGTAATTCAAACTCCAGGCAGAATTCTTTTTATTTCCATTTCCACTTGCAGCAGCGTTGCATATACCAAGAGAAATTCTCATTATACATTACTTCTATTTCAGCATTTTGATGCCGGCAGCACAACTACGTGCGTCCTTGATCTTCTTTTTCTTCCCTCTGAGCCAAGTAACTTCAAGAAATATTTTGAGCTAATGGTGACCATGCAGTAATAGTGATTCTGCAGTTCTGGTAGCTCTCAATTATACACGTAAAATCACAAAGTGGACTGTAACAAGTATTTTGGGATGTCCCTTTTGTTCTGTTCCCTTAGCTTTCTCCCCTCATTTACTTATATTGTCTTTGAACGATGTATTTCCTTCATTTGACTAGCGGTGAGGGCCTTCATTGCTGGATGCRATTCTTTTTATAGTCAGTTCTGTTCTTCAGCAGAATTCGCAGATGGAGTAATTGCCGTGCACGTGGCACCAACTTCCTTTGTTACTGCCCTGACAGGTTGCTTTTTGGTTGACATGACTTTGAAGTTCTGAATTCTTATTTCTAAGAAATTTGTTGTGGTTTTTTGGCATTATTTCTTGTATGTTTACAAAGCTTTCCATTCATATTCACTTCTTGTTACTGCCTTTGCACTGGCTGGTTACGAGTGAAATTTGGGGTGTTATAAATAATAAAACAGAACGAGACAGATCTATTCCTTGTTCAGTCCAGCAAAGCTCTTGGGAAGCAGCATTCTTATGAATTCTCATCTTTCTGCTGGTGACACGATAGAGGGGTTGGACGTGCATGGTTAAGGGGATGGCATTGTTGTGTTTTCATAGGTTTTGTCTCAGTGTGTGTTTGTGTTGGGCAGAGATTGGCATGAGTTTTCCAGCTCTTACACAGGATTATTGTGGAAGCAGTTCATGTCTGTTAGTTGTGAACAGATGGTAATGCATTACTTTTGGCACGGGGAAGGAAAAGGAGACCTCACATTGCATATGAATAGACATCTCTGGGGGTTGTCCTACCAAAATGAGGATGCAAAAGTAAAAGCAGAATGAAGCTTACCTAGGGTTTCATGCCCTACTGTGTGGGACTTCAGTCAGTCCTGGCTTTATCTGTTGCTTCTGGAAGTTCCTTAAAGTTATGGTGGATGCAAACATAGTAAGGCTGACAAGCATATTTATTTTAGCTAGTCAAAAAGGTATTACTTGCCATTTTTGTATGAGAAATAGGTAGATAGATGGGCCAGCAAGTTGGATGAGAGACATAAAGACTAGCTTGACTATAGTAACATAATTTATGTAATTTGGGTTTTTATTATTAGTGTGGTTGGGACTGTGTTGTATTTGCTGCCGTGTTACTGCCGAACAAAAAGACCATTTCTGAAGTCCACACATGGGGAAACATAAGGAGATGCTACTGTGCTGAGGTCAGTGTAATAACTGCTAGAAAGAACACATTACAAACTTACCTGTATTTAGTTTTTCTTAGGTGGTGTAGCAAGTGGCATCTTCAAGGAAGTATTTGAAAGCAGTAATGTGGTTCCTTACTATTATGGCAGCTCCTCTGRAACATTAGTGACTGTGTGAGGGAAAGCAAAAAAAACAAAACAAAACAAAACAAACAAAAAAAAACCAAACAAAAACCTGCTTTGAAAATAGGCTTGAGAAAAGGTGAAAGTTCATCTCTTGCTGCAATATGAGAGGAGTGTGAGTTCATCGGTGGAGGGATGCCCAGAGAGGGTTGATGTGCCAAAGTGCTGGTCAATTTTTCTTGTTGTTTGTACCAGTCCTTGGCTGGAGGTAGATAGCTGAAAAGGAAGTCTGCATCTATTCAAGGACAGAGAAAAGGATCCTGCAATGACTGGGACTGATGAGACTCCAGACAAGACCTGTACCTGTAAGCAGAGAGGAGCTCAGGGTGTGCGAGGTGCTATTTGGATGGGGAAAAATAGAAAAAGGTATCAGTCAAAAAATGAGGCATGGACTACAGGTGAGTAGTATAATGTGAGGGTAGTTGCTGAATGACTGAGAAATGAGGTTGCAGGGAGTTTGGAGTAAAGATCAGAGTTTTGTTTTAGATGTACAGGCTCTGTGGTGAAAACCCAAACATCTGCAAGGAGCAACCAAGAAGCAAGCTGCATACRCCTCCCTTGCTCCATTTCCCACCCTGTTCACTCACTGTTCGGCATTCAGTCTAGCTCTCAGGCTGTGTGAGAAGGACTGTAATACAGCTGCCTAATTACCTCCAAAATAAACTGCACAAAGCTCTATGGCGAGGAGCAAACCTAGGGAGTGAAAGAACCAGACCAGGGGATTTGAAATTGGGGTTGTTGAGCATTTAGGATGAATGTTCGAAGGGCCACTTTTTAGGAGGTGAGTGCAGTCAGCAGATGAGGAAAATCTGAGGAGCTGGGGAACTTCAAGAGATAATACGTCCTGGGTGAGATGTGGCACTGTAAGTTCATGCCATCTGATACTGGACTCTGAGTACAAGGTACTGATATCTGCCGATATCTGTGTGTGCTGGTTTTGGCTGGGATAGAGTTAATTTTCTTCACAGTAGCTAATATGGGGCTATGTTTTGGATTTGTGCTGAAAACAGTGTTGATAACACAGGGATGTTTTCATTATTGCTGAGCAGTGCTTACACAGAGTCAAGGCCTCTTCTGCCTCTCACACCACMCCACCAGTGAGTAGGCTGGGGGTGCACAAGAAGTTGGGAGGGCACACAGCTGGGACAGCTGACCCCAGCTGACCAAAGGGATATTCCATACTGTATGACGTCATGCTCAGCATATAAAGCTGGGGGAAGAAGAAAGAAGGGGGGGGATGTTTGGAGTGATGGCGTTTGTCTTCCCAAGTAACYGTTACGTGTGATGGAGCCTTGCTTTCCTGGAGATGGCTGAACACCTGTCTGCCGATGGGAAGCAGTGAGTGAATTCCTTGTTTCCCTTTGCTTGCATGCGTGGCTTTTGCTTTACCTGTTAAACTCTTTTTATCTCAACCCATGAGTTTTTTTTACTTTTACTCTTCTGATTCTCTCCCCCATCCCACCTGGGGGGGAGTGAGCGAGCAGCTGTGTGGTGCTGAGTTGCTGGCTGGGGTTAAACCATGGCACTGTGGAAGCAAAGTACGAACTAGGACAGAAAACCAAGTATTAGAAACCTTTGTTTTCTTTGTGTTTAATAACTTGCGTTTGGCTTCAAATGCCAATCATTTAAGCTCCCAACAGCATTCTCTCAGATCGAGGAATTAAGGATTCGTGGGGGAAGTGGAGAGCTCTTTGTATTCTCATGGAGAGTCCAGCCTGGGCATTCAGGGCTGAGTGATTGCTCTTCAGCACAAAGCCTCAGAGATTCTGAGATGCGTGTGGTTCCCTGTAGTTTCTTAGTCGTCTGGCTTTTAGTTTGTTTAAATAAAACTTGACTTGCAGCATGAGAAAATTGTTTCTTGGATGCATTTTTAATGAGCTCTTCTACAGTTGGTGGGACCCAGAGGTAGTTCAGTGTCTTCTGCTCAGTGCTGCTGATCCTTGTCAGAATGAATATTTGACAACGCTTAGTGATTTTTAAAAAACATTGAAACACTGATTATATCTTTTATTTTTAATTCTATTTTACAGTGGTAGGTTGGGTTTGTTTTGAGTCACTGCCACTTTGGCTTTGCGCTGTGCATTCCTTCACAGAGCTGATGTGATAGCAAATGTTTTCAGGTCAGATCAGACTAATTAAATGCTAAGACACAATTGTACGTGAGTGTCTGAGAAGGTCAGCTCTGAGGCTTGCCGTTAGCCTTCTCCTGAGAGAGCAATTATATCGTATCTCACTCTTCGGGCTAAAGAGTGCTGCTCTGTTACCAAGCCCGGTCAAGTTAATCATGCTGCTCTGAGCAGACATGTAAACAAGGGTTGTACTGTGTATAAAGAAGATTTGGCTCTTCTTGTGAAGACCACTTAAATATAACAGCACTTAGTACGTGCAGATGTCTATATTAGCTTTTGATACAAGTGTGCTATTGCCTTTTAATTCTCTTGGTCTTAATGTGATGTACTGTATCATCGTAAGGCATCGATATGCTGAGATGGTAAAAAATGATGCTTTTATGTTTTTATTACAGTGTGAGTAATAAAAAAGCTATAAGCCAATAACTTTTGTTTTAAGTTGTTTTTATAAATGACAAAAACTGTGCACTCTAAAAATAATCAAAATTACAGCACTGTAAGTTTACAGCGACGAGAGCTAGGCATGTGYTTTAACCCTTTGATGAATGCACCTTGTAGTTTAGTTTGGGTCCAAGTGATTTAAAAGCTGAAATAGAGATTTCATTTTACTAGATTTCTTTGTAGCAGGTATAACTTGATTTGATCTTAAAGATGGAGGGGTGGGGGGCGAGTTCATTTGGAACCACAGGCAGAATTTTTCTTGGGCCAAAAAGACTCACTCGGGATAAAACTGGAGGGCTAGAAGCAGGGGAAGGGGCTGCGGTTGGTAGCTCCAATATCACCCTGAAAGCTTTCAGTGACAGAGCCTATCCTGAAGCTGGGAAGGCCACGCAGGCTTTTCCGGAGGCAGGTGAGACCCACACGGGCAGCACACCATTTTTGCACACCAGGGACAGGTGTACTAGATGACCTTTAGAAGTCCCTTCCAACCAAAACCATTCTATGATTTTATAATACTAGAGGAACTGAGAGAAGAGCTTCCTTTGGTTTCAGAATGTCTTAACTTATGAAGACTTGCTGACAGTCAGATGGGCTGAAAACCACTGAGCTTTCTAACAAGCCATTTAAAGTACTTCTGCACATCCAAATGGGTGTATCTTTAATTACTTGCTGTTGCTTATGGCAAGCTTGTTTCTTCCCTCCCTTATAAGTAACACACGATCAAGAGGGAGGGACTGCATGGTGGTAGTTCCCGGTGATTTTAGTGCTCTGTGAGAAATCTGGAAATCTCTAGGATGCTGCAGTGTAAATAAACACTGCCCCTCACATCTCCTCAAAGTTTGAGGGCTCTGTGTCTGATTGCTAATGTGCAGGGTGGATTTACACTGATATATACTGCTTTCAGAAAACATTTAAAGTTTCAAAGCGGTATCACTCCCATGCAGATTTTGTTGACCTATTTTGGGTCTGCATTTGGCCCAGGCCTGAATTTTGTACAAAATTTGCCTGACGCTTTATGTATTGAGTTAATTAAATGCATGTGGTTCTACGGCTGTCACTGGTCCTGTCCGGACAGAGGTATGTGTTTATAACTTGTCCCTTTTTTTCTATGATAAATGTGACAAGTACTGGTTTTCAGGGGGGAGTTGGTTGTTTTTAAGCACAAATTCAGCTCATCGGCCAGCTGGAAATAGTAGGAGAGCCAAGGTGCACAAATCTCTGTCTCACGGGCTCAGGAGCAGAAGCTCTGTGCTTTTGACTTTCCATTAGGGCAAAGAAAGAGTCAAATTCTCACCTGGTGTATGTTGACACAGGTTCTGAAGTCAGTGAACCTTTCCAGTGATCTCTGGTTCATACAGTGTAACTTTGTAATAACCATAGGCAAACACAGATGGTCGTCATTACTTCCAGGGGCCACGATATCTGAGCTGATCAGAGAGTAGAATGATAAAGGTGGTTCTTGATCTCTGGATCCTAAAGATCAACAGGAGAAATGACTGCATGCAGACCCCCTGTGACAGTGGAGAGCTGTATGGCATTGAAAAATTCTCCTGGATGGATATGCCTATGACTTTGTGCTTGCATAAGCAGAATTGGGCACTATTACTTGTTTCTGTAGCAAAAAAGACATTGAGGTCTTTGTTGTGAAGACCTTGGATTCTAGGAAGGCAAAGCAAATGAAGTAAATGAATAAGAAAATAAAAATGATGCAAATGTAAACTGATGTGTTGGGAATTGACCTTAAGCAGATCAAAACCCCGTTTTATTTACATGAAAATACAGAGACCAGTCACTGAGAGCATTTGTCATGACTGATGCCATGTTTATTTCAGAAGGTGATATGACATATTGTCATGAGTGCCTCAAGCAAATCTCCATTGTTGCCGAGTTTGGCTTCAGTGTCAGTAATTTGCTGATGACAACAAAACCTCTTRTTTGGAGTGGCCTCTACCAGGTTTCTTTTCAGTGCTATGATAGAGGTGGGGCTTTTGGAGAGATTTGAATGGAAGTACTATAGCAGGCAGCCACTCGAGGCTTTCTGGGAATGGGGCAACACAGAAAATAGCACCTGAGGTCCTTAGACTTGTTGGCAGATTGGAGCAGACAAGAGAGATCAGGAGACTCCAGTAAACATTCTCATAGCCAAGCATTAAAGGAAGGACAGGAAACTTTTGCTTGGTGCAAAAACGCAGTGAAAGGATGACGTTGTCAGCAAGACTGGTGTGGAGGCATTGGTGCCTGCATTCAGGGTGGATCAGAGGTGATGGCAGTGTCGGGGAGGGCAGAGAGGAGGAGGCTGTACATCACTTGGGGTGAAATACAACATGATTTAGTGCATTCACTCTAGAGAAAACCTTCCAAGGAACCAGGAGGTTTTATATTGCCCACAGGGTGATGGCAGTATCAGCTGCCATGCAGAGGAAATCCTTTGGAAATTTCTTCTCCAAAACTGGAAGAAGCAGTTTTGTGTGCCTTGCCTGCCTGTAGACGAGCTGTGGCTGTGCTGCGGCTTGCGGGGTGGTTTGTTTACCCTGTAGAGATGACTCTGTAGGAGAAATTAATGGAAGAAGACTTGAAGGAATAGTTGTGCTTGGGGTTTGCAGGAAATTTTATTGGTCAGAAGTGGCCAATTGTATTGCAGAGGTAGCTTTCTGAAGGCCGGTGGAGAAACACAGGTCAGTTAGTAGTGGCTGCCCTGGAGTAGATGCAATTTTGCTCTTGTTGGTGGTCTCAGCTACGGGCGCAAGGATGCGAGGCAACGTTTTGCAAAAATCTCTGCAGTGCATCACTTGGCAGGTTCATGTGCTTCCTCTGAGTAGTTCTGCTCTCACTGAGCCCAGACTGACAGTTCCAGCTATTATTTTAATGCTGTGCAAATAGTCTTTGTATTTCAAAGAGGGTTTTAGATTTTAACAACAGTTCTTTCTGCAAGAGCTGATATTTCTCACTGTTCTCGCAGCATCCAAAATGTCAAGCCCCTTGGGAAATAGCAAGCCTAATGTACAGTGGTCAGTGCTAATTAAACTTCTAAATATTTCCTCTTGTGTCAGGAYGTTGAAAATTCTTTGCTTTTGTTTAACTTGCTTTGTGATTTCCATGCTCTGATTATTCCTTGCACCCCTTCCCCCCGCCCCGCCCCCGGTCGCTTAATGCATGTCATAACCAGAATACTTGTTTCTCTGTGTAGAAAACATACTATTTCTGGGAGGGAAATGCAGAACTTGTAACCAAGTGCTTGCCTTTTCTTAATTATACTTAGTTTTTATTTTAACTATTGTTGTCTCTCTTGATAATTGTCAGGTGGTCTCAACACTTGCTGCTTAAATAGTGAGCTTTTTTCAGTGTTGTTGGAGAGGGTTGCTTAACACAAACAGAAAAGTAATTCTTTGTAATCCAGTGTTAGCTTTGGAGTCAGTTTGTGCTTGTGGAACTGGCAGAGTGACTTACAGCTTTCTGTTGCTTCTTTTTGGCGTTTTGGCAAAGAACAYGTCTCTGGCACACTGGGCACCCTGTCCTTCCTGTACAGGAGGCTGATCTTCCTGAGAAATAGACCTTTTTCTATTCTTCTCTACAGCTGCTCTCAGCCTGACTCGCTCTTAAACTTGTGGAGACTCTTTCAAAGACCCAGGCGCATTATTCAGCGCCAGCGGCCTGGGGGGTAAAGTCATCCTGGGAAGCTGTGAGAGGTAGCCACCTCCATGTCCCTCCACTTGGGAGTGCTGCTGCTTTTCCACACCTGGGATTCCCATGAGGGTCTGGGGGATCTACAGTTTTCCTTGTTAGTCCTTAAGGATGCAAGTACTAGAGCCTGGCCATGTTTGTCTCCCCCTTTGGAGACTCTGAGGATTCAAGGACACAAGTGTGTCACTGGTATTGGGCGTCTGTGTGTCAGTGCTGTGGGATGATTCCTAGTGTGTATATACCTACTCTGCAACAAATGTGAGCTAAAACATTGGCTTAAGTGTCAGCGAAGGAGCCCTAAGCACCCACAGTGAATTTTAGTGCATTAAGACAGCTACTGTATCTGTTAGCTGGAGCTATGTTTATGATGGGTAATTTTCACAAAGATCTTTGAATGTTTTTCAGAGGCCTTTTATGTAGCCCTAAGCAGCCTTTACTGAAGTTGTGTTTCTTCACCCAACTTTATTTCAAACAAGAGGATGACTCCTTTTAGGGTGATGGCAGCCAGCACTTGTGGGAAACTCCTGCCCTGTTGCAGTATAGGATCTTCCTCTGGGCCTTTACATTTTGTTCCTGAGAGGTCTTGTAATATAAGCTGGCACTGAAGAGAGGGGGCAACAGTGAGTGCAGATTGCTGGTGTAGAGCCTGTCCATCYGAAGTGTGAAGGTTGGCAGCAAAGGCACTGAAATAGGAGGCTAGAGAGTGATTGGGTYTCCAGAAGTGGTGTTCATGGAGATTAGGTAGAAATAATGAAGCTCTTTTAGGATCACAGTGGAAGAAGGTAAAGTTACACTGGCTAAACAGGCTGTTGCTCATCTGACAAGCAGACATAGCATCTCTGTGTTAATTCGGCCCGTCCAAATGTTCTGGCACAAAATGGAATGAAAAGAGCCTGTGTCTCAGCCCATGAGACCACAGTGTCTGAGCAGTTACCAATATTATTGTTCTTTATTGCTGTCCTTTCAAACCTCTAGAAGGCATGACTGTTAATTTATAGGCTCTCTCTCCCATTTGCTTATGTCTGATATGTAAACGTGTGTGTGTTTGGAGCAAAAAAGAAAGGGGGAAGTCCAGGAGGAAAAACGATCCTGACTTTTGAAATTGGGAAGTTCAGTCTCATGGAGGATGTCTGACTTTCAGCAGTGAGCTCTGTTGTGACCCAGCACAAACAGCAACAGTGTTGGCCTTGTCATGGCTTCTCTAGTACTTTTTGAGTTAGTCCTCAAAACTCTTGAATCTATGATTGCTAAGTGAAAATTTTCTGGGCCCTTTATGCTTGTCACTTAATCTCCATCTGTTTCAGTTCAAAAGTATGGAAATCCATTCCAAATACACAAATGGTATGGGGGCCTACAAAATCTTTTTAGGGAAAGGGATATATTTGAGTGTGGAAGCTTAACTGCTCTTTTAAGTCCCTGAATAGCTGCTAGAAAATTTGTCACTGCCACTTCTTTGAATTGGAAGAGAGCAATCTGTATTTTCTGAGATTCAGCGAATCCAGAAGATCAGCAGTCTTCCTTCTCTTTATCAGGGAAATGATGCAACATTATTCCAAACAAGATGAGCACTGCAAGCAAAGCATAATCAGCATCCCAGTGAAAGCCAGTCATTAAAATCCTTTTGCATCTCAGGATCTCCTTTATCGTTGTCTATTTACACAGTGCTTATTTCTTTATGCTGAAAGACAGCAAGGAGGAAAACCCCTCTGGTCCAGGACTGAGAGTCTGCAGGCAGCACCACTCTGGTTAGTAGGTGTTTCTGTCCTCATTCCTTTCCATCTCACTGTTTTGTATATGACCCTTTGCCATTTGCATATGGCAGGAGTCAGAGAAAAGATGGTGAAGGATTTAGCCTGAAGGAAAATAGAGAAAATGAGACTTTCAACCTGGGGTATGTGCACACAGTCTGATGAGGGGAGACTGGCTGGCTCTAGTTATTATTCACTGTGGATATGCATGACACTGAAGTGATGCTCCCTGTCTCACAGCAGTGACAATGTAGATGGTCCCTGAAAGACTGGGAGATCCCTGGCATAGGAAAGAGTTTGTGTAGAAGCAAACTCTTCTGTATGAAAATGAAGCATTTGAGATGGTAAACAGCATAATTCCCATTGCAGCTTCCAGGTGTCATTTCCTAGAAAGTAGGGGTTTTTTTTTTTTTCCCCCTCCTGTTTCCTTCATGGGATGAGAAGATATCTGGGTGTTAGACTTGTTCAGGTAAAGACTCAGTGCCTCCATACTTCTGGTTTCCAGTTGTTTTTCCTTCAGGTAATTCAGAAAGCATCCCTGTTAGTGTTACTCTGTTGAGGTCCCATCAGGCTTGCTGAAGTCTCAGGAACCATTTTCTGGGCTCTGAGTCAGWAGTGCAGTTCTCTATCTTTTGATCTTCAGCACTTCCTTCCTAAATTCTATGATTTAGACTTTATWTTAACATTTTCTGTGAGAAAGACTCCATGACATTGCTAGAGTTCACTTAGGTGCAAAATGATACTATATATTAGAAGAAAGAATTGGGAAAAGGATTAAAAATAAGAAGAGTTTGCATTACTTGATCTTTTGTCTTAGTGCTGCCCAGACAAACAAATGTCTCCAGTGGCTATGTCTCAGCAAAGAACAAAATCAGGAAATGTTTTTCTTAGAGTCTTTCTTTCTGATGTACACACGTATGTGTGTGCCCATACACATGGGATCTAGGAACCTAATAGATTTGTTGGTGATTAATAACTGATATTTTTTATGGAGGCAGCCCCCAAGGGAACTGGCATAAAGAATTAGGACTTTGTAGTTCGGGACCTCATGCAGGCATGTGATAAGGGTAATCTTTGTCCCAGAGCTGTGACCGTGCTGAGGTGGGACAGGGTATAGGGACTGAACGACTCAGGCATATGGGGGTGTTGGGGGGGTGGAACAGAAGAGAACAGAGAATGAGAGGCTCACATTAAAACTGAGTTGTCTTCTAATCCCTGTGTTTCTATATTGGTATTACAGAGTGCTTTAAAGATAATGCAGACACTGCTAATTTTGAGCCTTTCCATGTAAAGGAGTCAGCCAGGGACATGAACCCAGTGGCCATTATCCTTGCTTTGAATCCCCAGCTAGACTGTTCCTTCTTATGACCTGTCATGACTTTTCCTTCTAAGATCAGCTCTTCCTCTTCACTTCTAGATTCAGCAGTGCGGCTGTTTTTTGAAGCCTTTATGCACTGCTGTATTGTGCTAATGCAAGGTTTCTCCTCCTCCATAATATCTGTATTACATAATATCACCGTCCATGAAAGTGGTGGTGAAAGGAAGCAGAATTGCGTTATGTTTCCATGTTTGGTGCAGAAACCTAGTATAACTTAATAGATTTAGCCAATTCATTTTGTTTTAAATTGTCTATTACTAGTCAACTTAATACCTTATACAAATAATCATTAAAGCTTTGAAGTGAGTAATAGATAGAGTGCTGCATATTTCAGAAAATGTATTTTCCTTGCATCAGGGCTGCATGCCTGATGGGTTTTCTTGACACGAAACAGTATGGGTATGAACACAGGACTGCTATAAGGGAGCCACAGTGGATTTGATCCATTACATCTCCACAAATGTGCTTTTCATTCTGTTTCTCACCCAAACCTTTCTTGTGAGTGGCATTCAGGGCTCCACCAGGTACCTTGTTATTGTCCGTGGCATCTAGACTGAAGTTCACTTATATTTGCGCTCGCTCTTCTGTTCTAAAGAGGAAGGGATTCTGCTTGGGATTTTCCTTTCTCAACCAGCCCAAACAGCACTGTCTGGATTAGGGGAGACACCACAGCTGTGACTTACATTCTCCTTGCTTCTGCATGGTTTTAGGGATAAAAGAGCTGGTTCCTAAAATAACAGTATCTGCCTAGAGTTATTCCATAGCTCCATTGCACTTTGAGAGTGAGTTAAATCCTTGTTCTGATGCTTGGTACCTTGTCCCAGCCTTAGATGCAGCACTGCCGTGACTGTGCAGGAAAGGTCAAGCTGGAGGAGATATTTCATTTAAACATGAAAAATAGGTTCCTTTTTGCTTTAAAGGTCTTCCTACAAAGCTGTGAATCCATGAACAAGCTCAAGCACTTTGGCTAATATTTCAGTGAATCTCTCTCAAACTCAAGATGGCACATGAGACCCAAGAACTGGCAGGGAGAGGTGGCCAGCCTGGTTATGCATGAAATACGCAGGTACCTGCCTGTACCTTAGATAGCCAGGAACTGGCACATTAAAAGAAACTCTCAAAGTAACACAGTTGAAGTCAGAGGCTGAAATGGCTGTTGTGATAGAGGAAAAATGCTTTGTGGGGAAAAAGAGCATTAGGGGCAAGAAGACAAGACTACTGAAGGAGAATTAACACCCTGTGAGATGTGAGAGCAAGTCAGGTTACTGGGTATGAAGTGGGCTTCTCTGGTAAACTTGCCCTGGTGTGACTTCTACCATTGCTGAGCTGTGGGCTATTTTAAAACTTACCTGGTAACAGCACATATAATACACGTGCTCATTATTTATAAGCTGGCAAAGTTCACATAGTGCTGTTGTGTGAATGGCGTTGGTTGATGATTGTATTAGAAGCTTTTATGATGACTATTTTAAAGCTTGTACAGTAATAAACAAATCCTGCAGTGCTGTATGTTTTAAAATCCCTGTTCTCAAACTGATACGATGTTAAAGGACTGAATCCTTAGCAGCAGTGAATGTAAACAGCTGTGTTGATTTCTGTAAAGCTATGCTGGTTTACATCGACTAGGGTTGCGGCCTAAAATACTTAGGTATGTTTAGCACAGTGCATTTGTCCAAAAATATGATGACGAGTCTCTTTGCAGTGCCAAGAAAATTGTCCCACAAGCAGAGGAGCGTGCTCAGTACATCATGCCAGTTCAGTCAAGGCTGAATAGCAAACGACAAGCCCCAGAACTGGGTAAATGCCTCTGTAATTTGTCTTCTGACATTGTACTGCTTGCAGCTCTGCCAAGGAAATGGAAAAATGTAGAGAGCGCCCTGAGCAACCCGTCACAACACAATGAATCCAGCTTCCCAAACTATTGTAACTGGGATGCTGTTCTCCTCACACATGCCAGCAGCTACAACAAATTAAACAAAACCAAACCAACCCCTCTCTTTGAAAGAAAGGAAAGGGGGGGGGGGAATCACATGATGTCATATTTTGTGAAAGTAGCATAAACTTGGCAGTTTGTGCAGCAAGATTGGGTCACTGTGTGGAACAGGCAAGTCTAGATCCATGTGGCCTCCTTGCTTCAGGCCCCAGCTGTCATACGCCGCTGACCAGCAAGAAGTCAAGGAAGCAAATAAGATGTTCCTTTTGGTCACGTTCTGCAACATGCACTTTATTATGGCAATACGTACTGACGCAGCTTTGAAGTGGAACCCACTTAAGGAGCAAGAACTGCTCATCCAGACAGAAAATCTCTATTCACCACCAGTAGGTGAGGTTCTGACTTCACAGGGAAGGTCTACTACGTTATTAACTTAAGTATGAAGCGAGGGGAACTAAGCAAAAGGCAAGCTTTTCTCGAAGCTTAGGACACTCAGAGTTTTGATGCAATACAGTTGCCTGCTCTGGCTTGTGTTATGGACACGTAGGATCACTCCAAGATCCCCTAAATCTCCAGGGTGCTTTGAAGAGACAATGCAGCTTTCTGATCCTGCCAACATTTAATGTCCAGGATCTTTTCCTGTTGTGCCATGTTTCCTCCTTTTTTTTTTTTTTTCTTTTTTTCTTTTCAGACATGTTATTAAATACAATACTTTTTATTCATATAAAGTAGATTTTTCTCCAGATAAATACATTCTTCAAACAGAACTCAATGGCAGAAATTTCCTGAGCAAAAATAAACCACATCTCTCTGTTGAAGCTGTGCTAGTGACAAAACGTAGCCCTTTTCATCTTCAAAGCACTGCAAACTTTAAATAATGGATTTTTTTTTTTTTTTTTTTAAATCAGGGCTGTGAAGTATGTATTAATGTTCCAGATGAAAGATGGGAAACCAGGAAGAGAGGTTAAGTGATTCAGTTAAAGCTGTTGGGATCAGAGCCAGCTTAGAGTGGAGACTCTCTGGGCTGCCTGGACCTAGAACAYGAGATTCATGCTTGTTCACACTTCTGCCAGTCTGAGATCTAGATGTAATAAAACTTAGTGAAGTTAGTGGACATTCACTAGGAATAAGTTTGTTTAGTCTTATTTGTGTGCGGAGGTGCTGCACCATTGAGCAAATAGTCTTAATTATTCAAGGGCAGGTAATAAAATGAAGCTTTCTACCTATTAGAAAAAAGATAAAACACAGAAGCTTCCTATGTGCTTCACGCTACAACCTGGGACAATCTGCACACTCACCCTGACAGACGCAGAATTTCATTGTGGTTTATGTGTTACAGATTCTTGTGGTTGTATTTTAAACTCAGCTGCTCATTGCCATGTACAATATCATAAAGCTCTCAGTGTGTATGCACAAGTATGTGCTATACATGCTGTGTGGCAAGGGGGTAGGAGAGAGAGGTGAGTGGCTCCAAACTTGAGCTAATATGCATTAATAAGGCTAGATCATGGTGGGGTCTGATCTTTTCTGTGAAACGTTTATTTGCTTGATTTCATTGCGGAATGATTTTTATTGCTTTGATATGCGATGCTGTGCTGTCCTTCTCTACAGTAAAGGTATGAATGTGGCCTCAGTGCTACATTAATGATCAGTTTATGGATTTACAAGTACAGACCAGTGAACATGATACACTGTAAGTATACAAGAACTCGTAATTGATATTAGTGCTTAGTAGAACATGAAAGTCTAAACATCACTCACTTCTGCTAGCAGCAGCCATTGCTGGCAATGTGTCTATCACACTGTTACTCAGGACGTCCTGTGAGTTAGAGGGAGCAGTTCAGTAAATGTTTCCAATAAATGTATTAAAAGTGGAGAACGTTCTTAAGAGTCAAATTAAACCTGCTTGGCTTTGCCATTGGTATTGACTATTCATAGGAAGTGTTTCCAGTACAATGACGTCTCAAATGGTGTTAAGAAATAAAGTGTATTTGGAGTTTTCAGGCTTTGGAGAAATGTCAGCCTGTACCCTTAGGAGTGGATGTGTGATATTGTAGTGTGGTGAGTTTGTGATGTCCTGATGGCTGTTTGGGTGGCTCAGCATGTTGTGATGATAAGGTCTATTTATTCCAAGCACAGTAACATAAGCAGCATTGTAACTTTTATATATTTCATGATTCATTCTTGCAAATGTTAAAAGGCAAATGATAAGGAAATATAACATTAGGATAAGATCTGGGATATATGAAGTGAGAGATTTTTAGTCCAAAATGCAGATGCCCGGTAAATATGAAAGCATTTGAACCAAATGAAAAAAATGTTGATTTGTATAAGTGACTGTTGTTTATACACAGGACACCAAAAGASCACATTATGGAAATAGGCAATAAATTAAGATGAACTGAAAGCAGGAGATGGGTTGAAAGGGTGAGCCTACCAGCATAATTCAAGCACAACCCAGTTGAAAGGTCAGATTACTGAGTGGTAGCTACTGTTCCCATGAGATTAGGATAGGGGAAGGCAGACCAGATGCTTTGCAGTCCTTATTGTTGTAAGAAAGATTCCCCCCCCCCCCTTCTTTTTTCTTCTCTCTCCTTACTAAGGAGCAGCATTCCCATCTGCAATTTCAAATGGATGAGAGGGTGGTCAAAACGCAGCGCATGGTCTGAAACCAGCTTCAGATATTAATTGTTTTCATAGAGCGCTGCCTACAGCTACAGCTGGGCTTGGCGTCCTTGCCCTTGGTGCTGCATCAGTGTACGTCCATTGATGAGGGTGAAGCACTAACCTCAGGTCTCCCTGAATTCCCCAGATTTCCAGTGAAATCTGATTTCTTTGGTGCTCAAATACCTGCTGCCATTAGTAGTAGGCTGAGGCTTCTGGCAGCTCTTTTAAAAAGTGAATTTTAAAAATGTAATCTGTCACTTGGGTTCATTTGTATTGTTAAAAATCAGGCCATTCACTGCCTTCGGTGCTGCAGAAGGATGGCATGCAAGCATGGCTCATAAGGCCCCAGCAAAGTTTCTAATGGGGTGTCACAAAGACTAAATATTCCTACATGCTCAGTCCTGACTTGTTTTGTGTGTAGCTGTTTGAGTGAGTTTTGAAAACTCAAAGTGGAGCACAGGTTTCCATTCTTCAGAGAATGACATTGCAGAAGTGGCTAGGAGGGTCTTCCAAGGTGTGGGAGCTGCGGGGTAGCCAGGAGGTTCTCTGCATATCGTACGTGCATCCTTTGSTCATAAGGTTGCACTTCTTGTCCACTCAATCTTTGAATAAGTAAGCAGTATCAGGCACTTGAGCGTTATAAACAGTGACCATGTATGTGTTCATTGGCTCGTAAGTAAATTGTATCTCCTGGAAAACAAGGAGATATAATCACATAAGTAATATTTCTGAATTTGAGGATGCTTGGAAAGGTATATTTCTGCTAGATGGTTGTAGCAGTTGAAGAGTTGCATGCTTTCTGAATAACTGAGGATGGATAGTTAAGGTCATAATGACTATGTATGTATATGAGTGTGTGTATGCATATGTGTGCGTGTGCAAGCACAYGCATGCTAGAAGATTGATTTCCAGCAAGCAGGTTAAAACTTTTCAGGAAGTATTATGTTTTACTGCTAATGAGTTGTTCCCCTTTTAAGGTGTAGACAGTGCTGTCACACAAAATGGTGACGAACCTCAATGCTAAAGTTTGCAGCATTTTGTACCTGTTAGCAGCTGTATAATGCTGTTTGGATAAGACGTTGCCCGAAAAGTTGGCTTTTTTTTTTTTTTTTGTTAAACTCAACATCTGATTTGCCATGCTGCCTTCTGCCATGTTTTGAATTAAATCTTTCAAACTAATCAGGAATGAACTCATTACTAATCTTCAACGGGAGTCTTTAAAAAAAAAACAAAAACAATTGCTTTAGGAAATGCTGTTGAACATTGTTTATGTGTGTCTGTTTTTCCCATCTTTTCCCCTGGGCAAAAAACAATATTCCTCCGTACTGGCAAAAGAATGTAAAGCTATGGCAGATGTTGGCTTGCCAATACATACAGCTGGAGGAAGAAAGAGAACTGACTATTTGGGATCGATCTTTTCTCAGTGTTTCAGATGAATGCTATATTATTGCATCTCCATAGGCCATTTGGTGCTGTGGCCTCTCTTAAATAGATTAGAAGCAGCTGAATTTTTTGTGCAGGTAGACTGATTTCTTGCTTGCTCCTTACAATTCATGTGGGAAGATTTCTAGAGCATCTTAATACTTCTGGATAAAGGGCTGTATGTGTTCAAATGAGAGATTCCAATGTTAGTTGTATAATGCACACAAATTTAAATAAAAATGGTTATTTTAGAGCTAAATTAGAAATATTAAGACATTACCTTATTTAGCATCTTTCTCTTCTGTGCTTGACTTTGAGTTGTTGTCCTTGACATGGAATATATAATAATTGCCTAGCTAGCATGCCCTGGCTGCCCAGCCCTGTGGGAGGACCTGGAACAAGTGGGTGATTCCTAAAAGGTTTTAATAATGTATGAATAGCATTAAAGTAAATGCAGGTAAAGTTTTGACCTTTTGAATCTGTAAAATTAGAGATGCACACTTTCTGGTAGGGAGCATTATCACTGTTTGAATGTGATGTTACGATGCTCTTGATTTATTATCTTGTCATAATATAGATTGCAAAGCGCTACAGTGTGGGAATGGCATCTCATCCTGCTTCTGTCCAGCACCATACAGCATTTGGTTGGGACATGAGAGCTGCTGAGTGTGGCTGTGGCTGTTGGCAAAGTGGTCAGCTTGGAGACATCTGGGATGTAGCTGCTCCACAGGAGGTTTGTCCCTGCAGAGAGCAGATTTTATAACTGGCAGGTTACATATGAATCCTGGCAAGGAAAGGTAGGGGGGGAACGTGGARACTGGCTTGACTCCCTTTCTTTTCCACCTCTCCCAGCTTATTTTGGAGCGGGCAACACATTGCTCCGGAAGAGCAGAGGTTGTGGGCTGGTGTGTGTGTGTGTGTGTTCATGTGCTTGTTCCACCTTGTGTTGGGATTTCTTCCTGGGGACACCTGGGGTCCAGAGAAGGAAGGAAACCATGAGGCAATGGAGCCACAGAGTGGTGGTTCGGCCGAATGCAATGCACCTCAGGTGTCACTGATTTAGGACTCTGCTGTGTCCTTGGAAGGTTAAAGGGAGCTTTTCATTTTTTGTTTCTTTTTCACTTTCATTGTTATAAAACATTTTATTGATTTATAAAAGATCATCACAAAAATGTAGACTAATAATAAAAGGACTAAGCTACAAACTAAAGCTTCACCCTGGCAGCCTCTTTGCTGCATGAATAAAAAAAGATTCTGTAGTGTGGCAAGTTGTACAGTAAAATCGCATTGAGAAACAGCAGTGAAAACAACTAATAAAAACTGACATAAACATCCAGTTTTAAGAATGAGTTCAAATAAAGCAGAAAACAATACATACTTTTCAAGGTGGTGATTGGGAAGGGGATGGAAATATCACTGCAGGCTGTATATTTTCCACAATTTTATGTTTACATAAATCAAATTTCAGTAGTCTCTTATTGCTGACTGTGGACAAATATTTCAAATTGTAATTTTGTTGTGTGTGTTTGTTCTGAATGTTTTTATTGGGTTTTAGATAATATTGAATCTCTAAGGACAGGCCTGAAGCTGAAATAATTGCAGATTTTCTATTGCTCTGCTATTTAAAAACTTGTCAACCATTCTGGTCTCAAAGCAGAAAAGCTGGTCCAGAGAAAACTGGACTGTGACTGCAAGGGCAACAGCAGGTGTCTATGGCTTTTCACTTTTCTTCTTGTTTTACTGCAGCTAAAACACAGAAGACCAGATTTTGTTCTCTGTTTGAGCTTACATAAATTCAGATGAACCCATTGGGAGAGCTCGTCCAGGCTATGTTTGGAAGCACAGCGTGACTTGGGGAAGCAGGAGATTTTTGTCTTCTGACTTGGATTTTGATCAGTGAGGATTTCTTGAGAGGATATAATTTTGAACAGCGTCCTCTAAGCAGCCAGTAGCCATCATCAGTTATGTTTTAAATATTAGTGACTGGTCTCCATTTGGCCTTGGATGACTTGCGGAGAGGACAATGAGGGTTTGATCTAAATCTTGAGCCTGTGTTTGAATTGTGTTAGCAAAGGACTTGGTGTTTTCACAGAAAACCGGCATGAGCCTGAAGACTTCTAAGCAACTATTTTTAAATTCATCTGTCTCCAAAATAACTTTGTACCCTTGTACATAGTGCATCTGGCTTTAGGGGAGAGTCAAATTCAGTCTACAGGAGACTGCCAGTAAACCAGTAAATCTTTGCTATGCAGGACAAGTTAGTCCTTAATTTGGATTTGGGCACTTCTGTGTGTTGTAGCCTTAGACCTGTGGCTGGCTGTGGGTGTAGGACCCAGAGGTTGTGATTCTTAYAGCCTGAGAGTCCTACAGTGTTTCCACGCATTATATGCATTTACTAAGTTTACCCCTTGATAAATAGCTGTTCCACTGTTAGCAAACCTTGACTTAGTTGCTTCCATGGAAAAAGAAAAAGAAAAAAAAAAGTGTAAGGCAGCTCCATTACATAATGAAGGTTACCCGGAGACACAGATACTCTGAAAGTCCCCTCTCTTCTTTTTTATTCCCAGGGACAATCATCTTATTTTCATTTTAACAGCTTACTATCACTTCTGACCCATTTAAAATTCACCTGCCAATTGAATTGTATGACAGGACCTAGCTGACCCAGGAACAAAGTGAAACATTCGTATCTTCATAATGAACTGCCACGGACCAGGAGCCGAGAATTAAAAAGGAAAAGAATGGCGCCAGCTCTAGGAGAAAGAAAACTTTTTTCACAAKGCAGGGAATAGAAGCTTTCTTACTAAAATATTCTAAGTGGTTTTGCTCTGCTATCTGTTGGCAGTTTCACATCCTTGAATTGTTTATTCTTTCACGAGAAAGGAAGTTTGCAAGTTGGTGTACGTTCATGCATAGGTCCCTTCCCTTCTCTAACAATTGTTCTGCCAACCTACTCCTCCCTTCCACCTCTCTCCCAATAAAGAGCCGAAGGCAGAGGAGGGAGAATGGGTCAGTCTGTGTGTTACCTGCTTCTGCTGGACATGTGAATGACTCTGTCCATCAGAAGGGAAACACCTGCTGGCCAGTGGCTGTAGTTTCAAGGAACAGGACTGTTAAACATATGGCTATTTGGAGAAACTTCTGCCTTCTAAATTTTCCAGCTGCATTTGCTCCATATTTGATGTCAGTTGGAGTTTGGGTTTTTTGTTAGCTTTTCGAGGGGAGGGGTGTGTGGTTGTTTTTAGACATCTGTCCTCATTAATAATTCATTTCGTGATAAATTGCCACATGCATGTCCAGGGATACCTGTTAGGTGATTACCTGACTTGGGATTGAGCTGCTATTGACTTGGCAAAGGGTTTAGCTACATATTCATTATTTTGCTTWTTTTTTTTGTCTGTAACAGCCAAAGAAATGTGTGAGTAGTGAAGACCGTCAAAGCCAGTGTGTAGTTCTTTTCCCCCCATGCAGATGGACCCTTCCCTCTGTATTCCTTTCCAGTTCCCTTTCCTTTCCCAGAGGCAACTAATGCAGAAATGTGTACATAGACTGAAAATGGAGAAGACACCCACTGATTAATGATATTGGGATTGAACTTCCCAGTGCTGAGTACTGTAGGACAGAGTCATTAGAACAAAATTATTTCTAACAATAGTAACTTGTGGTTCTTGACTTATTTAGGCTTTCTGAGGGATTTGTTTTTCTTTATTCCCATCTTCTGCTTTTGGGAAAACAAGCAATTGGTAATGGAGAGATGAGATGAACCACATCACACAGCTTCTCCTTAACAGCTGTTCCTTGTGGCTGTCACATAGTAGGGGAATGTGAAGATCTTTTTATGCCCTTTTTATTTTTCTTTTCAGAATGAAGATTTTAATTGATTCTGTTAAATCTCGTCTTTATTTGTCAGTTTGCAGGAAACCCTTGGTTCTTTTGTACATCAATTCCAATTGGTACTAAAGTTAGTCACATTCTTGCCGCTGGCTTACGAGCAGGGCCAGGTTAATTTACTACACCATGTCAGCCCTGTTCGACTCCCAGCGAGCTAGAAGTGTCTTCAGTTTGCATATGTGAAGGAACAGCATCTTCTTCCTATCATGTGAAGCAGAATCTCTAGGAAAAATCCTTACCTCTCCTGTCTCAAAACAATCAGAGGGGGCTGTGGCCTTCAGGGAACGGCTGGTGAGCAGGGAAGTTACGGCTGAGCATAGTGCTCTTTCATAAAATCATAGAATCGTTTAGGTTGGAAAAGACATTTAAGATCACCAAGTCCAACTGTTAACCTAGCACTGCCAAGTCCACCCCTAAACCATGTCCCTAAGCATCACGTTTACACATCTTTTAAATACCTCCAGGGATGGTGACTCAACCACTTCCCTGGACAGTCTGTTCCAATACTTGACAAACCTTTCGGTGAAGAAATTTTTGATTATTGTAGTTTTTAAGGCCTCCAGAGAAGTGAGGGACTCCGTATTGTTTTCATGTACTGACTTGCAGAGGGAAAGTGCAACAGAGGTGCCTCCTGCCTCCATCGTGCCTCCAGTCTGAGAATGAGGACTCGCCACCATAGGGAGAAGAGGTGATTCTTCTGGTTAGACTTCTTCCAAGTCCCTGTATCACACACCACTGAGTGTTTAATTACTGAGTTGCTGTGACATCAGTGCCAGCTGCCGGTGCACACTTGGCCACCTGGAATATGACGAGTACTCTGAAAGCAGATTTTATTTTATTCTTGCATTCAAGACAATGCTGAAACCATTATTTTTTATTTTGGTTTGAGTGCTTCAGTAACTTTTTGAAGGACTCCAGCTAATTATAGAAGGGCAGCATGTTTTCTGCTCAGAACTACAGAGAYTTCAGATTTTATGGTCTGAGGCTGTTGAACTGGCAAGTGGGAAAGTGTGCAGAACCTCAAACTGTAAATGCCTGTAATTCAGAGTGAAGGAGCTAAAAAGAACTCTAAGGAAAGCATGGGTTGTGAATTCAGTAATGAACTGCCAGTCTTTAGCAGTCATTTCTGCATATATGATTGTTGAAGGGATGGCATAGACAGGGCTATATTTAAGCCCTGCTGTGGTTTTACTAAGGTTGGAGTTACAGTGGATGTACATCAGGCTTAAGGAGTCTGGTGGGAATTACTCTTCATCAGACTGCCTTTTTTCTTCCGACTTGTTCGCTGTTCAGTGCTATTGAGCTCCTCCACTCTTGCCTGCTCATAGCGGCCACTCCAGCAGTAAAGCATTTCTGAAGGTTGATCCTTGGAGCTGTTTCAAGCTGCTTCTCCCATATTCTAGGTGTCCAGAAGGTTTCAGGGAGTCTCACTTCACTTGGCTGGCCAGGAACTGTAGCAGAGCACAGCAGGGCACTCAGCTGCATCTAGTTGGGAGTTACGAGCTTTCCACTTAGACTCAGTTCTGCTGTAAAGTGTAGTGTCTCATGAAAGCAGGCATAAATGAGATGATCAGTGCAAGTGTGAGATGTGGCCAGACTGTATTGCTTGGGCCAAAACTTACAACTTGATTTGAAATGGGAAAGGAGGGAGAAGGAACAGACAAGTTGTTTATGAGATTGAAAGACTGAGGGAAGTTCTGAGGTTTATAACCTCAGTCAGCTGCCAGATTGATTCAAAGATGAAAAGATGGTGAAAGTTATTGGCAGGTTTTGAATATCTCACTGATCTAGATACTGAGCCCCTTGAAAGCCCTGCACCTGGCTCTGGTAGGGCTTGTCCACTCAATGGGCAGCTTCTGACAGTGGTGAATAGTTGGGAGTGATCTTTTGGGAAATTGGAGTTCTGTATCTCCAGGTTTTTTATTATTTTTAATTATAATGTTGCCATCAAGGAATGGGTGATTGCTCAGCGAATTTGATCTGAAACCTCCGTTCATCTCTCCTAACTCTGGTGACCACACGAGATGAGCCACAGACTGGAGTAACTGCGGGATTTGCAGAGGAAGGCCTGCGTGGCACAGCCAGTTCAGCACATTGTCATTAGAATTGATGACTGTCATACTCTGTTGTACTCCTCTTCCCCAGTTACACTTAACGTCCAAGTAATATTGGGCTCACATAGCCCAGCATGGCAGTTAGATCCCATTTTTGTCTTCTCTTGAGTTGTCACTAAAAACCTAGGTTTCCATCAGATCCACCCTTACTGTCATGATGACCACTGTGTGCTAGCACAACTGCTCTTCCTGGCTCCTCACGCAAGTAGCAAAGGCTCCAGAGTTTACRGAATTTGGGGAAATATAGTCTGCTTCTTTTACTGTCAAGTTGAGCATGGAATGAGTTGGATTTTAATTGAAAACCGATTTTTTTTTTTTAGTCTGTGACATCTCTTTGGCCCAAAACATCAGAGATTTTCTGATGATTGTGTGCCCTGACCCCTTGGAGTCCTCTCTGATTAGCATACCTCGGCATCTTTGGGCCAGCCAGCAACATACGTGGTAGGCTCTACAAAATATTTTTCTGAATGYTTGTATACTATAAAACATGAGGGTGTTTTAATGCACAGACATGAAGAGAGTTCTCCTGATTTTTGGAGTAAACTCTTCTGGGATTTAATCAATTGCTCCCAGCTGGGCAAGGAAAGGCCTAGTAACAGGAGGTCGTATCCCACATCATGTTCTATGGAATGATCAATGTCTCAAGTGATTGTAGCTGCACAGAGAGTCCCACCAGGCAAATTGTCATACTCTAACAGAGGGTCCTACCTGGTCATACGGGCTATCCAACAGTAATTTACCTGGCAGGAGAATGAGAATTTTTACTTAAAAGCTGCACTTTATTAATCTGGTAGAAAGGACTTCACCTTAGCAAAAGGAAAGGTGGAACAGAGTGGTCAGACTCGCATTGCCTTGCTTTTGGCTCTCTGCAGTTGAGCTGCTTGCACTTGATACTGTAATCAGTAAATCCTCTTGTAGCCAAGCACTTTATAAAAGTGTCACTGTAAGAGGAAAAATAAAGGCGTGTGAATGCTTCAGCAACACCCAAGCAGCTATGTGAGCTGCGGACAGCAGGACTTCTGAGCTGGCTTTCATTTGTGTGGGGGATCTGCAAAGCTGCCAAAGGGTCCAGACCTCCTGTCAGGAGTATTTCAAGAGTCTTGCTGGAGGAATATGGAGCCTAATAATAAATCTTATTTATTCCATATATCTAACATAACAAGTAACAACTTAAAGGCTGTTGATGCAACTTAAAGGCTGTTGATGCTCTGGTAGCTGAGTGGTTTATTTCACTTACCTTTCTATCTTTCTCCTTCTTATTGCCCCACAGCTTGCTCTTGAGGGATCCAGTTTAGCACGGTCCCACCAAAATGCAGGGCTTTGGGTTTTTTGTTGGTGGTTGTGGGTTTGTTGGTTTTTTTGTTGGTTTGTTTGTTTGTTTTTTGTTTGTTTGTTTTTTGTTACAGGCTGCATGAAGATGGGACAGCAGGGTGAGGAAGCAGTTTAGCCAGAACTCTCTTGGCTCTCACTGGTCATGAGAAGCTTCAGGTGAAGTTACCTCCTGATGGAAGCGTAAAATTGAGGGCACCACCAGTCTCCTCCTGAAAATCTGGCTCTAACTGTTCTGGTTCTAGTGTTTGGGACTTCACAGTGAAAAATGTTCTGACAAGATAAAAAAATTACTGTGTGTTACTCGGCTTTAATGGGGAGTACAGCTTTCAGTGTTTCCCACCCCTCCCTCGTTCTCAGATTCCAGTCTCTGAGCTTGTCATGCATCTTAAAATTCTTAGTTATGTTGCCTTAAGTCCTTATAGTTACACTTGCTGAAGCTATTTACTAACTTAATTTTTCAGGCCAGTAATGTGCTTGGTTTATTAGCATTTTTGCAGAATAGTTTGTGCATCCAGGGCATTTCTTTAACACTCTGAGTTTTAAGATTGCCTCACACATCGGTGCCAAAGGCAAAAGAAGGTATATTTCTTTTTTTCTTCTTCCTTTTTTTGCAGTTGTCAGAAATAAAACAATTGAAATGCACAACTCCAGGGCTGTTTATAACCAGGCATCTCTCGGTACCCAAAGCTGCCTGGCTTTCTTACACGTAAAGTTTTGCCCCAACATTGGGACTTATTTATAGTTGATATCCGGGACAAGAAGTCAAAGAAAAAGTGATGTTTCCTAGGGAATGAGAAGCCCTCGCTTGGCACTCATGAATTACAAGGCTGAACTTTTTTATGTGTGCGTCTCCTCCTCCTTTTGTTCCGTTTTGTTGCTGCCTCCAGTAACATTTTTCCTGACTATAGTACCATTGACTCCTGTGATAGTTTAATAGTTTCTGCTGTTTACACAGTTGTCATTTAAATTGTTGTGATTTAAATTTGCATGCAGAATTGGTAAGTGCTGGAGTTTACCGTGGTACCCCAAAGGTAATTTGTATTCTGGTTGCTGGAGTTGTCTTGGTAACACTTAGGTGACTGGAAACCATTTGCAGAGGGGAAGTTTAATTCTGATGTTGCTCACCGGTCCCAATTCTGGTGGTGACAGGCTGGACGGTGTTAAGTAGTTACAAAACCTTTTAACTTTACCTTGTAGCCATAGTCTTCATATAGGGTCTTACCTGTGCTGCTATTTAGAGAAGAGTTTGGAGGAACATATGAAAGTGATTCCTCTGCTTGTTCCTTAATTTCTGACATGCTGAGTTTGAGGATGCTGTCCCTCCTGCTGGAGGCAGAATTCTCACCCCTGAATCTCACTTTTTGGTTCTGATGCTACTTTTTAGTTTCTAGAGGGTACTGATTAGCTGGGGGCTACAGATCATTTGCTGTACTGCAGTGATAGCCATGCAGTATTGCCAGTATATGTGATGTAACAGACTTAAAAGATAACTTAAAAAAAAATCCTGTTGAATTAAAATTGTACATGTAGATTAATGTTTTTAGTGTATGTTAATGCTGGGGACCCAGAAAATTACTGAAGTATTGCAAGTTTAGGACTCCATACTCAAATGGCTAGGCTTTTACAAACTCCTCTTTTGAACAGTCTAAAAAGATATTGCTGACTTTCTTGTTAAAAAGTGTCTGGCATTTCATTCTGGCTGCTCTGGATAGAAAGTATTGGTACTTTATCCCCTGCAAGGACCCAGTACAGAATGGGCAAGGCTGCAAAAGAGAGAAAACATGATAAAACAGTCATCTTGGAGACATTTTTGTGGTCACTGATTTCCTATAAATCCATTCATAGCTCTTCTTACGAAAATCACAGTGACAAAAGACTTAATCAGGAGCCAAATATTGATACAAACTCCTGTGTTTCTGGGCTTGTGGTGAAAAATACCTCTTCTGTAGTACATTTAAATCTGGACTTAAATAATGCCAATGCACTATTGCAATATATCTTGGTGAAAGAGGCTTTTRGAGCTAATCTGAATTGGAGTAGCTACGGTGACTTCAGAGCAGATAAGCCATTTCTCACACCAGCTGAGGGCATGATGCAGGCAGGTTGGGTGTTTGGAATTGCAGACTGAAATC
This sequence comes from Phoebastria nigripes, assembly GCA_035582835.1. NCBI lineage: Eukaryota > Metazoa > Chordata > Aves > Procellariiformes > Diomedeidae > Phoebastria > Phoebastria nigripes. The sequence continues at coordinate 1,391,299 of JAYKAV010000333.1, forward strand.
TGCGGAGCTGCTTCTGCATCCTGCAAGAAATGCTTTCTCCACTTTTTGCTTTCTTTCCTATTGTGAATGAACCACAGGAGAATAAGACCAAAATGCACTTTTGTATTGCTGGAAGAAARCTATTAGGCTTTGATAGTGGCTTATTTTCACAGAGTTTTCTCCTTGTTATGTCTTATTAAAGATGGTTTCCATAGGTTTTACATAGGTAAGTCACTGGCCTCGTGAAAAAAACTGAGAAACATACAGAAGAAAAAAACAGTAATAATCATTGGGAGGATTATATACGTGGATGTCTTGGGCTTATGGTACTTGATCTTTCAGCAGTGTTCATGTGGGACTCCTTAAGCAGTAAAAAGTTCACKGTTCCATAGAACTTTATTTTCCCTTTATTCTTGTAAAACACCTTTGGAAATCAGTTCAAAGACACAGTAGACTTTGTTATGCTTGTCAATCATACCTTCTAATGTATGTTTTAAAATGCTTTTTTCTTACGAAGTCAAGGGAATTGCTGATGAGTGTGACTACTTAATAATGGAGTAAAAAAAGAAAAACTCCTGAAAGTAGAGAAGATCTGTCTGCAGCTGATGCTGCTGTACAAGTGACAGGGGGATTGCTTATTAAGTAAGTTAAACTACACATCCTCCGGGTTTGCTTTTGGCTGTGGATCACTTTGTTACTGATGTTTTGCCATAAAGCACTAATGGATGGACTGCTGCATAGGACCGAAGGCAGGATGCTCCATCCACCTAGCCTGGTTGCATTTGGCTGGAAGGGGCTTGGTTTTCTAAATCAGGGGAAGACTCTATTCATCAACATCTTGCACAAAGGGGGAGGGTTGTTTGTGTTTAGAGGCAGCAGGCAAATTGGTTTCTCTTTGTCTTGGCCTTCCTGCGCTATTGCCTTGCAACTCCTCCATCTCCAGCGAGAGACTCGCGGTTCCTTTGTTGTATCCTGCTCATTTCCATGGCAGCCGATCACACCGTGGCAGGCCAAGGCCAAATGGCACCGCGTGGACAAGCCGCGGGGAAGGAAACGGCTGAGTGTGGGAGCAGAGGAGAGCAAGAGCRAGAATGGAGCCTGTCGCTAGGAGTGACTGTACATAATTGCATAAATTCCATCAAGTGCATCCCATGGTTTCAAGCCCCTGGAAGCTGTAAATAATGCGTTTTAATTAATGGGTTGCCAGGAGCTTTAAAGGAAATCAGATTGGACCGAGGGCTGCAGAATTCGTCAGCTGTAGTGGCTAGCGCGTACGTGTGGTTTGACTAACTGCTGGTTGTTCACTTTATTTTAATTAAATGACTTGCAGAGCTGAAAGCTTCTGCCATCCTCACCTGGCTACCATTGAAATCCATGAGGTACGGAGCTGGGGAATTGGGCAGAACTGGTTGACAGTGACAGCAGAGGAGGCGAGGCTTTGTCTGAAGGCTGTGTGCAGRGCTGTTACTTCACAGTCGTATGAATCACAGCATTTCCTGTCTTGTATTTCTTTGTGCGATCCTTGTGGTTTGGGTTTTACATTTTCTGTGCATCCAGTGCAATTGGTGGTGAACAAGAAGCCTTTCGTTCCTGTCCTGTGTTAGCTGAGCTTTAGGGCTGGCAGGTGAGAAGCATCGGAGGAGCAGTTGCTCTTTGTGAATCTATAAAGTACTTTGGAGTGATGTGTCCTATAACTGCGCTGTACGAGTGATTCGTATAGCATTTGGTAATTCATTTGGCTGCAGAAGTGAGCAAAATGAGCACTGTTAAAGGCCACAGAAGGTGTGTTTTTAATGCCTTTCCCTGTCAGCATCTCCCAGCACAACCAGGGTTAGAGACTGTTTGTCTCTTTTTGCCTCAGTTTCCCTCCGTGTGCAGTGAGGTTAATGGTGCTACCCTGTGGCATGGGGATGTGGTGGAGAGGAGGTGTCTGAAAGATGGGAGCTATGACAGTAGAGGTGGGAGCACACAGGTACCTCAGACAGGTAGATAAAAGGGTAATGTTGATCCCTGGTGTGGTCCAGCTTATTGACAATTTTCCTGCTGCTCCCTCATGACCTCAGTTTACAGCAACTCAAAAGCAAGGGGAAATGTGCCCACTAAAAATGTTGACATGGTTCCTCCATCTGCTTCTACTGTATTAACTTTCCTGACTAATTGCATGTGTGATGCTGTGCCACATGGTAGCTTTGTTCTTTGTATCAAAAGACAAAGCCTTTTTGTGTTTCCTATGGACCTTTGAACCACACTTGCCATTGAAGGCCCTGTCAGTGTGATACAGTAGCTGTTGATGTCTTCTTGCCTTGATGATTAGAGAGCTCAGAAAAGTAAGCTTGGTCATACTTGTTAATAGGTTAAAGGGTATTGTTGCATGCATCATAATTTCCGTGTTGTGCCTATTCATTTCCCATCCCCAGGGTACTAGTATTTAATATTGCAATACACAAAAGGATTTGACAATACACGATGATGGGTGAAGAGGTTTGTGCTTGAATGGAGGAACTGCATGACCGGTGCCTAACTCTTAACCTGACCACTTCAGTTAATGTAATGCAAGAGCCCATCCGCTCGTGCTTCCTGGCAGAATATTAATAGACGTTTGTTTGGCACTGTTCCGCTGTAACAGACTTGGATCAGAGGATGAACCTGCTGTTCAGTCTGAAACGATGCTGGCTTTGGAGACGTTTTTGAAAATGCTTTTGTGTGTGATCCCTTACAATTCCCAGAGCTCTGATTCAGTGGTCTTAAAAAGCAAGATTCCTGGCAAATTAGTCATTGGATGCAATTCATGTCGTCTTTACAGAGCAGCTAACAGAGCTGTAGAAAAGACATCTTCACAGGTACTTACATAGGGACATCTGTGGCACTGGTCTGTCTAAAGATCATTAAGAACCAGGGTCTAAATGGTTTTTTTTTTTATCATCTTGGATGTTCCTGCTGTGTTGTTACCCAGTTAATTCAATGCAGGTTCCTATACCATACATATTGGTAGGACATAATAATGCTTTTCAGTAGTGTATATTATGGCACAGGGGTTTTCTGTGTATATTTTTTCTTATGTGGCATACCGATTATTACTTTACATTTTCCATTTCTATTTTTGGTGTCTGAAGGAGTTAAAGAATTCAGGGCAAGGAATTCAGGGGTCAAAAAGGGGAACTTTTTTTTTAATAATCCTAGAAATAAATTTTTACTCCAAAAAGTGCCATAATTTTGCTAAAAACAAAGCATATGGGAAAAGAGGATAAAGCTGAAAACACTGGATTAAGTCTTTAGAAAAATCCCCCCTCCTTTCACTGCTATTGACTCTTCATTCTTGCAAGACTGTGCAATGGGCATTTTAATTGCAGTATTTTAACCTCCCAGAAAAGTAAACCATGGCATGTGGGGCTTTTTTAACCGTATTGAGCATTTCTTGCATTTTTCACCCTGCAACTTACTCATTAAATTAGGAACAGGAGAAAAAGAGCAAACATTGATCCAATATTAAGCAACTGGACCATATATAGAAGTGATGTTAAATGTGGTGTTGCTTCTAATAAAAAATAAATAAATGCAGCAGAACCAGGCAACGTAACAGCTTCATTTCCCCTGCTGTTAGCTGCAAAAGAGAATGCTCAGGTGTGTTACTACACATGTAATTCCCTAATGAGGAGTGTAGACCCACGTCGCCTTTCCCTACTGGCCACCCACATGGATTTGTGCACAGAACCTGCAATACTTTCTCAGTCATCCCAGATCTGTTACGCCTCTCTTGTCCCGTCTCCCTGTTTCCTACCAACAGAAGGCATCCTTTTGCCACTGAGGGGATTGACTCTTCAAGTACGTGATTTAGGTCATTGATCCTGACTCTTGAAGAGCCTTTGCTTTTTTCCTTTTTCTTTTTTTTTCTTTGGATTGTTAGGGATTGGGAGTTTTGCACTGAGTTCTGCTGGGTTTCCAGTGTGTCGTCAGATTTGGGTAATTTGTATTACAAGTCAGAGATACCTGAGCTGTTAGCAACTAACGCATTTTTGGGAACGTATAATGCTTGTTCATAGGAATGTCATATGCATGTGTGTTACCGCGCTTACAAACACAGAGCTTGCAGGTGTAAATATCAGGTTACTGTTTTTCCACACAGTTGTGGTAACAGTATGCAGCCTGGACACATGCCAYGTTCTGCAAAACAGGGCTTAAATGGGATATGTTTCTCTTCCGGCTGTTTTAAGGCTGAGTTGTAGAGGAAGTGACTTTGCTTGCAATTTTTGGGACTCCCAGTGTGTAATCGCACTGCTCTGCTTTTGGTGGCAAAGGTGACTGGTGAAATTGCTGCTGCTTCCCCGCAGACGTGTGTTTATGCTCTCGCAGCCCATGTCGACTGAGTGACCTGGGCTGCAAAACACATACACAGTTGTGCAAGGGCAGACTGTAGCAGTGAAGTGGCAAACATGSAGCCAGGGGTTGAGGATTGCCAGAAACACCTCACGCTGATTTTATCCTAAAGACAGCGTATGTCATGCAACTGCAGCGAGAGCATGACGGGGGTTCATCGTAACTGGGTCTGTGCAGAGTTTGGGACTCCTGGATTTACCTCCTGCATGCAAACATGATTTTTAGCAAACTTGGCATGAAATTCTGCTGAAGATGCCATGTTTTGCTTTGGTGTGCCTTAACCTCATAGTAGGTATACCAAATTCAGGCAATGAGAACTTAATGTTGTGTCCGAGCTGTGAAAGCCAACTTCTGCAATGTGGTGTCTCCCCTATAAACTCCAGTGTTGTAATGTTTCGATGCAACAGTATAACCCAGGCAAGAAACAGTAGCCCTTCAGGCTTTGGGGAAGTTCTTTGCCATCCTCTCTGCTGATCTTGGAGATTTTGTCACCACCACCTGTGAAAAAGGAATAATCCTTAAAAACATCAAATAGAGCAGAAATCTTTAACTATATAAGACGACCCTCCTTTTCCTGATATCCCTTCTCAGATTCGCTTAGTGAAAGGATCTGCATTCACATGTCCTTAGTCTCCTCCTTCCTCTCCTTTTCTGAATAACTGAAGGCAAATTCAGCCTTAAAGTATGGCTGTTCTGTTTCCCTGGTGGCTATCTGATGAGCTATAGGCATGTTTGTAGGTGGGAACCAAAATTGCTCCATGAACTTAAATTAACAACTTCTGCTTTTCTGCCTTAATATAGTTGCTCGCAGAAATGGCCTTCAGTATGTCTTGTCCCCAGGAAGCCTGGCTTTTTTCATCAGGGGGTTGATTGTTTAACCTCTCTATGGGGAGAGATAACCATTAATAATTTGGGGATATCAAGAGTTTTCAAGCTCCAGGGACTGCAGCACAGTATCAGCCTGGCTGAAGAGTCCAACGCTTGTGATCACTCCCAATTTTCAGAGTCTGGGGAGTTTGCTGTTTTCATGTTTCTGTCTGGGAACATTTTTGTATCTCTGTGACCATCCTGTTGAACAGCAGTATTTATAGGTGCCTCCTTGAGGCATATAACTCTGACTTAGGCAAGGGTTATAAAACCTATATTGAAAACAGACATCATAGGGTGTCATAAAAACATCTGCATCCAATTTTGCACAGAGACCACTCAGGCCAATAATTATTCATGGACTTTGGTGATGTTTCGTCAGGGTAGAATATGATGTTTCATCAGGGTAGAATATGGCCCCTAGTGTTTAATTCCCAGAAATAGAAAGACAGAATAATGTCAAGTGCCTCTTGAGGAATTTGCAGACGTGCTTCATTGTGAAATAACATATATATAGGTGCCACCCAAGAGCTTGTGTCTTGCTGCTTGTTAAAAGAAAGCAAAACAAAACCCAGAGCAGACTGACAAAGCTGGCAATTCTGTCAGCAAAAGTCAGTGCGGATGAGCTTTAGTCAAAGAAATGTTTAGAAACAAACTGGAAACTCCAGAGCATACCAAATCCTTTGAAGAGGTCGTGACTGCAGCAATATGGAGTTCTGGAAACATGTTCAACTTCCACGGCAGAGTGATGGCTGCTCTTTTCCATAAAGAGGAAATTTTGCCTTGAGCTTAAGATACTGCACTAGCAGATGTGGCTGAAAGATGTGGGTCAGATCCTTGGCTATGCCACAGATTTGCTGCATGACTTTTGGCGTGTCATTTAATGTCTCTGTGTCCATGTACCTGTAACCGAGGACATGCATGACTTGTGTATTTCAAGTTCTCAGATCTCTTAAGTAAGAGGAGCAAGCTTTCTGATAGTCTTTTCGTACAGTGCTACCTTGCATAATCTTTGTTGTAATAAAAATTACATTTTCTGAAACATGACCCTGTCTGTATGCTTGCCAGCCTCCTTGTCACCGTTGCTGTTGTATGAGAATGAGCGTCAGTGAGATTTTTGTTGGTGGGCATGTTTTGACACTGAATGGCAGGTACTTTTTCACACCTGCCAGCTTGCCACATTGGAGTGAAGTTGATCGGTAGCATCCAGAGGTGACTGCAGGCTGGACAGCGTTGTCAGCCTATTTCTGAGCAAAGCTGGGGTTGTATTTAAGATGCTGGTAGGAAAATCTGCCCCTTCCTCCCCCCTTCCTCTGCAGAAGGACATGATTTTCCAATTTACAAGTAGAATGGGGGGGAGGTTGGTTGGTTTTCTTGTGGTGTTTTTTTTGTTGGTGGGTTTTTTTGTTTGTTGGGTTTTTTTGTTTGTTTTGTTTTTTAAAACTCCAGAGACTTGAACACTGAGGTGATGTGGGTTCCTGGAGAATAGCAGTGAGAAGAAAATTGCCACAAAACCTGGTTTTSTACAGCTTAAAAGATCTTTACGAGTCTTTAAAAGATGCATCTTTAAAAGATGCTTTACGAGTGGATCTTAAAAAAAACTGAGAAAGCTGAAGGAAAAATGGAGGGAGCAGATGTTGGAGGGAACCTTGCCCGAAGGAGTGTGGAGTACGTTCCTCTGAAGCGAGGCAGTGGTTGAGCTCTCTGCCCAGGCTGTTCCCAGCTGCGAAGCTCCCCAAGACAAAGCCCCAGAGCCCTGGTGAAGCCTTCAAACTCCAAAAGGGAACTTGTCTTGAATACCCAAGTAGTTTTACAGACCTCTAATGCCCTTGAAGGAGCACACCAGTCCAAGTGGTCATTTTGTCCTTGAATTCTTTTCTGGGATTCTTGGTTTTCCTACTGGTGAAGCATGGTTTGTAGGGACAAACACTGCATTCATTAGACCAACTTGTATATTTGGCAAAAAACAGAGCAACTTTTGAGCATACAGCCCCTTCTTGAAGTCTGAAATGGCAGCAGCAACCTGAGGACAGGTTGGGGAAAAATTTTGTTCTGTTTTGCCTTGATTACATGAGTAAATTTAGCAATGAAGGCATGTATTTGTTAGTTGAAGTCACTTTAATTTCATACATGAGAACAAAATGCTGTTTCAGCATTCTGTGTTTTTTCCATAGCTTTCTATGGCTTGCAATTAGGTGCTGCCATTTTCCTCACGTTAAACTTGGCCTTAAACGTGAAAATATATTTAAGTAATTCTAAATAGGAGGCTTACACATATTACCAATTAAAATGCACAAAGGTGGATACCTTTGATACTAATGAAAAAATCACAGGTGACATCTCTTTTTCTCCTTTTAATTTAATTGGTTTGATTTGATTGATCAGAAGGGCTAGTTTAGACTTAGCAGCTGCATGTTTTGGTTACTGTAATAGCAGCTTCACACAGTCCCAAACCCTCTGACTAGGCTTCTGTCAATCGGGTGTTGTTTTCTGGGGCTGCTTCAGGGGGTCTTGGGGAGAAGTTTCTTTAAAATGTATTTCTGGTGGAGTATCAAAGGGACTGTGGTCTGTGTCTGAGTACCGGCTGTTTGAGGTGATCTGATTAATCTTGCTTTGTAAATGTAATTGCCTGCTGAGATGGCAGCGTCAGAAAAAGTGGCCAGATTCAGAAAGTGGTTAAATATTCCCTTTCATTACTTCAAGGTGTCCTTAGTTGTCTGAAAATTAAAAGGACTCGACAGTCCCCATCCACAAGGATTTCCTGACATTTCAACTCTTGGAACTTATCTGTTGCCATTCTGTAGCTACAAAACAACATGTTCCTGGGATTTCCCATGCCGAGGATTTGGCAGTGAGGGGCTGCCTGCAGCTGACCCTGTAACCCCGGCAGAGGCGTTGCTGGTGGGATCAGGTTCCCAACACGCAGCATTTGGGTGCCTAAAGCGGGGGCGGCTGGGCATGGCCGAGATGGAACACTGTTTGCTCACCTGCTGTGACCAGGAAACCACACCAGGATGGATTGTCGTACACTCCCTGTTACACTTCCTCCTTTGCAAAATCAATACCACGTTAGTCAACAGCAGGAATTGAGAGTACTTGAGCTGCAGTATTGTCAGATGTAGGTTAGGATTTTCAAATCTCCTTAAGAGGACTAAGACATCCCTTGGGTATACAGCCTGGCCAAAGGATTTGGGATCAATACCACAGACTTTTTTTGAAGGTCAGGGACGCTGACAAAGTACGTGGTTAGGGCTCAGTCTCCTGCTCCAATGGTTTCCTGAGTTTGGGAGTACATATCAAGTTTGCAGTGAACTTAACTTCAAATTTTAAAAGATTTAAAAAATAATTTATTTTCTTGTATCGCTGGGAATTTTTGTTTGGGAGTGGCATCTGCAATGTCATGGTGGCTGTGTTTGCAATCAGGAGTTGACTGAGGTTATAAACTGAAGATGTCTGTCTGCTGTCAAGTTTTGCATAGCCCAGAATCTCTCTCAAGAGCTGAATAATGACCCCAGCCCCTACCTTTCTCTTGGTAAGCAGAAAACCTCATTGGGCCAAGCAAATGGTTCAGCTGGGATGAATTTTGTTCACTGTGAGACTGGATTAATTGAGGTCCTTAAGAAGTGCAGAGTGAGCCATAATAATGATGTATTTTGTTCTGGAAGCGCTAGCTTGTGGCCGATGTTACACTTCAAGCTGCCGTTGGCACCTCTCGGGGCTGAGTGATGACGATGGTCTGTGTTAAGCTCCTGAACTCGTGTGATGCTGCTTTTCATCTTCTTGTATGGAGTCTTGTCAGCAGCTCTGGTAAGCCACTGATCAAAGTTGCCATTGAAGTTTCCCAGCATGAAATGAAAACCCTGTTTTATGAATTTCAATTTCTCTTTCTGGCCTACCACCATCTTCCCATTCTCATTTCCTTCAGGGTTGTGCTATTTTACTGCTGCAGAAGGATCACAGCAAAACTTTCATTGTATGGCCTTTTAATTGATTTTATTTTATTTTTACAGCGGCTTAGGTGAAACTAGTTTCAGCAAGAAGGCTGAATACTGGCTGCAAATGTGAACAGATACACAGTTTGATGGGAGGTCTGGTGTTGATTCAGAAGTTAAAATAGGAGCAGGATCTGTGTAAAGGAATGAGGGTAGTGGAACAAATGAAACTAGTTTTCAATGGTTTTGGTATCTGGGGTTTTTGCTCATTTGTTTTTTAATCCCTAATAGCCTTCTTCCCTCTGCAATAAACCTACCTTGGGCATGAGGTGCAGAAGCTGCGCAGTCTTGGCTGGCTGGCATTACATGCTGCAGACCGGCCCAGCGGCCACTTTCTGCCCTCGTCTCCCTCTGCAGAGCTGTAATTTTGATTGTTCTCTATTCAGCTACCAATTTTATGAAACTTGTAGGAGTAGACTTACTTTTCACATCTTTCCCCCCTTTCAGAATTGGTGGAAATTGGCCAACAGTTACTGAGGGGGGAAGATGGGGAGAGAGCACAGTCTGTGGTGTCTCCGTGGGTTAACACTCAAGGATGCTCTTGTCAGCCTGGTTTTCTGTTTGGATACACAACCCAGAGATTGAACAAAACCCTTAATCTAAAAATCCTGTGTTTCGAGTCTGTTATTACTATGTAGGGGTTCATTCTCTTGGGGGAGGGAGGAATCTTTGATGTATTAACTGTCCTTTACAGGCAAGTTGTAATCAGAGAACGTGCTTTTGTATGTGCTTTTTACATCACCGCTGCTGTTGAACAACTACAGCTTTGCTCACAGAAGTGTTGATGATAAGAGAGGAAATATTCACTCTGCTCTTAGTTGTGTTGGTTTGTGAAAATTAGGAGTAGCAAAAAATGAAGCTACTGTAGCGTGGTGTATTGCTTAGTATTACAGGTGTGCAAAATGGTAATAAGCAAGAGGCATGAATTGGAAATTGAATCACAGTGAGCCTGGTATCTTATAAAGAGTAACTGTAAAGATAGTCCTGCCCCATAAAGCCTCTAGAACTGAAGCAAAAGTTAAGTGAGGTTAAATGAAGTGACTGAGGGCTTGGGGAGGTGGGAGGATGTTGGGTTTTATTAGAAAGAGGAAGAAAGAATAAATCCTAGACCTTTCAGTTAGATTCAGATACCTGTTTGGCTTTAGGGTCAGGGATTTGATCTTTCAGAGAGAGGTATTTTTGGAAGTTAGAAGTTACATTTAGATCATCCAGTCCCTTCTCCTAGCCAGTACAAGAGTTGTTCCTTTCAGTATATATTTATTTCCTCCAGTCTAATTATATATATCCCCAGTGATTGCTTTTTTATTAATTCCCTCTATAAATGTTCATACTCTAAACCAGTCTCCCTGGGTTCTCTGCTTTTAGTTTGCTGCAGGCATGAATCCTTACTTGTAGTTCAGGGTAAGAGATATGAGTAATGGAAAGGAAAAGGACGTTTTGCAAAATGAGGGACCATGTTGGTTTGATGCAGTTTAGTTTAAAATTCAGTGTGTTAGGGTATTTTTCTGTCATGGCTGGATAAAGTTTAAACCTTTGTTTCCCCTCTTGCCTTTCTTCCTGGGAGAAGAGAAGCAGGAATTACTTCCTTTGATTAAGCCTGCCTTTGGAAAGCTGCCCAAGCCAGGGCTCATCCCCCATGGGGGCTGAGCCCCATGGCTGCACAGGCGCCGACTTCCACCCTGGAGTTTCTGACGTATCTGTCCAGCTGCAGATGTGAGAAGGGAAAAACAGATACCAGAGGCAAATCAAGCAAGAGTCAAAAGAAAGGAAGTCTCTTTGGTGTCACTCTCTGCATCTGAGCAGGGGAGAAGATGAAAGGCTCTGTGTACGCTTCAGTAGCCTTCTCTTTTCTTGTTCCAGGTACTGGTTTGCCCCCTGAGGAGCAGAGGCACAGGGATGCTGTGACTACTTACTCTTGTTTGTTTATGTTCATTTTGAAGAGACGTGTGAGCGGAGCTGCCTGGGCTGCTTACGGCAAAGGAGATGGATCTCAGGGGAACAATTAATTTTGCTTGGCTATTTCTGAGCCAGGTGAAACTGTAGAATGAACCTGTGCCCTCCCCATTGTCTAAAAGGGATGTATTTATTTATTTTACATTTTAGTGCACTACTGACAATTTATGGTGTGAGCCTCAATGATTTTTTAATAGAGAATTGATAGAAGAAAGGTGTATATAACATGGGAGATTAATAGAAAAGGTTATTGAAAAAGAAAAAGGAAGAAAAAGACACAGAGCTGATATTTTAATTAACTGCTCCCTGCCTGTGTTGTGATCCCAGAGACATGACAATTGAGTGCCAGAAGGTGAATCTGGTTGGAAATAAAGTGATTCCTGTCTTGCATTAGAGGTGAGAAATAAGACAGTGCTTCAGTATTCTCGCAGTTTGAATAATCTGGGTTGCTGTTTGCAGCACAAAGCAGCGTTTATTGGAATTAAGACAGTCTGCAGAGCCGTGACCCAATGTGTTGGAGAGAATAGTAGTAAAAAATAATAACAAATAAAATATAGTATATAAAAATATAAATAATAAAAAGCAGAAACAGTAAAAAAAAAAAAAAGTAGAAGTAGATATAATAATCATAGAAAGGTTTGAGCTCCCCCTCCCTTAATCCTGCTCCTTTAAGAGATTAGACAGTTTAGATTCAAACAAAGGACCAAATGCATTTGTATCCTGCTGATTTATCTGGCACGGGACTGTCAGACCTTTGGGTGGGCGTGTGGACAGGGATGACACCTTTCGGTTAGGCCACTGCTGATGAGCAGTTGTGCCCAACTTCGTTTTGCAAAGAGGAGCTGCACTTGGGGAACACGTTAACACCTTCCAAATGACACCCCGGGACTGTCAGTAATGCTTTTCTCCCCCTTTTGTGAATCCTGGCAATCTATTAATTGTGCTGCCGAAGAGCAGTGTCAGGGGAACAAAGCAATCAGTGCCACCATCTGCTGTGAGCAGGTTGGCCATGTTGAAGGGAATGCCTRTTACGCTTCTTTCTGTGGCTGATCCCCTTGCTCGCACTTGCGTCCACATGTCCCGGAAATAACAGTGATCAGAGTGTTAGACTGATGGAAAAAGGGGAGGTTTATTTTAAGGTGGAAAAGTAGTTGTGTTGCTGTTCGGATCTCTAGAGAATAAGTCAAAGGACAGTTTTCCTATGGAAAACAAGACATTAGGACATTGAGAGAGCTAGTATAAAACTAAATACATTTTAAAAATCAGGTTTCTTATGTCTCCAGTATTATACTAGTCTCTGCTTTCTGGATGAAGACGTGATTGTTTCATTTGTAGATGCCATAACCTTCCCCTAAGAGCAGATATGAACATTTTACCCAGTCAACTTCACAGCGAGCAGGAGAGTGCTCCGACTTCGGTTATGCATGCATATCCCATCRGTATCTGGTCAGAGTTCCTGACCATTAAATACATCAGATTAATTAAATCAAACTTGCATTAAATACACCAGAAGTGATGCATGATAGCCAGTTTCACAAGTTTTGGTTTCCTAACCAGAGATGTTCAGGAGAAAGTCTTTTCCCTCTGATAATGGATGTGCAATGTCTTTATAAGATCAGACCGGATTCTTAGTATGACTGGTCTCTTGTGAAATGCTTGGTTTATACGGGGTTGCGTTTCTTCCCTATGTTAGTTCATAATATCTGAATGACTGAAGAGAAAATTGTCTTCCCACAGCCCCCTTCCCCCTCCCTCACCCCCAAATCTGTCTCATTTAGCAACAGAAGGGGAGTAAATGTATGTTCTCTTTATAAAGCGTATCCTGAGAGATGTACAGCTGCTTAGTGATGCTTTGCAGTGTTTTCCTGCTGGATGCCTGTTCGGGGAAGCTGCATGTTTTGTGTACTAGAAAATGAGTACTTGATTTCGGCCACGTAGACCTCTCCAGGACCTGACACAGTAATGCTCCTTGCTTCCTGTGCGGGCACGTGACTAATATTTAAAATGGCTCCCTCCCTGACAGCGGCTCATGTAAGAAAAAAAGAAAGGAAAATAAAAGATCAAACCCTGGAGGCTTATTTGTTAATTGTGAAAATGTTTGCTGGAAGAAACATTGATGTAGCAATGATGTGTGCACATGACTTACATCAGGGAATAGCTATCAAGCTCAAACCTCACCGTGAGGGCAGCTAAGCAGTGGAACAGATTGCCTGGGGAGGTTGTGCTGTCTCCATCTTGGRGGTTTTTAAGACCAGACTGGGTAAAACCCAGAGTAACCTGCTCTGACCTCAGAGCTGACCCTGTCTTGAGGAGGAGGTTGGACTTGATGACCTCCTGAGGTCCTTTACTACCTGAGTTTTCCTGTGATCCTATTAGGTTGTGAGCAGCATTGCAGAGGGAAGAAACAAATCTTCTCCTCACCACCACTTCCTATGTAAATTGATCACTAGCAAAGGTAGATACCAGTTAGCCATAGAGTCTTGCACTTCAAGGGTGGTAACACTGAGACTGAGCCATTGTTCATGACTCCCACAGCATGGCTGTTCAGTCCAGTTCCGAGCAGAAAAGCCACTGAAGTCACCATTGCAAAAGCAGTGAGTGACTGGTGATCACATTGACACTGAGGCCATGGACTGAAGGGGCCAGATCTTTGTAGATTACTTTCTTTCTGCTGCAGTGGAAAGATGCTGACTAGTATTACAGGGCACTGGTGGTGCTGTGCCACTGGCACAGAGGAATAGACCAATTAATTGCTAGAGTTCATGTCTTGCATCTTTTTCAAGATTAATGCAAGCAAAGCAAAGAGCGCGGAGTGGTTGACATTTAATGAAATGATTTTTAGTGTTTGGAGGAGTGCTTTATGATCATCTACTATGGTGACAGATGTACTAAAAAGCCATGAATAGATTGCATAGATAAAAACATTATTACTTAGATTATAGTACTCCAAAGGTGAGATTTGTTTGTCTTACCTGTCTGTAAATCATGCAGCACACTTTCAGCTCCACGTAGGCAGCAGCTTTTTGTAGTAAAAGCCTTAGAAAATTATTTTGAAAATGTACATCCCTGGTTTTTGAATGGAGTTTTATGTCTGGAAAAAAACCATAAAAGAGTGAATCCATGTTAAATAATGGAGGGATAAGAGTTCTAGCRAGAAGAAACCCCCATCTTTGATACCTGTTTGACTCTGTCATGAAGAAGCAATTCTGAATGTGAAATGAATCCTCTCAATACAGGCCAATCAGTGTCATCCTTAGTGGGATTGGATGCAACGGAGGTCTTCTGCACTGCTTATATTCATGCCAATGGAGGTCTTCTGCACTGCTTATATTCATGCCAAGTACTTTTTTTTTTCCCCTCCCCCTTTCTTGCAGCAAAGAAAACTTGTGCCGAGTCAGATTTCACTTGTGACAATGGCCACTGCATCCCAGCCAGGTGGAAATGTGATGGTGAAGAAGAATGTCCTGATGGGTCAGATGAATCAGAAGCAGCATGCAGTGAGTAGCACAGAAAAGTGGTTTTTCTCCAACATTTTGTCTTACCAAAGTGTAAAGAAACTGGAGGTGTTATTCCCAGCATTTGCAGGATGATCTGTCAACTTCTGCTTCTGTTAGAACAGAAATTAAAGACACAAAAGATTCAGGTCATTCAAATCAGATGATTTCCAAACTTTCAAATGTACCAGTTTTCCAGACTATGATACAGGCAGCACTATCTTGTGTGTATTTCTGTCTGTAACGGAATTGAAAACGCCTCTAGCTCTGTTACAGTTTATCTGGTTGTAGGGCTCATGATCAGCAGCAGTGCATGAAGATTCACACTCAGCTGGGATCAGGCCTTTTGGAAACTCAGATTTGCAGTGTTTTGCATGGTAGCATATTGGGATTTATCATCACTGCAGACAGCACTTCTGTCATTACAGAGGAACTTTGCAAYGTTAGAGCATTGCTCAACTTTTTTTTTTTTTTTTGCCTCTGAGAACAAATGAAGAAAAAAGTAGCAGATTAAAGATGAGCAGCGTAAAATAACTAAAGCTGAGAGTAGGTATAACAGATGTTAACTGCAGGTAACACCTTTTTAAAAACCCATTGATTCAGTAAGTAAAAGGACATGCTTAATTTTCATGTAGCGCATTTTATCTTGTTCTTTTGACTCTCTGAGGAGGTCCATTCATGCTCCGTTGTTCTAGAACTGTGAAGGGTTGTCTGATGTTGAGTTGAAGGGAATCCCAGGGATATTTTAATGAAAACACTAACTAATATGTAGACTTCTATTTGTGTGCTTACTTATGTCTGCAGATTTGTTCTTGGACAGACCAAGAAACTAGTACAAGCCATTCTATTGAATTTCCAGTCATGTACTTCACAAATATATTCCCATGAGTGTTGGAGGAAGTATTTTATTGGATTTCACCAGAATGGGGCACAAAGATGACTTCAAAATTAACCGTATTTTTATTTTTAAGCCTAGTACTAGTCCTACTTTCTCCCTAATTAAGAAAGATGAATGCGCTTCTCTTGCGTAAAATGAATGGAATCATTTTTGCAGCCATATACAGGCTACAGAAAAAATTACGTCAGTAACTGCATTAACATATTTATGTACTATATGTGTTGGTCTTTCACCCTGCATCCTCCTTAGTCAAAAGCTATCTTATTAATGCTACTTCCACTACCTGATTGTCTGGAGGGGGGCTGAATAACTAAGCAGCTCCATTCCCTGCAGTCTCTGTCTTAAATCTCTTTGTCAGAGGCCATAGCGTGGACTTGTGTATAGGCCATGCAGCGCTAATATCCCTGACGATTTCTCTTAATCATCTTCCATTCCTTTTCTACCCATTTCACCTTCCATTTTTCCCCCACTTCATCCTCTGGGAAAATCAGCCTTAAAACTTAAGTATCACAAAAGAGACTTGACCTGAGCCTCTGATTGTTATGGTATGGGATTGCTGTCCTGAGAGGAAAGTAATTTGTGCAGGTTTGTGTGATCCCAGAACTATTCTCCAGGCTTTGCTTTCAATCGTGTCCCAGAGTGCTGGATGCTTACCTTCAAACCCATGATCATGGCTGCATCTTCAAAGACTCCNCCCCCCCCCCCTTTTTTTTTTTTTCTTTTTCTCCTGCTTGAAACCTTCTAGGAGACTGAAGTCTGCATTTCTGCAGTGGTGGTTCTGTTCAGAAAAATAGATGGCCCTTGAAACATCTCCCTGCTGCTAACTGGAGTGGGCCAGTGTCACCTCAACACAGAAAGAAGTTTGTTCCCATTCTGTAGTATATGCCTAACGGATGAATTGGGAATTCCTAGTGAAAGTAGCAGTACCTGATGGACCAATTCTTAATTTGTTTTTTTAAATACAAGGGCTTTGAAACCAGATCAAAGACTGTGGCATATAACTGTGCCATATTTTATTTGTTTGTAGCTGTCTTGAGCAGATTTGCCATGCTTTGCCTCGGCATAAGATATTTAGGTTTTGTTATGAGTTTTAGCCAAAATAGATACATTTTTACGTGGTGGATACATGGACTTGTGTCTCAGCATTCACAGGATACTTGATACAAGCCTATATCTGGCTTGTGGCTAGCTCACAAGAGAAGCCAATGCTTCCGTCTGCACCAATTAAAAGCTTGCCTTCGAATCTTAAAAATGTCTGCAACTAGAATTTCAAAACTTTACTGTTTTATAGGATTATTCAGATCTGAAGTTCACACTTAATCAGATGAAGACCAAGTAGTTTTAATCTTATGACTGTTGATAGCTATAGGCTTTACTTTGCACGGTAAGGATGTTCTTTCCAGATGCTTTGTATCCTTGTCAAAGTATGTGTCATCTCAAAGGCTGATCTAATCTGCTCTGTGAGGAAACAGCATCAACCTGGTAATGCATGAGCACAGTGCTGGTTGTGGGGTCAATTCACATATGTTTGCAGGTCTTCCTACCACCACTGGTCAAAACAGCAGTGAGTTATAAACCTGTTGAACTATTAAACAAGAAATTGGAGTGTTAGGCTTTGCTTTTAATTTGTACCCTTAATGTAAAAGGCCTAGCTCTTTGTGTTTGTAAATGTTATTAAGGGCAAAGAAGAGGCTTTAATGACAGACAGAAAATGTAGTGAGAGGCAAAATGTATAGTTGGACATTCCTGCATGGTCCCTCCCTCCAGTCCCATTTTCTTTCTCCCTGATGAAAACAAGGCTGAACTTTCTCCCTGTGGCTGAGGAATGACTGCAGGCCCCGATGACTGTCTCATTTTCCTGTTTAGAAATGCAGCACAGCCCTTTGGAGGAGCCTGCACTGCAGAGTTTCCCTAGGGAAGGGGCAGGTTGGGAAATGAAGATTTCTCACCTCTGGCAAGATCAAACTGCTTTATAAAATCAATTGCTTTCAGGCAGGCCACATAATTGCCAGCATCTCTGCCAGGATTGAGGGTTATTCCTCGATTAATGCAACATTGGGACATTGTCCATAGTCCATTCGAGCTAGGGAGGTTAAGAGCATTGATAATGCTGACTGTTGTATTTTAGGAGTATTTCCAGCTTAGAACGTGATGAAAACAATGCATCTAGCCACCTGCTAAATGGCTTTTTATTTTCTGAATGCTTTTGTGGTGTGTTTTTTAAATACATTTTGTGCTCTCTTATAGGTAGTTAGGGATGTTGCATCCCCATCTCTAATGCTTGGTTAAAGGTAACAGTTTGCAGTTCTCTTTCTTTTTTTTTTTCTATTTTTTCTATTTTTTCTATTTTTCTTTTTTTTTTTTTNTTTTTTTTTTTTAATTTTTTCTTT
The DNA here is from genome assembly GCA_035582835.1 of Phoebastria nigripes. Lineage (NCBI taxonomy): Eukaryota > Metazoa > Chordata > Aves > Procellariiformes > Diomedeidae > Phoebastria > Phoebastria nigripes. Next base: position 1,409,246 of record JAYKAV010000333.1, read on the forward strand.
TTTTTTCTTTTTCTTTTTTGGATAACCCCGCTGCAAAACCAAAACAATACATTGCTTTTTCTGTTTCCCAGATCACTGAAGTTGCTCAGCTTTGTACCTAACAATATCCTCTCTAGGGATGTTGCCCATCCCCAGGTGTTCAGGACAGCATGACCTGTCTCCTGTTGGATAGGTAAGATGGCATCACAGCTGGCCTGACTTCTGTTGGACCTGTGATGTCTGGGGCCTTTTCTGCTATTCATGCAATTATTTTTTTAAACTGTGTTTTCTTCAAGCCATTGAATGTGGCTGTGAGCGGTAGCTGTAAGGATATCTTTTGAGTCCATTGAATTCTCAACTGATGAGATCTATAGGACTTCTCCCTGTTGTGGGTTTTGATGCTAGTTGAAGGTTGATTAATTTCTAGCATGGGCTGATTTTGGAGAAGATGATTATCCAGGCTTTTGGTTTGAAATGGTTCATTACGAATAAGAAACTGCTTATATTTCTTCATTTTTCTTCGAGCCAGATCCTTAACCTAAACATGCTCTCACATCCATAGGTTTGTCTGAGTGAATTATTTATGTAACATGTGAGTGTCACCACTAAACCTCAGTGTTCTGCTATCTGTCAGTTTTTCAGTGCTATTATCYGGCTGCTGAATTTATTTTGTCTCATTTAATTTGTATTAAGGTTTCAAAGAAATATGTCCCTTTTCTGTGAGCTGATCTATTCAGGGGCATCTTGTGGGCTGGATCTGTTCTCTCTGAAGTCATCAGAAATATTGTCAGTTTGGGGGGGGGAGGTGTGTTTTTTTGTTTCTGTGAGGAAGCAGAATGAGCCCATAAATCAAGAGGAGCAAAACCATGTGAACTCAGAAATTAGTGCTATCCACAAGGGACAGAAAGGACCGAATTCACAATTTAAGAAATTGTGTTGATTGAGGCTGGGGGAGGGAGGAAGAATTTAATATTGAAGAGAAGAAAGTTGTTTTGAGAAACATGCTTAATAAATGAAAAGAAATGGGATGGTGGGTGAGAGGGAACAAAGAAACACCATTTAGCTGTGCTGCAGCAGTGCTCCTGGTGAGGAAGGGGAAGAGTTAGTACTTGGGCATGCCAGCTTCCAGCTTCGTCTTCCTTGACAAAGCCTTTTTAGATTCAGCAATTGCCTGAACTAGGCCTCTGTTCAGGAAAGGTTGGCTGCTTKTACATAAAGCAAGTGAACCACTTTGGCCTTGCAGGATACGTGCCAAGAAAATAGCTGGGGGAGAAACAGCTTGTCCTCCTGTTTGACATCAGCCATTGCTGCTTCTCCCTGCCTGCCGTGAGGGAGAGCCTAGAGTGGAGGGTGCTCTGAAATGATAATGGATTTCATCTTTGTCGTGCCAGCTTGTTAGTATGCAAGGAGCTCCCCACAAATCATTAAAAAGGATAGCAGAGTATCTGGAAGTAGTGGGAGTAGAGTTAGTGCCTCTGTCAGCCCGACGCCTGCGACTCCCACGTACTTCACTAGCAGCTGTTTTGAGATACAGAAAATATTTTTGACCTCAGAGTAGGCTCAAACGGTGAGGATCTTATAATAGTTTGCTGCAAGGTTATACAGCAGCGTGCCTCTGCTAACTGCAGGGAGATCTTTCATAGCCTACATGTACTCTCCCATTGGAGAGCCCACCATGGCCAGAGCCCCGGACTTATTTTTCATTGCGCTTACTAAAAGCATCTCAGTGTGACTTGGTGATCACCCTAGAGCTGTGGTGCAGCTGCTGCTGATATACACAGGCTTTGCTTATGTGTATGAAAAGATTCCTCACTATTTTCCTATCCAATTTCTTGAAGCTGAGAGAGGGGGAAGGGAAGTCATTTTTCTTACTGAGCTAACAGAGGCCTCCAGGAAAATGAATGTTATCCACCTAATGCTGTTCCAGCACAGGTACTGAATCATTCTGCCTTTTTACAAGAAAGAAATTTTAAATTTTCCTCTGAAGTATTTTGATTATTTAACCAGTGACTTAAACAAAAAATCTCTAGAGAAAAATAAAACTAAATGCTAACAAACAGTAACAGCACTGATGGGAACACAAATTAAAGGGATAGAGCAAGTGAAAATCTAAGCTGGCAAACTCTTGCCTTAGGACATTGTATGTATAATGAGATCGAGGAATAAACTCACCACTTATTTCTTTATCAGATATGTGACATTCTCCTAGTTAAGAGCAGAAATTATTATACAGAAAGATATAGTAGGGTGTTATGAGGAAGAAAAAGAGAAGGAGAGACCTGAATTCATATTGCATTTAATAGGGCACGTTTAATAAGCAGCAGTCCTGGAAATAGATTTTTAAATGGAAATGGAATATAAAATCAAACCCTGAATGTTGGTTTGAAATACAGTACCAGTTCATGCAGTCCTTTTTATTTTGCAGTACATGTCACGAGTCATTCGGGGAGATGTATCCAAACTTGACAGTTATATTTTTAATGGGTATTTTCCATGGTCCTAGGCACTTTGTGTGTTGCTGCTGTGTATGCTGATTTCTCACAGTGGTGATCAGTTCTGTCCTCATTTTCTATTAAGTTGCCCAAATGCAAAATTCTGTAATTGTTGGTAGTGCTGATGGTATTGCTCACCCCACAATGCACAGCCCTCTCCTAGCTCCCAATTCATCTCGAAGGATATTATGTCTCTATTGTTATTCTTTGATCCAGATCTCCTGCATGACTGAGGTTGGTGTGGAAAGTGACTTAATAAACTGTTCCTTGCCCTTGGAAAATTTATCCTGGAAAAGGGTGGACTGTCTCATTCAGGGCATCACATACACTGGACCATTGAACTTCAAGTAGCAAAAGAAAAAACTAGACCAAATCAGCAAGGCACAGCCAGATAACAGGTTTTAGGACCTGAGGCAGTAACAGAGAGGATTCCCCCCCCCCCGCCTTATTTTTCCCCCCCAACATTAAGAGCAGATCTGTTTGTATATATGTGGTAAGATGGTGGAGGATTGTAAATGCAGTGGAACATGTAAATTAAAGACTGTTTTGTTGGATTAATTCGTTACAGATCATTCAGGGAATTGAATAAGGTGATGTTAAAGTCAGGTGTACAGGTGTGCGTTTTAACGACACTCCCACTACACTAACTGGCTATTGCCAGCATAAAATACAGCAGCTTTGGTAGTCTTGTCCCTGTCCCCCTGCAGTTGTCCCTCCGTCACTGTCCTTGGTGGGTCGTTGGGAGCACTGCTGGATTACAGCAGCTGAGGACCACGTTCCCGGTTTCCACTGCGTCTGTAAAACAAATATAGGACAAGGGACAGGATGTGAGAACGGTTCTAGAGCTACAGGATCCTCCTGGCAACAAGGCACAAAAGAGGCAGTCTCATTTTCCAGATGCCCAGACTGGTTTGTAGGGCAAATGATGAAAGCTTTGATTTGTCAAGGTGAGACAGAATAAAATGAAAACACCGCATGATCATCTCTCCATGAAGTCATGGAATAATTTAAGATAGAAGGGACCTCTGGGGGTCATCTAGTCCAATCCCATGCTCAAAGTGGACCCCTGTCTTCACGTTTGACCACCCTTATTAATAAATTAAAAAAAAAAAAAATCCCTATATCTCACCAGAATTTCCTTTGTTGCAGGACGTGTCTGTCACCTCCTGTCCTGTCACTATGCACCTGTGAGAACAGTCTGGCTCCATCTTCTCTAGTCCCTCCCATTTTGTACTTGAAGGCAGCAATAAAATCTTCCTTTAGCCTTTTCTTCTGATGGCTGAACAAATGCTGTTCCCTCAACCTCTCCTTGTATGTAGTCTCTCATTTCAGGTTATTTTGTCGGGTAATTGGAAATGACACAATTCTACAACCAGGATACAGTTTTTGCATTGTTCACCCACCTCTGTCAAAGCTTTACCACATCCAAAATATAACTTAAAAATTAATTCATTTTTATGTCTTTAGTATGCTATTTAGCTTCCAGGTCTACTTAGCAGAGGGTTCCAGACTCTTGAAAACTCCTTTCCATGGAAATGTTTAACATATACTAGAGGTGGACAAGACTTGTTGAGGCCTGTTAGCAGACTAGTAGTTCCCTACAGATTGTGGCTTATAGTCCAGTGCAGATTTTTAAAAGTCCTTTTTATCCTAACTGTATATAACTCTTCAAATTCTCACAAATGTACCTTTACTCCTGATTTAATCATCCTGTCTCAGCCAGTGTATACTTGCTTCCCAAGTGCCTCTGCTTCCTTAACCACTGTGACTGCTTTGAATGCCTCCAGGTGTGTCCTTATTGAGCAACCCCAAGTTGACCTCAGTATCCCAAAGAACACAAAACCGTAGGGACTAACACAAGAAGTCTTTGACAGGGTGAGGAACCAAATCCAGTTTTTCCTGCATCCTGTTCCTTTTCTTGAAGCGTGAAATTATCCTTTTTACATCAAAGGAAATTCAGCGAACTCAGAGTCTAGCTGTTTATCCCTAGTAGTGGGATAACTTTATCTGTGGCTCATGGGCAGTGAATTACATCTCCTTTTTGATGATTACATGGCTTTGGTGGTCTCAGCATTTTACTTCCCTAGAGATGTAAATGAATTTAGGGTATGTAATGATTGTGCTCCAATTCTACCAGTGCTAAAGAGTTTTAGGTAATACCTGTTCAAAACAAAAAGTGTTTTTCCTTTAAGGGAAGGTGTTTAGAGCTTTTATCTCAGAAGTGACAATTTCACAGGGCYGAGTCCTATAGGAAAACCAATAGAAAATACCTGTTGGGTCTTTTCTGATGTTTTTATTGTTCTTTTCTTAAGCAATGTTACCTTGTGAGAAAGTCACTTTTTCATGTAGCATTGCAGGCTTTGGCATTTGCAGTGTTCCTGTACCTCAGATCAACTTTGAACTTTTGCTAGTTGACTGCTACAAAGATTTAAATGCTGGCATTTAAATATTTTTCCTATTGGTCTAATGTGTTCATGTAGTTCATAAACAGGAATGGTCATAAAAGGGTTTGATACTGCCTTTTTATGGCTATAATTAATCTTGCAGTTATTTCAATAGGAGAGAATAGCAGGAAAATGAAAGTTGAGCATGTGAAGCTCTTGTATGTGTAATTATTTAACAGGCCATAAATATTGAACTAGTAAAAACTGAAGAGGTTTTCAGAAATACTCAAGCAGCTTTTCATTGCCTAGTGCTTTCATTTTTTTCCATTCTCTTGCTGCTTGCTTTTTGAAATTCAGATTACCTGATTTTTATATTTATATTTTTGCTTGTTTATTAGGGGGGATCATGGTTGGTTTACTTACTGTGGCTGATGTGAAAAGGAAATAATTTCTGGGAATCAAAGGCAAAACATAATTTGAAAATTGAAACATTTTGCTAACTAAATGAAGCGGTATTGCACTGCAAGAGTACAGAAAGCAAACCTTTTCTCCTTTCTTAAATGGGTGAATTATGGTGTGAGGAGAATAAGTGAATATCAAATGACATTATTTTAACATTTTTCACATTTAAATAGCTTCTGTGTTTTAGTATCATAACGAATTGTATGTTGAAGCTGTGATTCCTAGTTCCACCACCTTTTCCTTGATAGGTATTTTTCCCTCTCCTTCTCCATTTCAACAGTTGTAGGATCGTGTTTTCATTCAGGACAAACTCCCACTGAAATCATTTGCAGTTTTAATAAGAGTCTCGTGATACTCTGTCCTGCTTCCTTGAGGATTAGGATCATGATTAAGACTGKTTTAATATGCAGTCTCTGCATGCTTTGGTAGATAATTTATGTAATTTAAAYCTTGCACTGGAGATTTTTAATTCTCTGAAATGCTTCCAGTCAGATTGTGCTCTGGGGCGAGGCATGGTCGCGGACGGTGCTGTCTGCACGTGTGAGGGTAGTGTGGATCTTCACCCTGGGCATTTGTGGGATGCAATGAGCTTCCATAGCTGCCGAGGGCTCTAATCAGCGCTTTGCTTTAGCAATAGTTTCTAGCCTCCTTTCTAGGGATGCTGTATTCAGTGGCTATATTCGGAGTGACAGATTTCAGCTCACCCTTTCTGTCTTGTATTTTAGCATATTAAAACATGTTAAGAATCCTTTGCATTAAAATACAGAGGACTTAGCTCAGTAGCTTTGTTAGGCTGCACATGCTTACATGTTCCCATATGAATGGACTCATGCCAGTTATTGCACCATTTTTCTGGCTTATACTGCTAGGGTAGTCATCTTACCATGTAATTTGCGTTCTCCAAGTGTACTGTTGTACAAGACTCAAGTTATTGTATGAAGACTCTGAATTCTCTGTTTTGGCATAGACGTTGCAAACACTAGTCATTTTAGCACAAACATAACCATGCTTCTCCCTTTTTTTTTGTACAGGGAGAAGCATGTCTAGCATGTTTGTCAGTCAACAATTTCATTTCTAGTCATTGTGTGTGCATTTATATGGGTAAAATTATACATGTGTATTTAGAAATGCACATATACACAGACACAAAAAATAATGGTATGCCGTTCAAGCATTTCAGCAGGTATATTGGCCCTGTATGGAATGTGAATGAGAAATAGCGATTAACATACTGAATTCTGCTAGAATTTATATGTTTCTGCTTCAATTCCTGCCTCTAGACATGTTGCAAGTGTCAAACTTGGAGCTGAGTTTTGTGAAATAGCAGGGATATTTGTAATGAAGTAAAGGTGTAGGTGGTAGGGGAAAGCCTTTTCTTCTCAGCCACAGGTCTACACACCACTATTGTGCAACAGCCTGAACTCATTCAATTAAAATTGCCATCTAAGCTGCCTGTTCCATCCTCTGAAAAAGAAAACAGGTGGGGGTTTCTTTGTATGTATATAAAAGATGAAATGTTCACTCCGAGATAAGAAACACAATTATTTAATAGCAGCAGAGCCTTTTCAGACTTACTTTCTTTTGCACATATAAGAGTGAGGACATATTAGAAATTATTAAGTCTATGTTCATCTACTGAATCCTTTTTTTTCCCTGGGTTCTTCATGTTCTCTTGATCCCTTTGAGCCGGAATTCATTTGTCATTAGCTCAGAAGAGTTGTCACCTTAGCGTGAAAAGCAGCATCTTCACTTGGTGTGAGCTCAGATCCTGATGAAGCAGTTGCGTCTTCGTGGCCATGCAGATGTTACAAGCAATGGTGCAGGATGTCTTCCTTTCAGCTGCTGTGGGTGCTGGAGATGGCGTAACATAGAGTGTGACACTGCACTGAATTTTTCCTCTACAGTATGAATTTTTAAAAAGTCCTGGATGCTGTTTGGTATACTTGATCCTTTGATAGAACAGAGAGGATATACTGTAATGGCAGATACAAGGTGAAATACCAATGTTGCGGCATACTTAGGCAAGCTTTTCATTTGGATTAAAAAAAGGTGGAGACTTCAGGTAGCAGGAAAAAGTGTTTTACAATTAATTCTAGCAGTTTCCTGGAGACCTGTATAATTTTTCTTTCTRTAATTTTTATCACTCATCTTGGCAGGTTTCATTACGTTTGCTCATCTAGGGACCTTTTGTGGCTTTATTTTCCCTATTGATAAGAAGCACTTTTGTGACCATAATCTCTTTTACAAATGCTACTCAACTCCTTTATCCTTTGTATAATTTTGTCCCCGTAGCGTTCTGTGGGGCTTTTTCCTCCATTTTGATTAGAATCGGAGTAATCTCTGTGAACGAGAGAAAGAAAATGAGCCTGGGAAGAGGGAAAATGAAAGAGCAGCTGCTGATACAGAGGCTCAGAGAGCCCCACGGGTGTGTGCTGGACTCTTAGCCACAGTTGAGAGACTTCTGAAGAGGCAGTGTTTTCATCACTGTTTGTAACCAGCAGGCTCTCGATGGAGCCTAGCTAGCGTGCGGTCTGTGAGCATTCCTTCTCAGCGCCTGGGGTACAGAATTGATTCTTGATTAGCCAGAGGAAGAAAGGGAAGGAGCCAGCATGCACACGTGCACTTGTACATGAACTCCCCAGTCTCATTTATACTCTTGAACATCTGCAGAAGTGGCGCTGTATTCCACTGGACCCGATCTCCCCTGAAATATTGGTACATATGTGGCTGTCCTGGGCTGGCATCAACTGCAAAGCACCCGCTCTGCTGACAAAACACAGGTGTTTGGGGGAAAGGTGGTGACTATTCAATTAGTAGCCTGACATGGTAGATCACTCCAATTATGGACTCCTCCCTGTGATTGACCTCTTTGACCATGTGTTTAATGATATTCCAGCTTTTCAAGCAGGAACTGAAAAGTTGCTCTGCTTATCAGGTACCTGTAAGTGCAACTACTGATGTTTCACTTATAAAAGTATTTGATTGCTGGCATGGTTGGAAACAGCATCTCAGTCAAACAAGTTGCTTCAGCTGAAAATGACTGGTAGGAAATAGAGATAAAACGCTATTGGTAAAATTTTCTAATCTTCTAGATTTATCAGAGTACACCAAGCTTTCATATAGTTTATGTAAAAATAAAAATTTAAAAAACCAAACCACCCTGTAAGAATAGATTTAATTAATCTGTGAGGAAAAAATTGAAGTGAGCTTTGGAAGAGGTAATTCAAATCTCTCAACCCTTCAGAATACAATGTTTTGGTTTTTTCACAAAGGGAAAACATGTCTAAGTTTCTAGTAGGGCTTTTGATTATTTTAATCAATGGTTTCTTCCCAGCTTGCACAATATGTTCATTTATAAGAAACAGCAATGCTGTGGAAGATCACAATAGAACAATCTATGGGGTTTTTTGATAATTAAGTTCCATTCTGTTTCCATAATTACCTAACTGCTTATCTGATGTGAAGCTCAGAGAAACAGTTCCTGATCCATTATATTCAAGCCAGACAGCTTTAAAGGGATTAAAGAAAAATTGTCAACTTTAAAATCACATTTTAAAATCCTTTTTGCACTTAACTACTCTACTGCAAACCCCTTCTATATTGTACTTCTATCTGATAACCACCAAGTACTTTACAAACCGTGATTAAACTCAGTGGTTATTTCAGCACCAAGAGGTGCATGAGGGTGCTTCAGAAAAGCAGATCAAACATGGGTCCTGTAATAGCATTCACCATTTCCTTTATAATTAAGTAATTGTGTTTGCAACAGAGTGTTACTGAAGCCAGTGGGGCTCTGCCCAGGCCTGTGCAGCTGCCTTCTAGCACGGAGCTTATGGCTGTGGTGAAGTTACTCACATGGGGGCTTGCAGAGTGGGTTTTATATGAGAAAACACTCAAGTAAAGCAAGAAGACTAATGAAACAGAGGAATAGCAGAAGGAGTGAAACAAAGATTATAGTAGTAAGGTCAAAGGGTCCCTCATCTGAGTCCAAGCATGGCTTGACTGTTACCCTTTTTTATATATATAATTTTTATATATATATATATATGTATATAGTAGATACATAGATTATATAATTCTATTAACAAGATTATTACAGATTTGGCARAAGTAGCCTGTGAGGGCAAATTTGAGGAAGGGAAAGAGCATGAGCAAGAAGTATGAGAGAGAGGATGCTCTGTGCAAAGGGCAGGGTGAGCAGCAGTTAAGGTAGGAGGGCGAAAGGAAGGGGTGGGAGAAACAGGAGTCTGGTGCCAGTGGTGGAGCACAGCTGCTTCTGCTTTCCACATTGAGGTGGTGGTAGGAAATTAAGATATCGGTACATGTTTCTCAGGGGACTTGCATGACATTGCTCAGGAAGGTTGTTGAGATGCAGGTGTGGCAGTCAAGAAGCCTGGGTTTGAGTTTTGGCTCTGCTGCTGCCGCCTTGCGGTGGGACCATAGGTGAGTGAAGTGGTTCAAAGTGTCACCGTCTGCAAAGTAGTGTGTAATTTTGTCAAAGCTGCTCACAGTAGTGCCACTGTATCTTACTAGGTGGTTGGAATAAGTCTGTTGACTATATTCCTCTTTGATAGGCACCAGTTAATAATAGGGCTATGAACTGTGGTTTGATTTTACCATGGGGTTAAAAGCTCTTAACTTCAGTACTCTTCTTGGTCTAAATTCTTGCCATTTTTTTTAATTAACTGAGTAAAAGTTGAGAATATGGGGACGTTTTAAGTTGAACATTGCTCTTTTACAGTCCCTTACTTACGTTTTCTTCACACCTCTTTAGTAAGTTATTTATTTTCTAAGAAGTGAAGTCAAGGAGTAAAGCCTAGACTTTCAGAAGTGCACAAGGAAATATCTGTAGGCTCTGAGCCGAGACCTTTGAAAAACATTGCCAATTTTTAAATGCACCTTTTTTGGATGCTTCAGTGTAGGCAGTTTCTTGTAAGCTGAATGCTCTAAATGAATGGCTTCTAGGAAGCAATTTCTTTTGCAGACTTTACTTCTGTAGCGCTAGTGGGAAGGGGGGCATCTGGCTGTGTCCGTGCTTTAATATCATGTGTACATGCATCAGTAGTTTAGTGAGGGTAGTGAGATGCACAGGCTCTGACAAAAACTGAGCTTAAGCAACTTCTTCAAAACCATCCATGTGAAAGTTTAAAAAAAAAAAAAAAAAGTGGAAGTTTTGAATCTGTGTAGCCTTCAGGCACAGATCATCCCTTCCATATGTGTTCTCAGTCTTTGCATCTTGCTGTTCTAATACATGCTGTAGCTGGACTTTATTGTCCTGAAATTTAAAGGTCACTATTGCTACTTCCAGCTGCTGTTGGACTCGGAGCATGGATTTTTGGGTTGTCTAGAAATCAGCATGTCATGGCAGAATGGCAGTATGACATCGTCTCAGTACCAGTCATGCTCCATTATTTAGTGTGTTTTGAACTGTTTCTTGTTATTTTTCATGAGCCAGTATTCTTCGTTGTGAAGGTTTAAGGAGAAATGTTCAAGCAGTATTGTCTGTCAGGATTATGGAGAGAAAGCAGAATTTTGATTGTTCTTCTTTTTCCTTCCTTTCATTGCCAGACTGTGCTAGTGTAAACATTACACCTTGTTTTATTTGAAATGCAGAATTATCCTCTTAAATGATACTTGCAGTGAAAAACAGAAGAAGTAACAGGTCTAAACTGTTGGTGGCCTCAGATCACTGGTGGCCTGAATTCTGAGCACAGTTTGAGTCCTAATGTGCAAGATTTTCTGTTTATCTAATAGTGGCCATTGCATTGTGCTTATGCATACCAACTTCTATATACACGTGTGTCTAAGTTCTGCATTACAGTTTCTTTCCACAGACTAGTGAGCAAGGAGTTTCCATGTGTGTGACTGTTTTCTTTATGAGATGGGAGCCCATGATATTTTCATCATATGGTATAAAGTATTTATTACTGTTTTTAAAGGTTGGCTTCAGGAGACAGTCCGTGATGTGACTGCATTTAGTAACATGAATCAAAGTCCTTTTCTTTTTGCATATATTTAAGAAGCTATGAGGAGTTAGTCATGATGATTTCTAAATACCAGGGAGACGACCACTGTGAAAACATTTCAGAGGGAAATAGCTTGAAGCTGTAGAATGATGTTTAGAAAAGGCCAATTTAAATGAAATAAAAAAGTAATCCCTGTTATACATAATAAATGGAGGAGAGATCTCTAAAATTGTGCAAAAGAATTAAAAAAAATAATGTCTAGGATTCAGGTTCCTGAGAAAAGTGTGTTCAATGCAAAATTGGGAACTTCACAATTGTGGGATCAGTTCTTACCTTTTCATAGCCTAACAACAATTCTGCATATTCTTTTCCTTCACTTAGATTTTTTTCATTCATCTCCTATAGTCCTGGCTTGGAAGAAGTGTTTTTTTCCAAAGAGTGTAAAGCAGCTGCCACTGGAAGCTGTTGTGTAACGTATGTCCCAGAAGGAGTGAATACATCCCTATCTGCTCATCAAATATTATGAGAACTAGGGCTGATGTTTCTGGCTTTCAAGACACATTTTCTTTCCTACTGAGCCAAAGGAAAAATTTTGATAGTTCAGACCCGCACATGTGCTGACTTACTTCCTCTGCACTGTAATTACTTAACCACTTTCCCGAACTCCAGAGATCTTTAGAGATCAAAATTGACTGGATGGAGAGAATGGAGAGGTTTGAGAGGAGGAGGAGGAGGAACAGTAGTATGCAGTCCTTGAGTGTGATGATTCAATGCGCAGGTATGGTAGCTATGGATGACACATGCTGATACATGCAATACATGGATGCACAAATCTGTCTTTTAAAAAACACTTGCTATGCCTGGAGCTCCTGCACAGCGTGTGGTGTGTAGGTTTTGTCAGCTAAAACCATATTATGAACTGGACATAGACAGCAGAGAGACTGGATAGAGCAAGTCAGGTTGTTCTGTTGATTGAAAGTCAACAAGAGCATGTTATATCCTCATCTTGAATATGCTCACAGAATTTGCATCTGATTTACTGTATACCCTGGTTCATTGAGACTAGGCACTATTTCAAAATAGTACTCGAATCTGGATGCTGGGGCGACTTGTAGGCTGGTTTTATTCCTTTGTGTGGCCTCACAGTGTTACCTTATTGAAAAGGCTGATGTAATCAATTAATACATTTGAACACTGTCATGAGCACACTTCTGCAGTCATAGTCCATCAGGATAATGGGGTTATTTCAAACAGTAGGAAATGGATATTTGATTTTGCTGATTTCACATGGCTACTCTTGTTTGTTTTGTTTTGTGGGGGTTTTTTAACCCAACAGAATGAAGAATTCTTTAGGTGTTCAGACAGTTTTCATACTTCCAGTTGCTTTTTGGGGGGAATGTAAGAGCCTATTTCCTTTACATTTTGAAGGTTATACTGGTTCAGCTCAGCCTTTGTTATTAACTCCAGCCTGGGATCATCAGAAGTGTGTGGTGCTGCAGGACTAGACTGTAATTGTGACACAGATCAAAATCTCTGCCAGGCTATCCTTTCCCTCTTCTAAAGCAGATTAGCAGACTGGCATCTGTTTTCTTCGGGGAAGATGGCACAGATGCCTGTACTGCAGAGGAGCTGACTCACAGCGGTATAACTGACCTTTCTGCAAGGCGTTGGATGATTAATGGAAGGTGCACATGTGCTTGCCAGTCATCCCATGTCCCTGATGTTAGCAGACAGGGATGGTGGCTTCTCGCTACTCTCATCTTTAGTGTGAAGCGGGGCCAGGCAGGTGCTTTGAGTCTTACAGCGAAGCTCTTACAGTCTGCTAAACCCTTTCCCCTTGAGCTCTGTGTGTCTTCTCTCCTGCAGTTAGCAGGTGAAAAAACCTACATAAAGACAACTCTGTCTCGTTGTCGGAGAAGGTTTTGGAAAGGTTAGGCACTGCGAGGGCAGCAAGTTATTTAAAGTTCTGACATCAGACTCCCTCAAGTCTTAGGTTGCTGCATAGGAAATTATAGCTGACCTGCATAGGAAATGAGGTGTACTTTCAACTTGAAAGTCATAAAAATTACTTTATCTAGACCAAATGCAATCTTACCTACTATACAGGCAACAGAACTTTGTCTCAAAGATCTATTCTACCTCTTTTAGTTATGCTAGGGCGGAAAGAACATCTTCCTGCTGAAAAAGTTAAAAAGCCATGTACCAGCCCTTAAGAACCAGTGCATTATACTATATTCTGTGAGCTTTTTTCCCTCGTGCTATGTGGGTCAGATTCTTGCAAATAAAGATAATGCAATCACTGGGTTAGCAAATAGCTTCAGGAGCACCAGAACTAGGGAAGTTTGATTTTTCCTCCCTTCCTCCCTCCCTCCCTCCCTCCTTCCTTCCCCTCCGTTCATTTATGTCATGGGCTTGATTGACTTTTTGGTGCATAAGAGGGTAAGAATTCCAGTTAAAAGTTTTCCCCAGTTTCCTCCTGCATGGATTCTTTGTCTTGCAATATGGGTTGAGCTTACATGGCAGCCTTTTGTTCTGTCAGAGTATTCTGCCCAGTCATGTATTTTTACTGACCTTATAGGAACTCTCCTTGAGACCTCTTATCTTTTTGTTATTTTCTTTGATTTGGTCACTGCATTTAGAATTTATGAGGGCAGAGAGATAGATTCTTGGGGGGTTTTTTAATCACTTATGGAAACTTTGTTTCCATAGGAAGTCAGCATAAAACCTATAATATTGAAAGTTGAAACAATTACATTCTAGGTACAAGGGGTAGTTAGATAATAAAGACATTGAATAAGGAAAGCCAGAAGTATGCATGAAAAGTTTATGGCCAGGTATATTAAGGATTGTAAAGAATTCTTTAGCTGTATGAAAAACAAATCTGTATAGTGTGATACTGGTGAATGAGAGTGAAACAGTAAGCTGCAGTGGCAGAAAATGAGGAAAATACTGAGAGTGTTTCTAATTTCTGTTTAGAAAGAGGAGGAAGAAGATGACACATTTGTACATTTAACAACATGCCTGCTACTAAACAGCAGCTATTAAAGTTTTGCGTTTTTAAAATGGAAGTACTGGCAAACTCTCATTGAAGGACACAGCCAGTGAGTTTTCTGATCTGTATTCTGATTTTTATTTTTTTAAAAACTTCTATTACTATTTTTTTCACAAATTTTGGAACATTGGTGGAAGTTTCAGTAAAAACTGGTATTTCCATGGTAGTTTAAAAGGTTAAACAGAGCACAGTACAGAACCTGCTATAGAAGGTCTGCAGTCCAAGACTTGAGTTCCTAAATGCTACAACAGTACACAATTCAGCTCCAAGAGCTGTATGTGCTGATCATGCTGTTATTAGTTTTGGACAAAACCATAGAAAGGCTGATAATGGAATATAATACATCAAGATTTAAAAAAAAAAAATCTGTGTCAACATGTTATGTAAAACAGGAGTTGTCTCACTTTTCACTGTTTCTTGATTGAATCATGACCTTGTTAATAAGATACTGTGTGTGTTAATAAGATACTATATGTATTTTGTGATACGTGATTTGACTTAAGCATAATGGTTATAAAAAATGTAGTTTACAGAATAATTAGAGGCCATGTTAAACACATTGAAGAACAGGTGACTGAGAGGTGGTAAAAGACATGGGTAGCTGCTGTAAAGTGGAAAGGTTATTAGACAAGGGGTTGTGAACAATCTTACAAGGCTCACATGATTATAGAGTTGGAAAATATGCCTTATTAGAAGGGTATTTGATTTCTTGAAGAGAGGGTTGAGAGTTGCCTTTATCAATTTACACCTGTCTCCTCAGAGAATAGGTTTCATCACACAGTTGTTTCTTTAGCTTAGCAAGAAACAGCATCATTTGATCCAGTGAACAGAAGCCAAAACTAGATAAGAGAACTAGAGATAAGGACTAGAACTAGAGATAAGATACAGCTCTTAACAGTAGTGGTAAATAAACAAGTGGACTCACTTGTCCAGAAATCTTTACCAACTGAAGTCTTTAAATCAAAATAGATACCTGTCTTAAAGATACCCTGTCACTTAAATGGGGTGTTGATGTAGAAATGACAACCTTTTGCTGTGCAAACATTCAGCTGATTTTAATGGTCCTGTAGCTTTTAGGCATGGGAAGTTCTCTCAACCGGTGCAAACAGATGTCAGTGAAGCTGCACAGTTTATACGTAAAGACGTTTGGCCCAGCTGCTGCAAGCCACAGTAAGCTCTGCCACTGGGAGGTATTCCATCTGGGAATTAGTTGGGTATCCAGATGAYTAGGAAGGAATTTTCAGGGCAAAAATAGCCTTGTTCATCTAAGGGAAAATAGTTTGTTCATGAGGTAGGGGAGGGCCACTTTCCTTCCTCCTCCCCAACTGTGGATCATCATTCGTAGATCTCCAAAGACAGTCATAGGTATCATTGGCAGGTTTTGCTGCCGTGACCTGCTTGAAGTAGGCTTGCTGCCTTTCAGGATTGGGCCTGCTGGGAAGCTGACAGTCACAGTTAAAGCAGGCTTCATTGTCTGAACAAACTCTGGCTTGTTTTCTTCTGATCAAAAGTGCTTGGTGAAAGGTGCAGCTTGGATTCTTTAAAGCATCTCATTATAGGTTATATTTAGAAGTGGGAAGAATATATTATTAATTACAAGGATGCTCTAAAGCAGAGAAGCTGTTTAATCCATGCCCTTGATGAACAGAAAAGTTACTGTACTGAAGGAAGGTTATGCAATTAACAGTATATTCATTAGGAGTTCATCAGATATCAAACTACGCTTATCTTCAGGATAGTACTAGAATATCTGACAATTTCCTGTTACTGCTTAAGTGGTAAGAGCGAGAGACAGGAACCACCACAGGAAAATTTATATAATACAGTTTAAATATCTGTTATCTGCCAGTTTATATATATATTATTTTACATCTCAGTTTACAGGCTAAGTACTCTCCTGTTGCCTTGGTGGAAGTGGGGTTTTCTAGGAAGAACTGGAGATGGAAGTTGGCCCCACGTATTTCTTGGCTTATGTGGTTGCTAAATGGGCACAGTGTATAGCCACTTACGAAAAAAACTGTAATGATCCTCACAGTATCTTTTGTTCCCGCAACACCCCTTTTACCAAGGTAGCTGGCCAGTGGGTTCATCCCAGTATTGTTCTGGATGTTTGCTTTGATCTGTTTAGTACACTCAACTCCAGTACTGGCCCCATAAAACAGAGGCATTTCTCTAACTTAAGTGATTTTTGTAATTAGTTTCAGTACTTAAAAAATATGATATTTTTTCTGTCTTCAAGTTCAGACTGACATCTGGTAACTGATTTTTGTTAATTGTGTGATGTAGTCTGGTGAGGTTTTTAAATTGTGTTTAAAAACCCAATTTTGAGTTGAGCATTAATTTGTTTCAGAAGAAGTGGAGAAGTCAAGAGCTTAAATGTGCCAGAATGTGTATGAAATAAGCCTTCTTCTGGAATTTGTTTCTGTATTTGCTGTAATAGGAATGGAGCACTCTGGTATGCATATTATGGGGAATTCTAGAAATTAATAGATGGGAAGAGAAATAGATAAATTGGTCCTGGTGCTGTGCTCAGCTGCTTGTATAAGAATTTGACGAGCGACCAAGGTAATTGTGGCTGGTAGGCTTGTACTAAGCGAGATTACTGCTAGTGAAAAGAACGRATTCTTTTTAGAAACTAATTTTTAACAGTTCAGGGTCACAGTGCCACAGATTTGAAGAGAGTCTAAAAAACTGTCAGTTGTTTGTATCTGTAAACCAAAAACAGTCAAATAACGTTTGATTCAATAAAAAGTAAATGTGTCTCTTGTCTGAAAGTATCTGTGCAGAAATTGTTCCAAGATGCTTTCAAACTGCTGAGTTACAAATCACACAGGGAGGTATGATTGATTTATTGTGGGCTGCAATCTGCAGTATTTTATCACTGAATCTTTAGTGAAGAAGGTTGACATTAATAAAGCTGCAATGTATTTAGACCAAAAGCCTAGGAATAAAGAAAGAAGCACTACTGTATTACTACAGATCAGGAGAATATAGTTATTACCTGCGTTTCTGTAGAGAATAGCTCTTTCTGCGGTTTCTGCTAAGTCAGGTCATGAGGGATAGGCTTCATAAGTCAAGGCTACAGAGTTGGGTCTGGTGTGCCTATGGGACGCCCAGGTAATGGGAATCAGGCTGTGCTACTTAGGCACACGGCTGACACGGCCAGGCTGATACCTGAATAGATAACAAAAGACTTGTAATAAGTCACACTTCAGTGGAGGAAGGCTAAGGCAGTCGTTCCCCAGCTGTGTGCCTTTGCTCAGCAAGGCCATCGTAGGCCCCGAGAGCTGTATTCAGCAGCTAAATGCATCAATTTGTCAGCTGTGTGGCTGCGTGAGAAAGTTTGAAAGTTGTTCAGAAATCTGTTTGCCCACAAGGCTTCGGAATCGCTGATCTAGGGCAGTGAACAAGTTTTCCTTTCAAAAGTTGCATTTCTCAGGGTTAATTAGCTGACTTCCATTCATGCCTAGCTTGTGCTGCCTTAACCTCCTGACTCTCATTTCTTCCTTGATGCTCTTCTTTCTTCCCATAGCATGTCTGTGTTTGAATTTTGCTGATTCCCAGCTACGTTGCTACCAGTCTGTCCTGGGTCAGCTGTTACCTTTGAGTGTTTTATTCTCCTAAGGCTTGCCTGAATCAGAATTGCCTTGAAAGCATCATGCATCACTAATCATGGGGGAACACAGTGGATCTGTCTGCAGCCAGACTTAGGTTTTCACAGTAGGCATCCCTGGATATAAGCAGAGGTAGAGGATCTGTGTTGAGGAACAGAGCTCTGCTCTCAACCATGCTAAAGATTGGAGTTCAGTTTGATTTCTGGACTGTAGGAAAGGCAAATTCTTTTTTAATTTTCTTTTCTTCCTTTTTGGTTTTTTCCTGACCTCACCCATTACTCGTAATGCAGTTCAGCCTCCCCTCCTTTTTGCATTAAAACTTGCAATCTGTGCACAGACTGACAGGGTAATTATTGACGTAGACGGTGGTGGGATGGGAGGTTTGACAGGACAATGTTGTACATCACTCACTCTCAAACTAGCTCCAAAAACAATAGAGTTTAAAGAAGATGTTATGTTCGGGATAGAAAAAAGGGGAGTATTTTAACTGACCTTCTTAAACAAAGCCATTTCTTTGTTGGATTTTTTTAATCTTTGCTTTTGATTGAGCATGAAAAATGCCTCTCACAAAAGGGAATATTTAAGAGCTTTGCTATTAGAAAACTATCTCTAAAGAAAATTATGAGTCCTGGTTTTTCCAACAGGCCTATATATTTGCTAACTAACAAAGTCAACTGTCAGTTTATTAAATTATTAAACTGTTTGAGATAAGCAGGGCACATTGCTGCTTTAGGTACACCAAGAACAGGTGGTTCTTCAGCTGTTCTTGTTTCTTACTTTGATGTCTAAGTTTTTCCCTGTGTTTATTACTAATACCTTATCTCCTTTCCTCTGTGCCAAGCTAAGGGCATGACCGGCTAATCCCTGAGATCAGAGATGCTCATCAATGAAGGGAAAATAAAATTTTAAGTAGTGCAAAATGATCTGAAGAACTCTAATATGGAAACTCAGGTTTTCAGTAGCCAGAATAATGTCTTAGTGTCACAACTCCTCTTGAAGACAAATTCTGCCCTGGCTTAGAGGTGCAGCAGAGAGAGGGCAAGAAGGTTTGGTGGTTTCACGGGGAAGGACCATGTTAGGGTTTCAACAGGGCGGGGTGAAGCATCAAGCCACTCTGACTCCGTGTGCATTCCTCCTGCTTGGCTAGGTGRTGGGCTTCAGTGGCATTTGTAGCACCAGCCTTTTTGAAGTCTCTGACATTGCACTTTTTTACCCATAAATACCAACAGAGGCTACTTTTGTGCTGATTTAAATGAGTACCTTGAACTCTTCCTGTAAGCAGATATAAGTTAAGGTTTTATCCCACTTGAGTTTAAAAAGGCTGGTCTGCCTTATGACTGCTGCTGATAAAAGTACAAAACTAGATCTTCTGTATAGCTATTCTCTTCTTAAAAATCACTGTAGCAGTAATATCCTTTTGTGACTTAATATAAGGAAGTAAATGGCACAATTGGCAAGGATATATTTTGATTAGTTTCCATATTTAATGTTGGCCTCCAGGATACTAGCTGGACCCATTTTGGCAAATTCTCAACATGATCTGTGATTTGATTCCTGATTCAGTTGAAGTCAGCAGCAAATTTCTTGGGCCAGGATTTTTCCRTGCGTGCTTGAACATTTGAAGGGGGAAAGGGATAAAACCAGGCTTGCTAAAGATAAGCCTGGGGGCGGCATGCCAATGTTTGAGGGACAGTATGCTAGCGAGGTCCTTCGGTCTGCCGTCTCAGTGGAGGTAGGGGATGGAGATCCATGCGGCAGCAAAGACGCAAGGGTTATGGATGTGTTAGAAACCACGGAAGTGCCTGAGAATGGTCACGTAGGAATTAGGGTTTCTCCCCCCAGAAAGGTGGCGGGATCAATAGGCCAGCTGAAGTGCATCTACACCAATGCACGCAGCATGGGCAACAAACAGGAGGAGCTGGAAGCCATTGTGCAGCAGGAAAACTATGATATAGTTGGCATCATGGAAACATGGTGGGATGACTCGCACAACTGGAGTGCTGCAATGGATGGCTGTAAACTCTTCAGAAGGGATAGGCAAGGAAGGAGAGGCAGTGGGGTAGCCCTGTACGTTAGGGAGTGTTTTGATTGTGTAGAGCTTAATGGTGGTGATGATAGGGTTGAGTGTTTATGGGTAAGAATCAGGGGAAGGCCAACAAGGCAGATACCATGGTGGGTATTCATCCCAACCAGGATGAAGAGGCAGACGAAATATTCTATAAGCAGCTGGGAGAAGTCTCACAATTGCCAGCCCTTGTTCTTGTGGGGGACTTCAACTTACCAGATGTCTGCTCAAAATATAGTACAGCAGAGAGGAAACAGTCTAGGAGGTTCCTGGAGTGTGTGGAAGATAACTTCCTGACACAGCTGGTGAGTGAGCCAACTAGGGAAGGCACCCCGCTGGACCTGTTGTTTGTGAACAGAGAAGGACTTGTGGGTGATGTGAYGGTTGGAGGCCGTCTTGGGCATAGCGATCACGACATGATAGAGTTTTCAATTCTTGGAGAAGTAAGGAGGGGGGTCAGCAGAACTGCTACTCTGGACTTCCAGAGGGCAGACTTTGGCCTGTTTAGGAGTCTGGTTGACACAGTCCCTTGGGAGGCATTCCTGAAGGGCAAAGGAGTCCAGGAAGGCTGGACATTTCTTCAAGAAGGAAATCTTAAAGGTGCAGGAGCAGGCTGTCCCCATGTGCCGAAACACGAGCCAGCGGGGAAGAAGACCAGCCTGGCTGAACAGAGAGTTTTGGCTGGAACTCAGGGGAAAAAAAGGAGCTTTTATGACCTTTGGAAGAAGCGGCAGGCAACTCAGGAGGACTACAAGGATGTTGTGAGGTTATGCAGGGAGAAAATTAGAAGGGCCAAAGCCCAACTAGAACTTAATCTGGCTACTGCCGTAAAAGACAATAAAAAATGTTTCTATAAATACATTAGCAACAAAGGGAGGGCTAAGGAGAATCTCCATCCTTTATTGGATGCGGGGGGGGAAACATAGTGACAAAGGATGAGGAAAAGGCTAAGGTACTTAATGCCTTCTTTGCCTCGGTCTTTAACAGTAAGACCAGTTGTTCTCTGGGTACTCAGTCCCTGAGCTGGAAGACAGGGATGGGGAGCAGAATGAAGTCCCCATAATCCAAGGGGAAATGGTTAGCGACCTGCTACACCTCCTAGACACACAGAAGTCTATGGGGCCGGATAGGATCCACCCAAGAGTGCTGAGGGAGCTGCTCACCAAGCCACTTTCAATCCTGTATCAGCAGTCCTGGCTAACCGGGGATGTCCCAGTTGACTGGAGGTTAGCAAATGTGATGCCCATCTACAGGAAGGGCCAGAAGGAGGATCCAGGGAACTACAGGCCTGCCAGTCTGACCTCAGTGCCAGGGAAGGTTATGGAGCAGATAATCTTGAGTGCCATCACATGGCACGTACAGGACAACCAGGTGATCAGGCCCAGTCAGCATGGATTTATGAAAGGCAGGTCCTGCTTGACTAACCTGATCTCCTTCTATGACAAGGTGACCCACTTAGCGGATGAGGGAAAGGCTGTGGATATTGTCTACCTAGACTTTACTAAAGCCTTTGACACTGTTTCCCACAGCATTCTCCTGGAGAAATGGGCTGCTCGTGGCTTGGATGGGCGTCCTCTTCACTGGGTAAAAAACTGGCTGGGTGGCCGGGCCCAAAGAGTTGTGGTGAATGGAGTTAAATCCAGTTGGCTGCCGGTCACAAGTGGTGTTCCCCAGGGCTTAGTATCTGTTTAATATCTTTATCAATGATCTGGACGAGGGGATCGAGTGCACCCTCAGTAAGTTTGCAGATGACACCAAGTTGGGCRGGAGTGTTGACCTGCTTGAGGGTAGGGAGGCTCTACAGAGACATCTGGACAGGCTGGATCGATGGGCCGAGGCCAATTGTATGAGGTTCAACAAGGCTCGGTGCCGGGTCCTGCACTTGGGTCACAACAACTCCGAGCAACGCTACAGGCTTGGGGAAGAGTGGCTGGAAAGCTGCCTGTCGGAAAAGGACCTGGGGGTGTTGGTCGACAGCTGGGTGAATATGAGCCAGCAGTGTGGCCAAGTGGCCAAGAAGGCCAATAGCATCCTGGCCTGTATCAGAAATAGTGTGGCCAGCAGGACTAGGGAAGTGATCGTCCCCCTGTACTTGGCACTGGTGAGGCCGCACCTTGAATGCTGTGTTCAGTTTTGGGCCCCTCGCTACAAGAAGGACATTGAGGTGCTGGAGCGTGTCCAAAGAAGGGTAGCGAAGCTGGTGAAGGGTCTAGAGCACAAGTCTGATGAGGAGCGGCTGAGGGAACTGGGACTGTTTAGCCTGGAGAAGAGGAGGCTCAGGGGAGACCTTATCGCTCTCTCCAACTACCTGAAAGGAGGTTGTAGCRAGGTGGGTGTTGGTCTCTTCTCCCAAGTAACAAGCGATAGGACAAGAGGAAATGGCCTCAAGTTGCGCCAGGGAAGGTTTAGATTGGATATTAGGAAAAATTTCTTCACCGAAAGGGTTGTCAAGCACTGGAACAGGCTGCCCAGGGAAGTGGGAGGAGGTATTTAAAAGACGTGTAGATGTGGCGCTTAGGGACATGGTTTAGTGGTGGACTTGGTAGTGCTAGGTTAACAGTTGGACTCGATGATCTTAAAGGTCTTTTCCAACCGAAATGATTCTGTGATTCTATGATTTCTCCATTTTAAGTCCAGGGCAA
The DNA here is from genome assembly GCA_035582835.1 of Phoebastria nigripes. Taxonomy (NCBI): domain Eukaryota; kingdom Metazoa; phylum Chordata; class Aves; order Procellariiformes; family Diomedeidae; genus Phoebastria; species Phoebastria nigripes. The sequence goes on from JAYKAV010000333.1 coordinate 1,431,902, forward strand.
ATCATGGATTTGTCTCATCCACAGAGAAGACATGCAAAGGGCCAAAGTTGGTAGAAGTAGGGGGAAAAGTTGGCAGATGGCCTCAGACTTCAGTTTGTCAAAATCCCCTTTTTGTTCCCCTAAACAATGAGGGCTGTGCTTCATAGTGATTAAGCTAGGCACTTGCCTGTCATTACAGGGCTGTATTAATTTATTCTCTGGATTAATCTGAGTGAACGTTTCTAGTGACCGTGTGGCTGTGGTGTCAGGAGATATATAAAACCCTGTAGCATTTAGAGGTGGCAAGAGATTCATGGTATCTCAAGTGGCTACACACACTATAACAATGTTTTACCCAGATGGAGTTGGACTACACCAACCTTGTTTCTGTTGTACAGCTCTTCTGCCTCGCCACGTGGAGTCTTACCCTTCATGCTCAGCGCTGCAACAGGATCAACGCCTTCTAGCACCGTCAGGCCACAAGTGGGTAGTGGTCGTAGTTGGTTTGTGTGTTGCTGTTGTCCAGAATCTATATAAAATGGTAGTAAGGATTGGAATCCCTGGGTTATGTTACGTCTCATTCAAGTTTATTAAAGGATTCATGCATCTCTGACCAAGTCAATGCTTAGAGACATTTAACTAACATCTGAGAGACATGTAAGTACTATTGATCATAAGAAGCTGGGCTGAATGAGCTAGGTGGAGTACAAAGGCCAAGACAGTCCAAGGACTGACTTTGCTGAGGAATTGCTAACCCTCTGTGCGGAGGTGTTAAGTGTCCCCTGGGAAGGGAACTTTTTTGTAACAAATTGCTTGGGCATAAAAGCTACTGTAGGGAATGAGCCTTTACAATATGTTCTTGAATCCTTGTGTGTGTAATGGCAGATAATGAAATGTGGTTTGTTTGGGAGCAGAAAATCCTTATTGTGTCGTGTAGATCTCTCTCATACTTAAAAACCTGTCGTGATCTCTTAGAAACTGGTCTCTCTGTGCTCAACCAGACTTGACAGTGGGGGAAGGTCACTGTGTCTTGTACAGACACCACTAAAACACTGTCATTTTACAAGTGCTAGATAGTTAAAACAAAAAAAAAAGGAATTTAATCAGGCTCAACAAACTGTACCCTGACTGTTGTTAAACATCTGATCTTAGCAAATTCTGAAACTTTAGAAAGTATGACCATGAGGATAGAKTAAACAATTAAAAAGCTTCCTGACTCCTACTGAAAGTATCACAAGTTTCCTATAGTTTGAGGCCAAGGAGGATCGTGAAATCATCCAGTTTTGACCTCCTGTTTACCATGGGCCATTAACATTGACTTGGATTTACCCGAAATGAGCCAAGTGCCTTGAGTTAAAGGACTTTAGTTCTCAGCAGCAGGGCCTGTTGGGCATATCAGGTAGAGAACAGAAGTGCTATCAAAACAGTATCTTGCAAAGCTGTGAAATTAATTAGGTGAGACATGCTCAGATGATTGCAGCAAGTGAGCATTTGCTATGTTTACAGAAAGACAAAATCAGCTGAAGTCCTGCCAGTCTGACTGAGGGAAGGAAATGCTTTTCTTATCCAAGTTTGATGGTAGTTTTGATTTTTAAAATGGGTGAGTAAGACATAGCAATCAGGAATCTAAGAAAAATGATGTGCTGGAAGCCCAAGAGTACTAGTCCTTTCTGTCCAGCATGCTATCTTGAGCTGTGCCAATATTCAGTATTCTGGGAAAGGTTTAAAAACAAACCATAAGTGTGCCAGGATAGCTCTGAACTTGGGTAAAGAATTCCTTCCTGACCCATGCAGGTGACTCAAGTTGTGGGACATGAAGCTTAGTTATTCGTTGCTATAAAACCTGATGCCATTTGTCTTTTCAGCCTGCTATAGAAATATCTTACCTCTTTACACTGTGCTCAAATACAGTTTATATTACCTATTAAAACTATTGGCACTACCCCTGAGAATCATTTTCTTCATTGAGGTTGTTTGTAGTGTCTGTGTTTGAAACATGCTTTTCCTATAAAAGCGACCTTACTTTTATTCTGACAGTGAGTCTGTATTTCAGCAATTAGGATTAATCCTGGGATTTTGAATTCCTGATTATTTCACTCTGATCTCAGAGGTGGTAATCACCAATGTGATAATCTGCACAAAAGCAAGGTACATGCTATCTATTTTAGACATGCTGAACCCTTTGTACGCTGAGCTTATTTTAGCCCTCCAGTTTCTAGGTAGAGAAGGAGTTGGAGACTCATCGAAGACTCCTAACCCATGCTGTTGTAAAGAAGCCTTTCTTACAAGCACACAAGAATGGACTTAAGGGCTGTACTATGCAGTGCAATGGAGTTAAATCTGTGTAAATCCTTTTCCATTCCCCTGGGAACTTCTGAACATAAGTCACCATCAAATAAATCACACCACAGAGTCTAACTTTTTATCAGATGTATTCAACTGTTAATGCTGTTTATGATATGATTTCTTGACTTTTTTAGTATAGTTTCTTAGTAGCCTTTCCTAATCTGTCTTTTTGAGTCGCTTATAGTAATTTATGTTCAAAGTTTAAAGGTAACGGCCATAAGTTAATTATCTTTTTGTGCAGGAAGCATACGTTTTCACTATTTCTCTGCCTTTGCATGCTCCCACAAAGGTTATTGCACATAAGTGTGTTCTTACATACTCAAAAATGTAGAGTCAGGTAGCAGCAGTCCAAGTTCCCAGGTCCTGGGAATCAGTGTTGTCAGCATGCCCCAATTCTGACCTGAACAGACCCTCCTGTGCTAGCAGATGGATGGGTCGGCCTCCTCTGTCCACAAAGGCATCAATTGTGGTGGTGGTTTGGTCTCATTCCAAGTCTCCGAGTGCTGTAATCTTAATTCACTTAAGCCACTAATCATGATATTCGTTCTGGCCTGGGCTGGTTTCAACTGGAAATGTAAAGTTGCCTTTATTTTCTCAGTGATCTCAAGTGTATGCATAATACAGATATGTTGAGCAAACCAAATACTGCTACTGGATGCAGTTGCAGCGGCTTTAGAAGTTGCAAGTTCACGTAAAGCTTGTCATCCCAGAAGGCTGATGCTCGTAACATGTTGCTTTACATGACAGAAGGGGAATTTCACTGCAGAATCCTAACCTTTGTGGAAACAATGCTTTGATTAACATTCCCCATAATGTGTTCTGTCTTCGTGTATTGCTAACACATAGATCCAAACGCAGGCACCCAGCAAAGCTGTGGGTTCAGGGGAGTTCCTGTGCAGTCACAGGGTGCGTGCTCTGTACACCARTGCCAAACAAATTCCTGAGATGCATCCACTACGGATTTTGCTGTCCCCATGCAAACACTTCTCGCTGTAAATGAGGCTCTTGTTTGATATTGCTTGGTTTGGGCTCGGCTTGGCACAAGGAGGAGATAAGGGAGATTAACTAAATATAACAAATATGATTATATAACACTCTTTAGCAGAAAATCTGGTGTGTCTTGCAGGATTAAGTGAAGTAAACTAAGGCAGCAGCAACCTGTTCTGAGCTATGGAGTGAACTAGTGGGTGAATAGGGTAGAAGCCAGTGTTCCTAGCACCCACGCTGAGGTGGGAGAAGAGGCAAGGGAAGGAAGATAGCAGTGCAGACACACCTTCAGCTGTGATAGGAATTTAAGTCACAAGATGGATTTTGAGGTGTGTTTCTTATGCGCCCTAAATACTTCAATGGGAAAGTATCACATGTAAGTCAGTAGTGAGTGTAGACTGGGATACACATTTGTGTGTGTGTGTGTGTATATATACACACACACATATACATATATATAGATATATAAAACCAACTATATATGCAAACTTGTGACTGAGATGTTTTTCTGAATCGCAAGTCTCCAGGAATTGGGAACTCTGAGTTCTGAATTTCCCTAAGAGATCTCTACCTGTCAGCTCCCTTCCTTTCTTCTGAACAGTTGCTCATTTAACAATTGTGCTTGTTTTGGCTGGAAACATAGAGGTACTAGTTCTGTACATGGGACTAAGTTCATGGGCAGGTATGAACATTTATTTTGCTCTCGGTACATCTCTGAGATAGGACTACCAGCTATGACAAAAGAAAACTTAAGGGCAATATTTGAGAAGGGGAGGTCCTTGTTAAAGACTATTCCCTTAAAAAAAAAGCTGACAACTCAACTATTGCTGGAGGAAAGAGGGAGGTAGGAATTTTAAGTTCCATAATAAAGGTAGTAGTGGAAGTTTTGCAGGAACAATTTATTGGCATGTCAGAAATGAATTAAACCATTTTAGTATGGTATTGTCTCTGTTGCAGAATGAAGTTTTGAGTTGGGATTTTTCTTCTGAAGAACCTGGGAAAAACACGGGGGGCAGTCTGGAGAGGATGGGGAGTTATTTCAGCAGATACAGAGAAACTGTTCAGACCTGTAAGATGATGTATTTCTACAAAGGGTGTTCTTTTCAGTCTCCTGATGAAAAGTCTTGTGGGTTTCCCACCAGTAGAAGCTGCTTAATTACATTTTGTGTATGCTCTTAGAGTACCTGTTTGGTGAGAACCTGACAAATGGTCTTCTGAAAGTAAATCAATTCTGTTTTCTTGGGCTTTCTTGAATATACATGATGTCCGGAGCCTGAAAGGCACAGCAGTGGCACAAGAGGAAGCAAACAGTGGGGCGCCAGTTAGGCTCTATGGTTCTCTGAAAGACTTTGTAGCCTCCTGTAAAGAAAAAGAAGAATGTGCCATTGGCGGTAGTGAGTAAATGGAACCTTCTTGTCGTCTTTGCTCTTGTCTCCTTATAAATAAACCATTGTTGTCCATCCTTGGCATTTGCAGTTCATTGTGATAAATTGGTCTTGATGTGTCTGACATTTCAACCAAGTTGTTTAATGGTTCTTTTCTGAAAAGGCAGATCTTGCTATAACTCGCATTGGTCCAGAATATATCCAGGGTAAGAGCACTCACCATCACATACAGCGCTAACCCTTTCCTTTCTGGGTGGATGAAGAGGAAAGTAGGAAGTAAACATTTTGGTCACGTAAGCCCAAAAGGCCTGGGTTTGTGTAAGGAGTGTGCAGAAACAGAAACATTCAGTCTGGATTGCAGTAGCTAAAAGCCTGTTTCATAGCCTGGACAACAACATTGAGTCCACTTGCACTGCTGCAGCATCTCCGGGGGCAGGGGGAACCCAACTTGCTGAAATAATGCAGAAGTATTTTCATCAAAATTTTGCTTTGAGTTTTATGCAAGATCTCCTATCTGTTATCTGCCAGTGCTTACAAGTTGTTGGCTTCCATGCAACGATTGCTTAGGTACAGAAACCACTGGAATGCAGAGAATTAATGAACTGTGACCAACAGCAGCTTCTGCTGCATCCCTGCAAGTTCAAGCTTTGATTTACATTTTTTAAATGTCTGTAATTACTCTGTCAGCGAGATGATTAACACAGAGATTGCTTTCCATAAATAGGAGTCTTCCGTCCATACCTTTCCAAACCTTTCAGCTTCCCAAAGCTATTAAGCATCTGCCCACAGCAGCCAAGCAAAAGGTAATGCCCGTACTTAAACTGTGACCAATAAATAACCTTTTTGCTGGTTAATGATCCCAGTGTGTTATGATACCACTTTATAATTATATTTCACCTTCTTCAAAATCAGGTGCGTGGAAAGCAAAAGCATTCTCACCTGTCTTGACCCACTTAGTTCTCAATGGAGATTTACTATGAGGATGAAAAAGCTGGTCCTACTTGGCATCAAAACAAACTTTCCTTTCCATCACCGTAGTAAGAAGAACTAGAACAATTTTTTGGGATGTGGACCAATAACCTGATTAACAAATGTCTTCCTGACTTTCTTTGGTCTCCCAGTTTTCCCAGTGTGCCAGTCCAGTGCAAACCTTGTTCTTGAATGCACTGCACAAATGCAGACAGGAGACAAACTTTCAAAGTACAAAAGCATGGAAATCCATTTGGAGTAATAAAAATAACTTTCCTCGCTAGACTTATCTCATGTATTCTAAGCCTGTGTTTGCTTATGGTAAAAACTTGTTTGAGAGCATGGGGCAGCCTAGAAGCAAACCTCATCACAGGGCCCAACCTTGAATTGAATGGGGGGGGAGAAGAGGGGCTCAGTAGGGTGCGAGTGCTCTGTCTTGTGCAGCCACGTGCAGGGCAGGGGGAGCTGTGACCTCCTTGCCCCAGCAGCAAACTCCCATCTGTCTGGCCTCTGAAGCGGCTCCTCAGCAGCCAGGGTTTGGTGGTGAAGTCTTTTGGGAGGGGGCAGCTGGGTTTCGGCGGCTGTGGATCTGCGCACCTCAGAGCTGAGAGGCTTTGGAGGCCTTGATGGAGGAATGCAAAGCCCAGGTAGCTGCTGGAGACCCCAGTCACGTCATCTCTCTGTACGGTATTTGTGGCAAAAAGCCCTGTTTTCACTGATGCTTCCTGGCGGGTCCCTCACAAGACAAGGCAGCCCTGCTGTTGGGGTTGGGGTCCTGTCCCTGCAGCCAGGCGTTGTCCATCTCTCTCGCATCCCCAGGCCTCCTGTGCTGCCTTGTACACGTGGCCTGTGGCCATCCCTGTCCGTTTCCCAGAAGTTGCTGTCTTCTCCTCAAAGTTGCCACCTTTCTCCTCAGAGAGGCCAATGGCAGTGAGGTGAGGCCTCTGGCGCCTTCCCTCCCTGGCCTCTGAAGGTTCCTCCTGCCAGAGTGCAGCCTGTAATCCTTGTGTGGCTCTGTACAGAGGTTTAAAAAAAAAAAAAAAACTTATAGTGAATTGGCTGCACATTTTTATTTTTCCATGCAGCGTTCCCCAGACTCACACCTATGCATGTGAGGGCTGGATAAGGCTGGCAGAAGCGGTATTTTTGGGGTGCGAGTCCTCTGTGCTGAGGGAGGGGCTGTGGACCATTTTAGCTCCATTTTTTCGTGTTTGAGGGGGCTTCTGGTTGCTCATCAGCTGCCACAGAACTTGTTTTTCCTTCTGTATCCATKAATTACTTGGGCATGTTTAAGGTTGTGTGCCCCGGCATACAGCTCTGGGGATGGTGTCTGGAACAGCTCGGCCGCAGTGAGGCATGCCAGCTTCCTCGAGAGTGAGGGCAAGCACCTTGTTTTACACCATTTTGCACAGTTGGCAAGTGACCTGGTTTTCAGACGTGCTATCTGACTTCGGTGGAAGGACGCGAGTGCTCAGCGCCACCGAGCGTCCCTGCAGTCATGCGTTATAAACCTGCAGCTCAGAGGGACCAGGGCTGAGGGAAAAATGCGGGACATGGGTCCCGGCCTGTGGCAGGGCACTGATGTGAGCTGGCAGACGTGTTGATCCTGGTGGGGTGGTGTTTTGGAGCCTTTCCAACATCACGTGATTTTTATTACTGACCGGCGGGTAAAATAATCAAAAAGCCTAAGTAAGGATCCCTTTTTTCCCCCCACTCTGTAGATCATGCAACATTCATAAATGTTATTTAGGTATGCAGTGAGCAAATTTCAACAAAAATGCTGTCTTGCCTCAGGGTAATAAAACTTCATTACATCTGTTATTAACTGTCTGTCTGTGGCAGGACCTAATTTTTCTTGATATATTGATTGCCCACAGCTTCTAGAAACTGCTTCTTATAGCACTTCAAGATGCTAAGACAGAGAAGTCCTGGAATTAAATGGCACCGCTTTCTAAGTGGCTGATTGATGCTTTGGGACTGTAAGATGCCCCTCTACAGCCTTCTTGTGCAGGTGGAAAGGGAGAGGTATAATTTTCATCCTCTTTTGCTCAGCGCTTGGGAAGCTGATTGACTTTGCATAAATACCTTTACCAGGGCAGGGTAATGTGAAAGTTTTAATTCAAAATTTAGGTTCCTCCCTTTTCAGTAGACCTGCAGCCATATATAGCGTTATCATCATTAATACCAATGGAAGAACTATTTGAAAACATATAATTTTTTAAAGAGAKAAATTGGTCTGTTTAATAAGCAAATCCTGCCAAACTGGGTGATGATTCCAGAATACTAAACAATTGTTTAAACTGTGGAACATTATGCATTCAAGCAGCCTTGTCACAATAAATGTAGATCTGTTGCTCTTTAYGCTAGTATGAAAAAAAAAAAAAAAAAGGAATTTTGGCAATGCAAAATAGTTATAAGAGAACGAGCTTCACAGCTTACTTGGTTCCAGATAAATCTGGCAGATTTTTTTTCATAGTTGTATTCTTGTATATACTGGGGGTTTTGATTCTGCAGGTCTTCTGTGTCTCCTTCTGCGTCTGCATGTCTTAGATCACAGTCGCCTTTAATTTAGGTAGTTACAGTTAAGTTTGTTTAACATGTGTGAGTTCATGCTTGTGCTTGCCACTTTTTCCCCAGGTTTACTGACCATAATCTGCCTAGATCATTAAATTTAGAAATTGCCTTGCAATACCAAACATATAAGTAAACCCTTATACTAAAATTAGGCAATTTGTTTTTCCTGACTTAATTTGAGGTAGTATTTTCAGAGTAGTTTGCCCAGTACTACTGCTGCTGTGTGCAGGGTGCTAGTGTTTTAATAGCAAAAGTTCAGTGTATTGGGGGTTTGAGGCAGTCACAAATAGGCAGTGCTGTTGCTGTATTGAGCATTACTCACACTAAGTATTCCAGTCCTGCCAGTCCTTCAACCAGCCCTAGGTTCTTAGTTGAAATCCCTGTTGATCTATTGAAGCAACTCTGTCAGTTCATTTTGGCTGAGTTAAGCTTGAAAATAAGAGTGAGGGTTGGTATTTGGTTTATTTGCATGTTCCTGTACAGTTATGTTCCTGGAAGGGATTGGCTGGGTCAGGCACAGGCTGGAAGGACAGGAAGTCCTTGTTTCTGGGGAAGCAAGGAGACCTGATTCAAGAGGCAGGAGCATGTTGCAGAGAGGAAAGTTGCAGCACAAAGCTGGGCACTTCTAGCCCATGCACAGACTGAGATGGCAAGGAGAAGGTGGGAAAGGGCCACCAGGCCTCAAAAGTATGTAAAGAGCCATGGGGCCTATGCACAGTTTGTTGCAACTCGGCGTCACTGGGATGGCCAGAAGCAAGAGCCTGCCTGCAAGGAAATGCTAGGCAGGAGAAGTTGCATACGAATCTGACTTCTGTTCCTCTCCCCTAATTCCTTTGAGTTTAAAGTTAAGTCTCTGGGATTTTGTTGAAATAAACAGTGACACTTTTTTTGCACGCGCCCCCCCCCCCCCCCCCTTTTTTCCATGTAAAAGTATTGTGATCTCTGTTGGGGAACACATATGGGACATGTAAGCAGCCATACCTCAGAATCAGTGTCGACTTGGGATTTCATTACAATATGTCTCAGGATTGAGCCATACAAAATAAAAGTAACTTTTAAAGTGCAAACAATGTTAGCAATGTCTAGAATTATGTTTAACTTGGGKTTTTTTCTTTATTTTATTCTTCCAGCCAAGCAAGTATGTCCAGCTGAAAAAATCAGCTGTGGAGACTTAAGCAACAAATGTATCCCGTCGTCCTGGAGATGTGATGGGCAGAAGGATTGTGAAAGTGGTATTGATGAGGCTGGTTGCACTCCTGGTGAGTTAGAGTAATACTTTAATATGTATGCAACATCTCTCTTTAAGACTATAAAGGTCCTAGAGTGACTGTTACAAATTGCATGTAAAGGGATGACTTTTCCTGCCAACAAACTCATTCACTCTACATTTGCAGTGCTAAGTAGTGAATTTTAGAAAAAGAGAGGAAAGAAGGATTCTCCAGTTGGAGCTGGCTGGAGAGTATAAAGTGAACTCTGTGGAGAACTAAGTATTCTTTCACTACTGTAGCAGAATATAGTTRGTCAGTTTGGAACATGATTATCAGGGTTAATACCCAGATGATGTGGTAAGGACTTAAATAACAATGTTCAAACCTTCCTCTGTGGTAGCTCAGCAGCTTTACCGCCATGTCCTTCCTCCTGCAGAGTGTAGCCCTGCAGACTAAGACTGGCTTCTGCTGGGATATAATAGATAGGCCTGGACATTTCTTTATTAATAGCTTGTTTGTTTCACTGGACAGAGAGAGAATGATATACTACTTACTGTAACTGTTTTAAATTCAGTCCCTAAATGGCCATTGCCTTTTATTAGGCCTTTCTCTGCTGAATGAAAGAACTCTTTAACACTGTTTTCCCTCTGTGAAAACTCCTACACTGTGTAATCAAGCCATTTCTCAAACTGTCTTTTTGATAGACTAAACATACTTAGTTCTTTATGCTTCTTGTTGTCAAATATTTTCTTTTGCATGAATGCTTGACTCATTTTTGTGGCTTCCTTTGGTATCCCAGCTGATTTTCCAACTTTCTTTTTATACAGACCACCAGAACTTAGGGAATATCAGTCTTACCAGTCTGTGCAGAAGTAAAATCACCCTTCTAATACTGTTCTTATATAACTCTGTTTGTCGTTACTAAATTCTTTGTGTGCAAATGATCCCAGGCTATTAAGAAACTATCTCATGCTCTGTGTAGTTATTCACCCATCCATCAATATTTCTGGTGTTGCATGTGATATCAGCAACGTTTTTTTTACTTCCAGATTACTGGTGAAAGGGTTGAATGATTACATGCAAGCACACATTGATGCTTCTTCATTTGAAAACTGAATTTTGGGCTCTAATACCTAGCCAGTTCATAATCCACATTATATCTTTTCATTGAAGTTGTGTAATGAAATATGTTTTATGTGAACATTTTGTGGTTCTGGGTAAAATGTGGATAAATTTATTTCTTTGCAGTCAGCTTTATCAAACAGAATCTTACCAAAGATTTTACTTTCTGAGCAACCTGTTCCAGTGTCTAGCCATTCATTGTAAAAATATTTTTTCTTTGCCCTTTTTTACTTTTTCCTTTTTCACAACTTGTGCCCATTGCCTCTTCTCCTTTTGCTGTGCACTTCTGAGAAGAGTTGGCCTCCAGCTTCACTGTTATCACCCCTTTAGATACTGGAAAATGGCAGTAAGATCTCCCTCTAACCTTCTCCAGGTTAACCAAACCCATTTTCCTCAGCCCCTCCTTGTATCTTATGTCTTCCAGTACCATAACCAGGACTTCCACTGGACCCTCTCCAGGTTGCGAATGCCTTTCCTGTACTGTCAGGGTGGCACAAAACTGGACACAGTATTTCAGATACGACCTAACAAGTACCAGCCAGAGGAGAATAACCACTTCCCTCAACCTGCTGGCCTCACTCTGGCTAATGAAACCCAGTGTGCGGTTTGTTATGTATGAAGCTCAGTATGAAGGTTCGATGCGACTCACTAGTTCAGTTAACTTACAGATTAGACACAAAGTTTTTCAAAGCATCTCTGTTCCATATTGCACATGACTCAGAGGTCCAGGAGTAATGGTAACAGGTTACTGTGCTTGCACTGAGCCTGTGTGGCATAGTTCCAGTTTCCAGCTCGCAAGGAAAAGGCATAGGTTGCCTTAAGTTGCCTCCTGTTTCATGTGGAATTAAGTGTATGTGCATGGACAATCCCTAAGTAATAAATTATTATGATGAGGTAAGTTGGTGATGTGCTTAGACCCCCGGTCCTGTGTCCTTTAAGCTAATAATGTTTTGGCAGTTTTCAAAAGTCTTTTGTTTGTTTTCTGTATGAAACTCTTAGTGTTCTCTCTATAGCATACGCATTTTTTTTTTTCCTTTGAATGGGAGGCTTGAATTAGAGACAAGTTCAGAAGATAATTGTAACTGCTATTGAAAAAATTATTCTTTTCCCAATACGAGTTAGTGAAATTAAAACAATTTTTATACTGGTGGCTGCCTCCACTAATTTAATGCTGCTGCTGCTTACACCAGTAGGAGTTGTCTCATGGAGTCTTTTATTTATAATGAAAATCTACTTGAAATTGCTTTGAACTTCTTTTTTTCAAGGCTCTAGGTAACCCCCAAAATGAGTGTAAATATGTTCTGAATGGCACATAATTTCAGCATAATGATGCTATTAATGGATTTAGAAATAGCTGAGTGTTTCTCTTCTGGATGTTTTAGCATCTCTAGTCTTGCTTATCTTCCACGTTTTTAGTGCACATGCAGGTTCTTAAAATGGAAATTTAATCCAAGGACAAATTACCATCTTCTGATGGTTGTTCGGTAACTCATGTGAAGTGAATTAGTGACTTTCATCTAGTTCCTTATGACTGAGTGTTGTCCCCACATAGGCTGCCACCTCGGTGGGTGCATGTTGGCAATCTTTGCCGAGGGGTCACTGCTGAGTCTGAATGTGGGATGGGCCATTCTCTGGCCAGAGGACCAGGCAGAAAGGCACTGACAGGCAAACTTGGAGCTTCCTGGGTGGGTGCAAACATCAGAAGCTTTCAGTCCTAAGATCTGTCGACTCAGCACCTTTCAGAGGCATTAAACTCACTTCGAGAAGGAAACAGGAGGCACTGCTGAATGGCTGTAGTGGGAGCATTTTCAGTGAGGTTGCTTGTCAAATTAAGGTGTTTTCCTCATGGATGAGGACAAATGTGTTAGCCATTTAAACTCTTGAGAGCTTGTGGAGGATTGATAGCTATCCTCTCTTTTATCCAAAGCTGATAAACCTCACTAAGCCTATCYACTGATACTCTGTTAACATTCCCATTTCTTCTCAGTTTAGAATCCTCCTTTATCCGTTTTCTCTTATCTCAGCAGCACACAGTATCCTGACCAAAAAAAAAAAAAAAAAAAAGTCTGTTCCTAGGTTCAGACCTTTTTTTTTTTTTTGCACCCACGTTTTTGTTCTCATTTTGAAAGAAGCTTCAGCGCTGACTGTCACCTGCAGCCCCTTGGAGCAGAGCACCCTGTCATAGCTAAGGCTGCACCTCTCACAGCTGACCAACTTGTCTATAACTARCACATCTTTCTGGATGAATGTTTGGAAGGGAGTTTATTTGTGCTCAGGATAATTTCTATGGTGAGAGCCTGCATGTGCAATAAACAAGTGGAAGATGACTTGAAGATATTGTGAGTGAGGGCATCCAGAACAAAAAACCTAAGCTCTTTCTAAATCCAATATTAAAGCTATTACTTCAAGCTAATGTGACATTTTAAACATATTTTAACTATGGATACTCCTATTTCTTGATAGGAATAACTAGCTCTTAGTATTATAATTCTTCAAAAGAACTTAATATGGAGTATATGAACATTACTTGAGCCTGCATTTCTGCATTGGTAGTCTGTACCACTAACAATATTGTGCTGGTATCCAGATACAGGAGCAGGGCTTGGTTGTGCTGAGGCTGTGCAAGCGCCTGTCCCTACGTCAAAATGTTCACAGTCCAAGTTAAGGGAGGATCTACTGCAGGAGAGGAAAACAGTGATTATGGTAGTAGAATCATCCAAAACTGTAAGAACAGTGCAAGTGTATTATGGTTCTTCCTCCTAGGTCTGCTTCTGGCCTCCAACAACTTGCTTTTCAGATACTGTTCTGAATTTGATAATTCTTGATGGATTTTTCTTTTCAGAATTATGTAATTGCTTTTTGAATCAATGTGAAATTTATCCAGCGTAGTCAGTGTAGGCACTGGCATGGCCAGCTGGAGGGAGAAAGCTGCTGTTCAGAAACTCGGGGACAAAAGTATAGAATATGAATAAGAGAATCTTCTGTTTGGGTTGGGTTCTCCTTTGTGCTTTGTATCAGCCACATCCTTSGTGCATCATCTTGCACGAATGGAAACAAACTGGTACTCTGCATTCCTCTCCTTTGCTTTTGGTCACTGTTGAAGACTTGCTGTTTCGATTGGCAGCCTGTGTGATCTGAAAAAGATTTGTCACAGCAGTGCTCAGAATATCCTTCCTTCAAGGAAGGAGAGAATTTGCAGTCTTGTATGCTGTCCTTGTGTAACCCCCTTTAGACAAAGGGTTCAGCTGCAGTTAGCAAGCTCTGGACTTACCTGAGTATGCTGAAAAAAAGCATCATCTCAAACAATGCATAAGTCAAATACTTCCTTTGAGTTCCTCATCTCCCAGCAAAGCAGACTGTATTCATCTGAAATAAGGGTGCTGTTTGCCATGTCTGGAGTGAGAAACAACAATTTGATAGATGAAATCCATTAAAATAAAAACTTCCACAGGGATGTGTAAAACGCCTTTGCTGGCCTGTTAGGCCTGGTCTGGTACCAGTGTTAGGAAAGCACTTATTTTCATAAGCAGTCCAGGCACTGACCCCATCATACTTCTTGGAAGCCATTATCAATGGATGGTAAGGCACTTTGTTGTCCACCCATGGACAAGGAGGAAAGATGGTGCGATTTTCACCCTGTGGAAGAACTTCCCAGGGAAGCAATGGAAGCTGTGAATTACTTAACCTGCAGTGGATAAAGCAGCAGTGATTAGGGATCCAGATTTGTGTCTGCACAGGCTGTAATTGCATCAGGGATTAATTGCAGGTATTAATCCTTGCATGTAGGTAGCTAAGTGCCTGTCTGCCTAAATAATTTACTTCCAGCAGGTAGGCTTTAAGTCCACTACTAACTTCCAGTGCACAAACAATTTTTGAAAATGCAAATATCTGCCTTTTTAAAATAAAAGAGTAAATAAAAAGAAAAAACCCCTTATTTTTACGTTCTTTGGAGCAGAAGTAATTTGTATCTTTACAATACTAAGTGTGTTGTAGTCATAGGTCAGGTTTAGTCCTCTAAAATAGACATCAACAGTTAATAATGTAAGAGCAGTCTTGAATTTGCTGGCTTGGAGGTGCTGGCATCCTCTTTCTTATTTCCCTGGTTGAGGTTTTCTGCTCCCAGTGTACCTAACCTTTGTCACAATTGATTGGACAAGCTTAGGAATGCGTTTACTGAGACTAAAAAGAGAAATTAAGTATGAGAGACTGTAATTAAAGCATCACAACTCAGGGTCAGTCTGGACTTTGCTAACTACTGCAGAACTTGTTAAATCTCTGCTAAGAGAGATATTAACCAGTGTTTTGTCAGCTGCTCAGGAATGCAGAGAGCATTTCAGCATGGCTTTAGAACAGAAGAGCTACCATCCTGTAACAGCTGAAATGGGCATTGCACCTCTGTAATGCACACATCGCTTGTTCCTCCTGACGGGACTCTGGGATGCTCAATAGAGACAGCAAGGTTCTGGCCCCATCTCTTCTGATTGTGTTACTGGTTCTCACCTGGACCACTTCTTGCACCCAGTATGGAAATTGTGTCTTGCAGATGASGAGTTGAAAGTGTACAATTTTCCCCTTTCCCAATAGTTACATACAGTGAAATGATGTATTCATTGATATATTGATAGCATAATAAGCTATTTTCCCATTCCATGATTTATTCTGCTTAACTATAGTACAGAGACAGCGATCCACGGGAACTTGTGCAGGTAACAGATATACTGATCTCATAAAGTTGTCCAAGGGTGAGAGCCAGGAATTCCTGCAGGACTCTCATGACAGTGACAGCCTCATTACCRAGAGCATCTTCTTTTGGACCGTGGTCTTCCGGCTTTTCATTGCTGACCATGTATCTCAGAATTAGTTATAGATTTTTCAGCCCTATGATACAATACACCAGATTAAAAGTTAACAAACTGGGTAGTTTTTTAAATTAATAAGGGAAACAACAGTAAGCACATTCTTGCTCAGCTGTAAGCCACATGTCCTTGCTATGGTAGCTCACAGCCTTCACATTTCCATAGTATATATATCACAGGATCCTCAGGGCAGGAACTTTTCACTTACTCTTCTCTAGCAAAGCTCCAGGCACATGTGTGATTCTCCATAAAAAGCAGCAGTGCAAGTGAGGGATGCTTTGCTTGGAAGGTCCAAGTGCAGAAAACTTTCAGAATCAACTCTTTCCAATGCCCTGCACAATAGCCCTCAGATCACCTGAGAACCATTGGCAGAAGGCAGAATTTAAAGCAGGCTAAAGCTGGTCTGATCCCTCCAGCAAATCCACCTGGTGATGAGCCAGCTGAAGTGGGGAAATTACAAAGCTAATTTAAAGCCACCTTCCTCCACACTGCTCCTGCACCTGCACGCACATGAAGTGACCTTTCTGTTGCAGTTAAATTGTTTTATCATCTTTTATCATTGTCCTGTAGCAATAAGGACCATCATGTCATCTCAGCATCATTTTCTTCTTGATGCAGTAAAAGATACCTGTGTTTTGCATCTGAGTCACACTTCCAGTGCTACCTATGGGGATTTGACCATACTGATTCTGTTYGTTCCAAATCTCCACAGATCCTACTGAGAGCTTTTTACTTGGTGATAACGTAGCGCTAATTTTGTTTTCCTTTGCAGCCTGATTAATACATGCTTTCGTCAAAGTTATGAATTCTGTTYGTTACCTTCATTAACAGGCTAGGTGCACAGTGATGTACTGTTCCTCAGTCAGCTCAGAGGGAAATCAAACCCAAAGGATCAGATTTT
The DNA here is from genome assembly GCA_035582835.1 of Phoebastria nigripes. Taxonomy (NCBI): domain Eukaryota; kingdom Metazoa; phylum Chordata; class Aves; order Procellariiformes; family Diomedeidae; genus Phoebastria; species Phoebastria nigripes. Next base: position 1,448,229 of record JAYKAV010000333.1, read on the forward strand.
GCCATATATTATCCCTGAGAAACCCACCAATTTTAATGGGGTTAAAGCCCATAGTATTGCATTCATGCCTGTAGAGGAAATATTTATCTACTATCACTATTCATGATTATTTCAGCATGTGATGAAGAGAGCCATGGCTAGCCTGAAATTCCTGTCATTTTATAGCATTTTCCTGTCATTTTATAGCATTTTGTAGCTGTAACTTGAGTACACTTGCCATGGTGGAGGAATCTACAATTATTTCCAAGAATGGAAACAAAATGACTACAGATTTAACAAATGAAAGTCCTTAATAAATAAGATAAGGTAGCACAGCAATGATATCCCCTGGGCTTTATATGATGTTTAATTACTGGACAGCTGGAGGGATTAATGCTTGTGCATTATGCCCTGGTTCTCAGAAATTAAACATGTACAGCTGCCACTTTATCACTGCTTAAAGTATTAGAGCTCCTTTGAAAGCAGTAGTAATTGCAGAAAAAATCCCCATTGTTATGTAGGAAAAATCTCAGCCCATAATCATATTTGTCCTGAGTTCCTTCAGAACAAAACAGCAAGAAAAATGAGATTGGTAGTTACCTTTAATTGCACTCTTACAGGAAAAATGAAGGTAGTTGCATTTTTAGTATGTTGGATGCTTGTTGTAATTAAATGTAAAATACTGCATGAACTTAGGTTAGAGGTAAGATAGTCATTGTGTAAGTCAAGAATTAAACCATAAAGCCATGGCCTAAGCTGTGCCAGGCTACCTGCAGAAGGTTAGGGCAAAATGGCTTTGTTTTCCCTACTGCTGTCTCTTGAGCTTAGGTTTAAAAAAGAACAGACAAGTGTAACGTTCTGCAAATAGAGTTTTCCAGTACTGAGTGGTGCCTCGCTCGCGACAGCAGGCTTTGGTGGTGGCCTCTGCACATTTGCTCTGTGCTGATCCCTCAGTTACAGATAAATTGTCCGTATCAGTATGTTCCATGAATAATTTATTCTTTAAAGCATAATAGACGAAAACACAATATGAAAACAAGACAATTTAGAATTTGATACTTCTACAATGTTTCCCTGAAGGTACACTAGGAAAAAAGAGTAGATGCAAAGAACACACTGCAAGCACATGCTCTTTCTCACACACACACACACACACACAAGTCCTACACACCCCAAATGATAATTTTTCACAGAGTTATGGAAGAGTGGTGTGAAAGAACTGGTTTTATACAAAGATTTGTGGATAAGTAAAACGAAAGCCTAATACTGCTGGACTGCATGTTAACCTGTGCACACACACAAAAGCTTTGTCCTGCTGCTCTTTCTGTACTTTAGCTGGAGAAGTTGTCTCTGATTCTTCTTTCCAATCTCACATGTCGTACTGTCAGAGGAGCCAAAATTGGCCTGTGGTTATGTTTATCTTCTGGACAGTCTATCTTTCAGCAGCTAGAGCTCTTGGAGTTGAAATAGCCAAGAAATAGCATCTCTTATTGCCAAATTTGATTGTATTTCATGTCCCTGAAGTGCTTTCTTCATAAGAATGGAGCTATAATTCTGAGCCTATTCATCCAAAAAGCAAGAATCTGTTTAGTTTTATTAAGGGAAATCCTCTGTAGCTGTCAGTGCCAATGATCRCGTTAACGATGGCAGATATGTGGGTAGGAGTTCCATCCTTCAGTGGCCACGGGTACATATGCGTTACGCTAATTAACGARTGCTTAACAGTTATGCTTCCTGAGCATATGATCTGAAGACTGAATCAAAATCAGTTAGTTTGAACTCAGTACAGTCCTACGCAGGAGAGGACCATGTAATGTTTGATACAAAACAAAAAAAAAATCTGTTTTATGAGTCATGTTAATGGATAAAACAATATCTGAAAGTTATCTTAGTGGCTGAAATACACTATTTTCATACAGAGGAAGATATAATGGTTGGATTAACTTTGCTTATATTTTGGAAAGAAATTTGTTTATTTGATAAAATATAACTGGGAAGGTTTAGCTCACAACAAAATGCACTTCAATATACTTCTTTTTTCCAACAAGTTTAAAATAATTGCTCATGTTGTACAATTGATTCTTCATCTCAGCCCAAATCCAGCAAAGTGCTGCCTTCTATTTCAAAGCCAAGGAAACTGAAAGGCAAATCCTAATGCCATAGAAATCTCACTACTATTAAAGTGAGTGCAGTTAGCACATGACCCTTACACTTTTAATTGCAGTGAGTGTCACTCAGTGCTTAAATTTTCCATTTGAGTAGAAAATCTAAGACATTTTTTCTAAAAATGGTTGTCGTTCTTTTGTGGAATTGTGGGTACATTATGTGGATACGTTGTTTACATCAAATAATACCTGTGCCCCCTAATATCACATAACTGAAAATAATTAGGGGCTGGTTGTTTCCTGAAAAGTCTGTTAATCTCTCCCCCTCCCAAAACCACCACAGTGGGCTTTTCTTTATAGACTTGGTCAATATAGTATGTGCTTACATTCATAACCTTGAATCTGGCTACACTGAATTCTGCCAATTGTCTCATTGTATCCTTGATGCTTCTTTTTTAAGGTACTCTTCCCTTCAGATCAGTTGCCTTGCAAACTGTTTTATTTCAAAAGCATCTTTTTAATTGTTATTGAACCTACATTCAAACTCACTTTGGATCGCTGTTCCTAGAGAAATGCGAGAGACAGTTGGGTAAACCGGGGGGGTGAGATGTGACAACCCTCAGCGTTTCCTTGTTTTGTCTGTGCTCCAGAAGAGTTAATAGTGCCATGTTCTAAACGCAATGAATATTTAAGTGTAATAGTGAAGCAAACTGCAATGAGAAGAAATATCTCCACTTACAGAGAATTCCCATCAAGCAAAGTAACTTAGTGGAAGTGGAGATTTTATGGGGCAGTGACCTCATTGCTTGCAATGTGAGCMCTGCTTTGTCCCTCATTACTCAGCTGAGTTAAAACCCATGCACCCTCCATTGCTGTAGCTACCAGATTATCAGGCTGAATCCAGGCTTTTCTGTCTGCGGTACCTGTTTGGCCCATTGGTTCAGAAATGTATCCTGAGGGTGGCCAATGTGGCTTTTCTTTGCTCTATTTTTCACAGATAGGCCTGTGCGGCAATTCCATCAATGAAGAATTCTACTTAAGAATTCAGATTTTTTTTCTTTCTCTGTGAGTGCTTTTGAGGTGTGCACAGTTTTCATGACATGAGAGTAGCTGCACAAGCATTAGCAGTGCATGTAGCTTTGTAGTGTCTGTTGCTGCTCCTTTGTTCCTTATCTGCATTCAATAAAGATAAGTATTGTAGATTGTTACAAACCTCCAGGATTCCCTTCTTAGTTACGGCAGTGTAAAAGACTTGATTGATTCTGGTGGAACAGTTCAGTTTTACAACAGGTTAAACTGGTGCCATCCCTGTGCTTGGGAATGTGTGGGTAAGGAGGAGGTGGCAGGCCAGCAACATAGCTGTGGACCAACAGACACGGGTTTGAATTCCTTGCCTTTCCCAGTCAGAAGAAAAATGGACTTGCAAATTTTCTGAGAATAAACCAAATTGTGCTGTCATTTGCCAGTGCAACTAAAGTGTAGCTTTTAAGATTCTGATGAAGTCTCTCTCCTGAGCTGGACATAAGAAACCAGAAAGCAATGGAGAAAACAGGCAGGTATAATAAGGCAGTCTGTGTGTCTGTATCAGCAGATGAGCACAGAGTGGAAGTCTGCCCAATGGATGGAAGGTGAGATCTATGGAGTAGGCTTTTCCTGGCAAAGTGTCTGTGATTTAAACTCTGCAATGGCAAAACTAACTCCTGGTCATGCAAAAAGTTCTGTGCAGGCAGTCCTCATAACCACAGGGAGTCCTGCTGAATCCAAGAGGTCTGCATATGCAGTAATGTGGGTTTTGTGTGTACTGTCACAGGATCAAGGCCCTGTTCAGTAATGTTCTGTTCTGGTTGCTGGAAGAACGTTTATATATTCCTCACAAATACAGAATTTTGTGTGATAATATTAGAGCAGCTGTTAGTTTCATGGGTATTATCAGATGTTTCTGAGGGGTTTGCCAAATTGGTGTAATTTGTAAAACTGCCATTTTAATAAGCAAGTCATGTCTGAGGGAATAGGAGTGAGTTTGTCCCGTACAGGTTCCAATTTTCAAAGTCAGAAAAGAAACCCACTAAACACATCCCAACATATTTTTTTTCCATTTAAATTTTGGCTAGTACCAAACATCTCTAATCTGATTCAGCTGATTATATTCCAATCAGAATATAAGAGTAATAATAAAGTCTTTATCCCCACGAGATCCGCATGGGGTGGATTTTAGCAAAAAGCAGCACAGTATCAACCTTAGTCATTCTGACCATCTCCCAGGCTGCTTTATTTTACCCCTAAACCCTCTGGGACTCACTTGTTCTTATTTTGAGGTCATTTTTAGCCATTTAACCAGAAGAACCTGTGATAAGCTTCCTAACACTTTCCTGGTATGAAGTAAAATTGAGGAGACCGCAAGTATGAGTTAGCAACCTTATTACACATAACTAAGGTTAAAGACAGGGAAGAAATTCAGTGTGTGTATACCTTTTGTACGTAAGCTGCTTCTCTCTGTAAATTGTGGGGTCATAGTTAATTCTATCTTCAGAAAATTAAACCACTTCGAATGAATATATGATTCTCAGGAAATATATTCTAAATAAGTAAATACATTTTTGAACCAACTATTATTTATCAGCAGGGGCTTTGGCATCTGGTTGCTCCATTATAATTAACTAATACTATGCAAATACCGCTGCAGAGAGTGGAAAAATAACTCATTTGTGTTTGAGGGGAGCAGTGTGGCAAAGGCAGTGAGCGCATGCAAATATTAATTTGCAAGAGTGCATGAGATGGCTCCTTAGCTACATTAGTGATTTGAACAATATCAGGAATTACTATTCCTTCTGCAGTCTTCGTCTATATGGGCTTTTCGTATCAATCACCATAGCAACAACCACTGTTAGTAGTGAGACTGCAATTCAGCTGCATTATTCCCTCCATGGGAGGCCTGTCATTTTTTCAGAGCAATGCGCTTCAAGGTCATCTTAATTTACCTCCATCTCTTTTGCTGTCCTTCCTGGAGCACGGCTTTCCATGGGAAACTTGTCCTTCTAGGCATGAATCCATGCATTAAGGACTGGCATTTGACCAAAGATCTGTATGAAATATTCAGATATTTGGTAAGCACACCAATTGTCTGCAGACAAAACAGATAATTTAGATACAATTAAGCCTGAAAATAAACACTAGTTAAATAAAACTAACATGATGACAGCATTGGTAACTAGCCTGGGAGTTCCAACTTAACTTAGCCTGTCTGGACTCTGTGACATTCTTATCCATGGTCCAGCTCGGAGATTAATTTACGTGGGCTGTGGTAGCTGGGTTTGCACTTTGTGCAGAATACCTGGGCAGATGGAGCTCAGGCATTCCACTCCTGCAGCCACGTGGAGCTCAGATCCTAAACCTCTCAGCTTAGGAGAGTTTCTGAAGTCCACCGGCCTCTCCTGCCAGTGTTGAAGCGGTGATAAATCAACAGCAGATCTCTCCCTCCCCAATGCAAAAGTTAGTATGCGCAAATCATCCTTTGCCTTCTTTAGAAGAGCCATTATCAGATTTAAGCAAACAAGAAATTTTGAGCCACACTTTCTTTAAGTTACTTTGGGGAGGGTGTCAGAAAAATGCAGTGTAATCTTATTTTCTTGTCTTCAGCATCAGTAATTGCTGTTATCCACTTTACCACAAATTTTACCAAATAATTATCTTTCTTTAAGCCATTCATAATTTCAAGTGGACGTGACTTTTTTGGAGGAGAGAGATGAATTAAATATCTGACTCTTACTGAAAAGCTAGAAAATCTTTAATTAAAGATTAGCAGTGGCAGCAGTTATAGTCCATTGTACGTAATTCCCAGCTCCTATTAATGATGGATATTCTGTTTATTTCATATTTTGAGTTTTATCCAGATTTGAGGAGCCATGCTTGGTAGGGATGTCCATTGTGGAAACGTTGTTATGTATGAATATATATTTTTTGAAATTACAGTTCTCAAAGATTGCCCTGTATCTTTAGAGGATTCTGCTTTTCTTTATAAGCACTTAAAAAGCATGTGGTAGAATTATCTTAATTTTTTGGTGCAGTGCCTGAGGTAAGATTGTCCCTGCTGTACCAGACTACTCATAAAGCCTCTGGTTAAATCCTGGCTCTGGGCAAAAGAGAACCAGCCGGTACTGAAACAATAACTCCACAACTGCAATCTCTCTCTTTGTTTTTTGTTTTAACTTCCTCTATCCAAAGACTGCTTCTGCTCCACTCTCCTCAAGAGATATGACAAGACTGCAGCTGGAGGCTGTGAGGCAAAAACCGTGACAGTTGTGCTCTATGTGTTGGCATATAGTACAAGGCAGAAATTAATGCAGAACACCTCTGGTATATATTGTCTATAGGCCAAAGCACATGTACACTATCATTTAGATGTGATATTTTGCTTCCTAAACCTGTGAAGAACCTTAATGGATTACAGTACTCTACAAAATTGCTTTTGTGATTATGCTGGTTTATTGCTTTGAAGCCTGTTGGTTAAACACTTCTTCTTGACAAACATTTCCAAGATTTCTACTGGGATCACTTAATATTTGAAGTAGGTTTTGCACCTTAGAGTATGACATTTATTAATTTCTTTGGCACTAAGGAAAGCAAGCTAATATTTGTTTCCTTTGTTTTGCATGAATAAGCTTACAACAGGACAGGTAGCAAAATCAGAGAATGCAAACAAATTGCTCAAGTCAAAGAAAAAATACCCCAGTGATCATTTAATTACTATTCGCACATTTTCTATTGAAATGCTTTGGAGGCAGTGAAATGCTGTAGTGATGGGACTACCTAGGTACCCTGACAGATTTATGAAAGGAGGTGTGAAGTAAACTGTCCCTGGGACTTTACTTCCTCATCCTCATCTCTCCAGGTGCTGTGTAAGATAATTTGCAGTGCTGCTTTTTATTAGGTTGTTCAAACCAGCACCAAACCACGCAGCAGGGACCCCAAAGAGCAYGAGCGTGCTGGCTCTTGCCTAGGTACAGAGGGACTGTAAGCAGCTTTTCTCCTCTGTTGCCTGTTTGTGCCAGAGCAAGTCCCTGAGTAGCTGGAAGCTGCAGACTTTGCTTTATCCTGGCATGCCCTGCGGATTTTAGCTGTCAGAGAGGATAACGGAAGGGTGAGAGGAATTGGGACATTATCTGCCTTCCCGTGGCCAGCAGGACAGCCAGCTGCACACGGAGACGGAGGTCTCTGCTGGAGGCATGTGTGACTCAGAAGGAACTGTCCCATTTGAGCTGGCCTGAAGATGGTCATTAGGTCTGTAAATGAAGAAAAGGGCTTTTTTATTTCTTGAGTTCACCAGGAGGTGCCTAGAGCAGCCTTCTGTAGTGAGGGACCATGTGCTCCCATTTGGCACTGCCACTGGCTGCTAGTGCATGCACTGCAGTGGCTGCTGTGACAGCTCTGGTGGCTGGACAGTGGCCTCCTTGTCATGGCACAGTGATAGCAGCCCATCAGTCTTACTGGTTGTCCCAGCAGCGTATGGCTGCTGTAATTGCAGGCAGGAAGACCTGAGCACAAAGAGCTGCTCTTCTGCCTCCTAGGCCTTGTCCCAGTGCAGGTGATGCCCTGTCAGTGCTGGTGCCACTGCCCCTGGCTTCATCTGCGCAAGCGAGTTGCAGAGATTGATCCCCACCTAAGGACTGCGGTGGTGGGAAGGGGGAGTTAGCAACAGCCAGACTGCTGCGCTTGTTCAGTGGAGGGAGAACTTGTAGTCTCTAGTGCTGTCATCACACTAAATTTAATTTTTAAAAAGAAATAAAATAATCATGACCATGCGATTTTTCTAGCTAGTAATTCACAAGCTTCACTGAGAAAGTCCTCATGAGAGGTTACAAAAACTGAACTGCTTCTATTTTCTGGCTGCGATTATCAGTAATTTTATATTTGTACTGGGATTTGTAGGTGCAGAGGAGGAGCTTTTGTGCAAACTTCCATTGTCTGTATCCCACACATATGTTTATCAATCGTTAATTTGCCAATGCAGCAGATTTCTGAAGGGAAATGCGTACAGACAGAAGGAGGGGTGGAGGTGGGACCAGGAAAACAACAAGGGAAAAAAGATGGGCTCATTACAGTTGGGGGAAAGGAAATTAATGCACATTTGGAGTGTGCAAATCATTACAACCTTGCCCAAAAATTAGGGATCAAAGGACTATGCAAAATTTTGCTCACTGATCTGTTTCTGAGATTCATCAAAGTAATCCCAGAAAAGCAATTTCTTCCTTTCAGCCTTGATCTGTTACAGAAACTGTAAATAGCCCTAGAAATATTCCTGTTTCTCACTTCCTTTTTTAAATAGATTGGTAAAGATTATAACTGTTACCTTAAATTTCCACTTGGCAGTTCCATATTATGCATCATCTGAAGAGAGTGTTAGGTTATACAGCTGTATACTGATCAGTAGGGTTAACAGATTATTTTATTTCTACTTATGGGATAAGGATAGAAAAGTATGCTCAATGAAGAAAAAGCAGAATTTGGGTGAAAAATGGAGCATTTTAATGGTCTCAGTTCTGCCATGCAAAAGAGGGTTTTTTTCAGACTGTGCTCATATTTCAAGTCCTTATGAGAGGGATTCATCTCCTAATATTCGTTGTCTGATCTCAGTTCCCTCTGTTTGGAGAGGAGAAATATTAGCCCCTCCAAGGGACAGTTCTTATCCCAAGGTAGATGGCAGGAGTTGCTTGCTGAGGGCATCTCTCTATATCCAAAATACTCTACCAAGTACAGAAGGAGCCTGAGCAACCCACCTGGACTAGATGATGCTTTGGTGTCTAACACTAAGTGCTCCTTTGGTGACCACACTCTGTTGCATTTAATGATTGATGTCAAGTTGGGCACACAGCAGTGTGCAGCTGAGATTCTCTTTAACGTTTATCCCTGTTGGAGGGAGCTTGGGTCGTAGCCAGTGCGTGGTAGTATTGCACCAAGGAAGGCAAACCTCTTTTTCTTCTAATGAGGCAGATTGCTACTCTGGTAGACACAGTTGCATCCGGAAAACGTGGGACTAAATGGGACAGAGCACAGGGCAGGAGGGGAGAAGTGTATATATTGYCACGCTCTGATGTAAAACTACAGGCTGCTTAGGTTAACAGAGCCGAGCAAGTTTGCAAGCTAGAATGTAAGTAAGTATCCGTGTACAAGTGAACATGTTCTTAATTGCTAGATAAATAGAGTTTCATTCCCAGGTATAAAACAGACATAATATTTCAGTAGAATACCACTGGGTTCCTGTCATTGGCTGAAAGCTGGGATATGACAACTCCTTTACAGAGATTCTGCTGCTTTCCTGATGCACTTGCCATTGCAGCTGCTTCTGAAGACAAAAAGACTGCCAAGTGCCATGTAAAAAAAAAAAGTTTATTGTAATTTATTTGTATATATTTATTGTACTTGTAATTTATCAAAGCCATAACTTTCCTGTAGATGACTGAAACTGCAGAAGCAGAATTCTTTTTTAAGTAACTACCTAAAAGTACTTCTGGAGAATTTCTTCCAGGGTTTTGGTTCCCCCACACCTTGATGAAATAAAGTGACTGTGAACTGCACATTGTTGGAGTACCTGAAAGTTTAATTTGAGCAGGCTTCTCTGGTTCAGCTGTCCATTAGGCTTGCAGAGGAGAGTACTCCGCTTGGCTTCCTATCTGACAAATGCCTCATTTGTATGTTAATGTTGAGTTGTGGTTTCCAGGGAAGGCATTCAGTGTGTTGTAAGGGGCCTTACTGGCAGATTGCAGCTAAATTGATGCTCGACTCGCTAAATATTTACCCTACACATCCCACTTAATATGTCCAAAACCAGGCACACTGTGAAATCCTGAAACCTGATTCTGTGCTTGTGAAAGTCAGGAAGATGGTAATGTCAGCACAGAGCAAAGTGAAGCACTGTGCAAGTCCACCAGCGTGTGCCAGCACACCTCCAGCCCGCCCTGCAATCTCCCTGCTCTTTCTGTGCTGTCACCCCATACACTGGGGTTTGCGTGGCTGCTCTTGCCTCAACACCAGGGCAGTGCTGCAGCTGGCCTCCCACTTTTCCTACCTGCAGTTCTCGCAGCCCTGCTGCCCCTTCTTCTTCAGGGCTGCCCATGGCCCATAGAGGATGCATCCTATGGCACAGCTGGGGAGTTGACCACTGCGTCTTCACCTGCTCCTTGCCATGTATTTTACCATTGGGAAAAATGTTTTGGGTTAGGACAGCCAAGGTAATGCTTTTGTGCCCTCGCCCTCCCCCTGTCTCAGACATTCCTAATGTGCTAAAGCTGGCACAGTGGTGAGAGGTAGGTTGGAGACCTCACAGCTCACCTGTTTGTTTTTATTCCCAAGCCTGTTCTCCCAATGAGTTCCAGTGCAGTAACAAGTCGTGCATCTCCATCATCTTCGTGTGTGATGGTGACAATGACTGCGGGGATGGCAGTGATGAAAGAAAATGCTCCCCTCTGACCTGCAACCCTAATGAGTTCCAGTGCAACAACAGCGTGTGCATCCCAGAGCTGTGGGTCTGTGATAACCAGCCGGACTGTGAGGATCAGTCGGACGAGTCCATAGAGAAGTGTGGCTACGATGCCAAGGCCCTCAACACCTGCGCGGCTCATGAGTTCCAGTGCGGCAATGGTGAATGCATCCACCTGAACTGGAAGTGTGACGGGGATGAAGACTGCAAGGACAAGTCTGATGAGCAGGATTGCCGTGAGTGTCTGCAGGGGTAGGGCAGGGCTGAGGGCTTTCCTTTGTGGGGGAGAGGGGCCAGAAGGCTGCTGTGGGCTGTGTTTTAAGGCAAGTCTTTGATGTCTGTGCAGCAACTGTGTGCCTGACAAGGAGCGCTTGTGTCCCAAATGGCATGGCTGGGTGCCCAACCCAGCAGGGTCAGGTATATTCCAGACTCCTTTTATGCTTTTTCCTTGAGGATTCAGAGAGGAGGTGCAAGAGCTGTTGGATGGTACCGTGCCTCAGAAGAGATCTGTTTCGGTAGAAAGACAAGGAATGGAAAATGGGAAAAATGTTCAAAGCCCTCAGGCTGCATGGTGGGGTCACAGCCTGGAGGTTAGAAGCCGCAATGCTAAAGGGAATATATGATCAGCAGAAAAAAAAAATAATTAATTTTCTGCCTGTGAAGTTAGAGTATACTGAACAAGGCAGTCAAGATCAGCACCTCTGAAGAATCCAGTTTGAAATGCACTTTGAGCTTGGCTTGATAAAGGCACAGAGCTAATAAATAATGGATTTCTTTTCAGCTGGCTTTATGCATTTAACATGGTGTTGTTGATGTGCATGATATTTTGAATGTTTCATCCATTTTTAGCCATTAAACTGTTCAAGCTGGTCACTTACCTGAGAAGGGAGAAAGAGAGAGACAAGAAAATAAGAGCAAAATGTTTTGCTAGAATATTCATAATCACAAGATTGAAATAAAATAAAATATTTACATASCTGTATATATTTAGCAGCTCTGACATTGGGCCACCTCTGGGGAGGAAGGCAGCAACCAGCTGCAGAAACCAGGCATTTTTGCAAAGGTATCTAAGAAAATTTACCACTTTTGCCAGCACTATCTTTTCATACCCATGACAACACTGAGTCCAGGCTGGTGAGCTCAGAGCAGCTGTGTGGGAGAGCCCTTCAAGGAGCAGGGGATCAGACTCTCTCCCAGGCAGAGAGGCAGATGTAAATTCAGCGGCTTCTTTAGCAAGAGGAGGAGGATGTAGTAAATCCTGGACACCACTGTTTACACTGCAGGAGAGCAGGGGGACGAGCCACAGGTAACCCTGGAGCTACTGTGCCTTTAAAAGAGCCAAGGACTCTTTAAAAGAGAGGTGAGAGCAGAGTAGAAGCCAAATATGCTTTGTTAGGAAGAGAGCAGCTTTGACTGCTGGGTACAAGGATATCATCGCTGTCAACCCCCTTCCGAGTAGGGATGGATTAGGTAGGATGTCTTTTCCTTCATCTCCAAGAAGGGGATACAGGAGCTGACAGAGCTCCTGGGCAGCAGGTACCCAGGCAGTACTTCCAGGGTCTGAAGTGTCGCAGGGACAGTGGAGTCAGGAGAAAAAGTTGGTTCCTGGCATCCATTTCAGTATGAAGTGACTGTAAGAAAGCCAGGCAGGAGCATGTCCGGTGGAGATGTGCACTGCTAGCTGGACAGCCTGTGTTGTTTGGTGTCTTTTCATTGTGAGACCTCCTGCAGACAATCCTGTGCTTGTATCCCCTCCGAATCAGTGGCTAGGCCCACATTACAAACACAGGTGAAGAACTGGTGTCTGTTGCAGGGGACTCCCAGCAGAACTCACCTCTGTCCCACAGGTTGCATTCCCTGCAGTGATGGCAATCTGGCAGGATGGCTGAGATTAGACAACTCAGGAGAGGGAAAGGTGAGCTCCCTTCTATTTCCAAGTGGTGAAAGAGGGGAGCAGCTTACAGATAGCGCTTTCCGATGAAATGTCTCTAAAATTTCAATCCCTGTTGTTCAGCTTGAAAGGAATTTTTTTAAGTCTTTTACAGGCCCTATTTACTTTGACACTCTGCTGGGTGAGAGGAGTGGGACTGTGCCCATGTACCTTGCTGAGGCAGAGGGAGCACTCTGTTCCCCAGCTTCTTTCCTTGATCTGACAGACACCAGCAATATCCACCTGAGCTCAAACTGCCGAGACGTGAGGCCCAAAAGGAGCACGGCTCTGACAGCATCCCTCAGCTACAGAGCAGCTTCACCAAGTAGCACCTCCAGATATGCCAAGGGCAGCCTCCCTGGGGCAGAGGACGCAGCTGGACACCGCTGCAGCACAGCACAGTGCTGACAACCAGTGGAGGAAGGAGGAAATGTGGCAGAAGTGACTTGAGACAATTATATCTGTGACTCGTGGAGATTTAGCACCCGAGGTTTTTTTCCAGTAAGTCTCAGTACAGCACAATGTGCAGCTTATCTACCCAGGAGAAACGAGCATGTGAGCTGCTTCTGCTGCTTTCAGTCCTGTGGGCCAGGAAACAGTGGGATTCAAAGCCCCATGTTTTAGCTACTGCAGTGCTCCTCTGTACGGAGTGCCTGGTTCTGCCCTTTACACCCGTGCAAACTAGGAGTCACCCCCGTGCCACAGAGGTGCATAAGCCTRCTGCTGTTTACACCGCGGGGAGGGGAATCTCTAAGGTAGTAGCCAGGAGAGGACTTGCGGCACAGGGTGCTCGTATAGCTGATGGGTCGACTGGGTCAGAGTCAAAACTGATGTTGCTTCCCCATCCTAAATGCAGCTGTTGCTTGGGGGCACATGCCTGCGGTAAGAAAGTGACATTTGAGACCTCTGGAAACTCAGCATCACTGATCATCTGTTGGACTGAAGAGTTTAGGGATTGACCTTTATTTTTTTTTTTCTCCTCTCCAGAAATTCTCTTTTTGAGATCAGTATCGCGTAGCATGCAGGGAGTTACAGGTGTATGACACTGCTCCATCCCCTTAGCAACAGGGATGGCACAAGTACCATTAGGTTTGACTTGATGAAAACTGCAGATACCAGCACTATGTCCTCTCTTGCAAATGGCAATCATATGGGGTTTGCATTGTATAAAATAGGGGGATGGGAGTTAATGCTTTAAAAAAAATGTCATGAGGCCATCACCAGTCATTTGTTATAATCATTTTGGGGTGATAAACGAGTAGAGCAGAAATGAAGGGTGACAATTGGTGAACAGGTTTTGGCAGCGAGACAGCAAATAAATAGGAGGGACTGAGTCATTTCAGGAAAGCTGTGTGAGAACATTGAGTTGTTGGCTTTTTTTCCCTAGCATATATATTCAAATATGTATATATATTTATAAAATGAACATTAGGTTAGATTTATTAGTCTCCAAATCTGGAATGGTTGTATTTTAAAATGTCCTTTGCAACTCACATTAGGGCATCCAGGAGGGAGAATAAATAATGCTTACAACTGACAGCTAGAAAACAGATCCCTTGAGACCTGACCTCACACTTTTGTGCCTCTGTCTCCCCATCTATAAAATAGGATTGATGCATTTTGCAAATACTGGGGTTTTCTTGAGATTAAGTTCATTTTGGGGAGGGGAAAAAAACAGAAGACACAAGAAACGCAGGCTCAGACTTGGAATCTGGAATATATCTGCTGAATTTGAGCAATACAGCTTTGTGCCTAGTATTTGCAAATGGGAAGTGTGTCTGAGTGCACCTGTTAATTTAGCAGGGCTTTGGTAAATTGTTTCATATTTGATTTGCGGAGCAGAGGAGATGGCTATAAAACTGCTGAGACTTCACTGATTTAAACCCTCCAAAATAGCACAGCAATTTTCTGAACATCTTATGCAAATAAACAGCATGGCTCTTCCCTCTTCGTGGGATATTGCTCTGCTTTGGAAATGGCCCTGATGGCAACCTGCTGTCAACTCTGCCAGTGGTGCTGAGATGGGTTTGTGTCCCAGCTTCAGGATAACAAAGTTCCTGGCTCTCTCCCCTCAAACTTATGCTCTCCAGGCCAGGTATAAACACAGCATTCTCTCTCCTCCTACTGAAAAACACACCAAAAAATAGAAATGCTGTATATGCATTTTAATATCTTTGTGATCAGTAAGAGTTGTTACTGTATCTGCTCTTTTTAGGTATCTCTTAAGAGGCTCAGGTGCCATTCCTCAAAGGTCTGATCTTCCACAGCTCTGCTGGAGTGAGAAGTGAGCCAGGAAACCAAGCCTGGTCTCCAAACTTCTGTCTCTTCTTCTTGAAGCAAAAGCTTTGTGCAGTGATCTTGTACAGTCCCACATCTGTCTTTTGCAGTCCTTGTAGCAACAAAGCTAAGAGCAGTGCTGTCATTATTCTCTCAGTCTTGTGGTGCTTGTGCAAAATTGTCTTTGCAGTTCCTGAAAAATTCTCCTTCATTTTAATTTGTTTTAGGATTGGAAAACTTTCTATTCTTAGTATCTAGCTATAACTGCTTTTTAGAAGAGCTTTGAAGATTACAATTGAGGACAATTAGTACGTTTTATAATGGCTGCCTTCCAAATCTGTAGCTGTTGTCATGCAGATTTACTTGATAAACTGGAGACCTGTTCCTGCTCCAGGTTAAAGACAAGACAAGACCGCCATTGGCTTTAATTACATGTTACACTTTTGGGGGGGGGGGTTAATACTTGTAGTCAGAAATGGAGGACCATCCTTTCCTGTCTCCACACATAGAAGTTGCTACAGAAAAGGTGAAGTAAACTGTTTTTCATGTTGGGGGTGAAGACAAGAAATAATTGTGGCAAGGGAATTTTCAGCTGGACAGTAGGAAGAGCTTTGCAATGGCCAAGGTTTAGCTTGGAAGAGGTCGGGATTGCCTAGGGGGAAGGGGGTGTCTCCATCATCAGGGCTTCTCCAGGCAGGTGATTGTACATGGCAGGAACGGTTCAACCAGAAGTGCCTCTGCCTCCCTGCAGGACCTCTCAGTGCCACTTCCAGATCTGTGGTCTGTGATTCTCCCAGACCACAGCTTTTGTTTCTTCCTCTCCTTCATTTTTCTCCATTTAGAGCAGCAGTCCTCACACACTTAGTTTGGAGCTGCTGTCCCAGATGTCCCACTGAGGTTTCCCATTTCTGTGCGTGGGTTTATTAGCTGAAATGTGGCGACACAGCTGGTCCCATAACTATGCTTATTGCTTGGGATTTTTTTCTTGCTTTGCAGCTTTTTATTAATATAGTGCATATGGCTTTCCTCTCCAAGGAGCAGTGCTATTTCCAAACTTTCCTCATGTGAATACTGTGTATTTCTAAAGGCAGGATTTCTCCCTTCCCCCACCAGCCCTGCAGTTGTGGCTTTTCCTGTCTCTTGTGCCCTTCGCCGGCTGAAGATGCACTAGAGCTAAGTGCAGTGAAGCAGTCACAAATCTGGATCCTGCATCCTGTGGGGTGCAATCACCAATAATGCTGAGCCTTTGTGCAACTAATACTTTATGGTATCGATGCTAGCTCACTTCACGTCTGTGGCTCTTTGTGGGTTATCTGAAAGTAGTAATTTTTGTATTAGAACCAGTTTGTCAAATTGTCAAGGGAGGTCTGCCACGTAGCTCTTGCCTCCCATGTAGTAACATCAATGCTGACCTCCTCTAGCTATTCAGAGGCAGTGATTTTCTGTCATATGATACCAGGATGCAATCAGCAAGATGGAAAGGCTAGAATCAAGAGCTCTCCAGGGTGTGCTGCCTTAATAAGATTTTAAGAAAACATCTGTAAGACGGTCCCCTCAGAAGTAAGCTGCATAACATGTCCCAGGAATGAGGAGCCTGTTTTGCCAGTGAACTACAGGCTGCAGCCCTTTGCTGGCTAGCGAGTGCCTGTACCCTTTGTCAGCACAAGTCTCACCCGAGAAGCTTCACTGCCTGCACCGATTCTGTTTTGACTTGATCTGCTCCTACGGGCTTTGGGGCTCTTTTCCCAAGGACCTTCCCAGGGTGATCTGGGATGGCAGAGGGGCCCAGGAGGACAGTGGCTGAGGCAGCTGCTGCCTCTGTTGCTTTGGTGGAAGCAGCCGATGCCAGTGCTCTGTGACATTTGCTGACAGAGGGTGCAGAGCTCCAGCAGTGTCAGAGGTACATGGCTAAAAAGTACCACACAAAAGATTCAAGTCCTGTGTGGCTAATGCTTGAATGTGTTGTCTTAAAGCTCTGGTGACCTGCCGGCCGGATGAATTCCAGTGTGGCGATGGGACCTGTATCCACGGAGCAAAGCAATGTGACAAGGTGCATGACTGTCCCGACAACAGCGACGAGGCAGGCTGCGTCCAAGGTAGGTACAGACAGCTCTGCACTCCTCGTGCTCCGTGGTGTAAGCCTGCGAGAGCTGCGTGGCCATTGGAAAGGGAAGAGGCCTGTGCTGCTTCTCTGGGCCATGGCAGGCTGTGTCCTGTAGAGAGTTTTAAGCCGTTCTGGCAATGGGGTTGCTTCGGAGAGATGATTGTGCTGACCAGGCAGACTGCATGACTTGAAAAGTTCCTTGCATGATACTCAGGCTTAATGTTCATTTGCTTAATCCCATCCCATTTCTGCTAATGACACCCTCTTGAAGCTTTATGTCAGGCTTTTTGTTGTCATGAGCCTCATCTAACTTAGTTGCTTTCCTCTCTTGCCCGACACGACAGAGTCAGCATGTGAAAGTCCCAGCAAGTTTCAGTGTAAGAGTGGAGAGTGCATTGACGGAGGCAAAGTGTGCGATTCACATAGAGACTGCAGGGACTGGTCTGACGAGCCTCTGAAAGAATGTGGTACAGTACTTGCCTTCTACGTGTTGCTCCTGTTGTAACTGCTTCCCCTCTCCTCCATCTGGTGCTCACAGCTTTGAGTGTAACCACATGTAGCTGCTAATGCTATTTCTCACTCTGCTCCTCTTTCTTTGCCTTTATTCTCTCATCACCCTTCATATGAATATAATTAGTGGCCTAGTCTCATCATCTGTAAGTTTGAACTGTGCCCTTCTCAGCTCAGCTTTTGTTCTTGGAGGGATGTATGAACTGAGCACGGGACTAGGCACCAGGAATTCCTCCTCTCCCCAGATACTACTGTGTCCTCCGCAGTACAGACCAGTTTACTTAGCCTCATTGCCTAAATTATCTTTGAATTGAAAGATGATGATAACATCATAAAAATTTAGCATTGGGGAACATGCTTTGAAGGTGAAAACACATAGAGTGGCAGTAATCACTGAGAGATGACTTTAGCCATTTCTGGGTTTTACATGTTGTTGCTGCTTCCCTTAGAAATGACAGGAGGTTGCTCTCTGCAGCGTCCTGCCAGCTCTGGGTTAGTGAGAATGCGCAAGCCACAAGAGCCAGGTCTGCATTGGGGCTGTCAGAGTCAGCAGAACAGAAAACCCAGGCCAGAGACCTGTGCCGCTTTCCCTAGGGCAGCCGCCCTCTCACCTTTCCCGCCGGGCATTGTGGGCACCAGCCCCAAACTGGAGCATTACTCAAACACTTTTTTTTTTTTTTTCCCCCAGTGCAGAAATGTCTCAGACAGGCATCCCTTTCCATGACATCATGGAGCACCAGTAGCATGGAGCTCAGTGCCTGCCTCTTAAATAACTCACAGTCGGGAAGAACTGTCAGTCTCCCCTCTGTATCAGACAAGAAGTGTGTGTGCATGCCTAGTGAGGATGCTCTTACCTTGTGCTTTCAGTATGCCCTTGCTTTATTCCACACTAATCCACATCTCCCTGTCTTTCTGAGTGGGTGCTGCAACTTGTCTGTCTGTGGAGGTCTCCCAACAAAGCTGGCAGCCCAGTTTGTCTTAGGAGACTGGGCAGTGGCACGGCACAGCTGGGCTTGGTGCTCAACCTTACGGTGGTGCCATGGCTGACTTGGTGCAGTCCCAGGCTGGCAGTGAAGTGTCGTTTGAGTTAGGAAGCTGAGCAGAGAATAGCCCCCAAAGGAAATGTGTCTTTAAGAGTGCAGAATGATGTGGATTGCTGTGAATGTAATGCCCATGCACAAGTAATCCACGCAGAAGGCAGGAGGTGCAGGACATGCTCCTCATCTTGGTGTGTCTGTCTAGCTGTGTGCTAGACACTGCAGTGCCCTCCGAGATTCCCCAAAAAAGCACGGCAGAAGACAGAACATCACATGTCTTATTTTAGGCAGATGGTGAATATACTGCTGAAGTTTGGGTGATGGGCAGCAGCTGCCCAGCAGAAAGAGAACAGGCTAACGTCTCTGCCTGGCTCCTCCTCAGCTCCTGTTGAGAAGTGCAGCAAGTGAACCAGCACTTGATTTACAGTCTCTAAATCCATTCCACAAAGCACCTCTGAAACTATGGGAATCATCTGAGTGAGGGTTTGCTTGTTAGTCAAAACAGCCTTTGTAGTATTTTGCAGAGAGCAGTTGTGTATGTTTATGACCCAATTTGCTAGAGGCCTATGCAAGTGTAGGAATAGGTGATATCCATTAATAAACATCATTGAACAGTGACAACACACAATGTGACTCTGTGGACACCTTCTTGGAGCCTAGAGAACTTGCTCTATTAATAATGTGTTGATATCTAGATCTGTGTGTCTTCGATAGGAAGGTGAAGGCATCCCAGAGCTGAGATGGGGTTCCTTCTGGCATGGTATTTTCCTGGTCTTACTGACTTAATTGGCTTGTGGTTGTTTTCATTTTCTTCCAAGAGCACTGCTTTAATGGCTCTGCTGTACTGCTCACCTGCAGTGTGCAAGGAAGCAAGAAGTAAAAGATAAATGAAAAATTTGCCTTTAAATTGCATTATAGATTGAAGCAAATCAATTTTGCTTGTTCTAGTGAGCCCACTATCCCTGAAATCCCACAGCTTCTGTTCAGCAGTCTTACTTAGGGAGAGGACTTTCTCTTCACCTTGTGTAGGTTAATTACAACAACAAGAAATGTTATTTCTGACAGGAAACCAGCTTTCCTCAACCTGTCATTCAGTTCTAGTTACAAGGATCCATTTAGTCTGTTTTTCATTTCAGCACTTGAAAGCAGGGTCAGAGAGGTGGCCTTGGATTAGACAGGGACCCAGGAGAGGATGGGGGATGTTGCTTCATAAATTGCACACTTGGGCTGATGCAGGCTGCCAGCAGAGACTGTCAWGTGGGAGGTGTTTGTGGGAGGACTGTATCTCAGTGCTAATGGAGTATCTGTGACAGACTGTACTTTGGTGTTTTCTAGAATTTTCACATAGATCATTCCTTGGAGCTAGATGGGAAAATAGTACAGTATTTCAAAATAGCTGGCCCCGGGAGATGAAACTCGCCCAGCATGAATTATTAAAGCTCAGAGAGACTGTTCAGAAAAGTCAACATGAACCAGCGCATGGGGAAGGAGGAGTCTCCTGGAGAGACCCCTTAGGTCCCTTGGAAGTTTCTCACATGTGGCAGAACATGCTCAAAGCAGCAGCTCTCTGATGGGTTGAGATGCACAGATTCACATACGCTGTATCCCCAGGGTTCCCTGCTCATTTAGCCACTAGCTTTCAGTCCAAATGATCCTACAGTGTGGTGTGGAATAATAAAGAGCAAGAAAGTGATATGGTGGTGGCTTCCTATCTGTGAAGTCACTCATATGCTCTATGGGGCCAGGTCCTGGCTACCAAAAGCTGATAGATATGGGAAAATTTCTGAGGACCTCTCTTAAATTTATTCAATCTTACAACTAAAAGCCCTTCTTTGTCATAAATAATCTGTATATCCCTTCCAGGTATTAATGAATGCTCTATGAACAACGGTGGTTGCTCACACATATGCAAAGACTTGAAGATTGGTTATGAATGTGAATGCCCACTCGGATACAAGCTTCTGGATAAAAAAACGTGTGGAGGTAATTTACATGCAAACAGCAGTCCCTTGTGTTTCACCATACAGAGACGTGATTATATTCACTTCAGCATTGCTCCATCACAGATGGTTTGATTTCAAGTTATTGATGGGTTTCAAACACTCCTTTCAGACATAGATGAATGTGAGAATCCAGACGCTTGTAGCCAGATCTGCATTAATTACAAGGGGGACTACAAATGCGAGTGCTACGAGGGATATGAGATGGACACCCTGTCCAAGAACTGCAAAGCTGTAGGTAAGACAACGCCACAGGCACTTAAACTCTGCTTGCTCAACATCACAATTCTGATAAGAAAACATGCTTGCAGGGCTGAGGCTAGGGGAACAGAAACAAAAGGAAACTAGCAAAGCAAGCAAGCAAAGACATTTTATTTCGAGCAGCACAGAACTGCTGCAGTGATAGCAGATGCGTCTCTAGGCAAGAACTACTGATCATGCAGATCAGAATATTTTAACAGTGTACAGAGCAAGATTACAGTCACTAGTTGGCTGTTTGAAGCTGAAACTAGAAAAGAAAGTCTCTTGACAGGTGTTATTAAAAACAGTGCAGCAAAAACATTTAGTGGTAGTAGTATCAAAAGGAAGAAAACATCCCAATTAAAGCACAGTAGGTTAGCCACCTCTCCACCCTCCCAGCCTCTTACACAAATACTAACATGAACACCAGCAGTTTGCTGGACCTTATTGCAAAAATGAATGTTAATGTCAGAGGAATAGAAAGTTGGATTGTGCAAGACTGAGCATTAGCCATGCTGGGGGTTTCTTTAATGGAAATAGTGGGTCTCTTGGGGAAGGGTGAGTTACCTGCAATACAAAATTGCTTCTCTAGTGTTATCCTGCACATCCATGTGGCCTCTTTCTTCCCAGGTTCTATATGGTATGCATAGTGTCCTGCTGTCCTCATAAAGTCTGTTAGTCTCACACCTGCAGTGAGTTAGAACTGACTCAAATCCTGGGACACTGATCTGCTTGTTGGTTAGAAAATTCTGTTGTGCCCGAGAGTCTGTGCTGGGATCCCTGCGGCACAATGTATTCCAGAGCTAGAACCTTGTCCCAGCTCTTCCCTTTCAGTATCATGTTCCTCAATCCCCTTTTGTCGTTCCCAGTGGAAAGATGCTCTTTGTTAGGATCTTCTGCTGGCCACTGTTGGAGATAAACCAGTCTAACCCACTAAAGCTTGTTCTGAGCTTCCCGTCCTGTCCTTAACTCAAACAGGGAGGTGCACAAAGAGCGAACTAAAGCTTTAGCTGTTTGACTCGCAGCTTATTTTAGTGACACTTAAGAACACAGAGAATCACATGCTCTGCTACTTGCAGAGGGCAAGGGTGTGCACCTCTTAGTCTGAGCCTAGAGACATAGGTGTCTGCCTCCTACAGTAATAAACTGACCTCCGTGGGGCCCACTGTGAATAACCGTGGAGGCTAAGGTGCTGGCTATGGTCTTCTAAGCAAAATAACTATTAGGTTTCTATGTGTCCTGCTCTCCTGTCTTTTGGAAAATTCAGGTCAACTTTATGCTTTTTGAGAGGCTCTGGCCTGAGGTCACGACTGCAGTAGCAGTATCACCAGCACCCAGRCTGCAGGCTCTGGCCCCACAAAAAAGAGATGTGAACTGCCTGAGCCCAAGTGCTCAGGTGGACTGTGTGAGTTCTGCATGTACGTGACAGTCTAAAATTCCTCCCTGGCAACCAGTCCTGGCTTTGCTGGATTCAATGTGGCTCTATCATGCCTCATGTCTGGCTGCCTCCCTTCCCCCCAGCCAGCCCAGAGGGCTGTTTCTTCCTTGTCTTGGCCACGAGTCACCAAAATCTGGCCCACGTATTTTGTATCTAGAATGTGTAATTGAAGGTGAGGACATGCCCCAGAGTTTTGCTTGTGGCTTAGCACAATAGGCAGACCAAGAGCCAGTGTGCATCTAGTGACCATAGAGGTGCTGTGGTCCTCCATGTCCGCATGTGATATCTCTGCCTCTGGAAGCCATTTACACTTGTTTCTGGTGGTGTAAAGTTTCCTTACAAAGCAGAACTATCAGTGACCGATAGTCCTGTTGTTGTTTGAGAAATGAAAGCTGAATCCAGCCCTTTGGTCAGCTGCTAAAATGACAAATGCGCTTATTTTCTGTGGTAGGCAAGAGTCCATACCTGATCTTCACCAATCGCCATGAGGTCCGTAAGATAGACCTGGTGAAAAGGGACTACTCTCGCATCATTCCTATGCTGAAGAATGTCGTGGCGCTGGACGTGGAGGTGTCAACGAACAGAATATATTGGTGTGATTTGTTCTACCGAAAAATCTACAGGTAAGGCGCAAGAGAGGATGTGTGTTTTGGTACCTTTCCAAAGCTATGGTTCAGTCTGTATCCCTGAAGGACAATCTGCAGAGAACAATGCAGGTACAGTGAACCTGAGGGCTTTTCTTCCCTTACTGGATTACCTATTGTGGCCCAGACTTATAAGCTTTTTTAGGAATTGATAAAGAAATCAGGAGCTAGTGCAGGTACCTGGTTTGATAAGACAGGAAGGCTTTTTGTCAATAATAGATCCTGATGCATTTGTGCAATTACACGTAGACTCTTGTTTACTGAATCATAATATTGCTAAGCGATGCTGCGTGAGACTGCTGCTGGGCTGTGTGCTTGCTCTACGTGAAACCACAAAGGACTTAGCATCTGAAAGCACAAAGGAGGCAAATTGTGGGAGCAAGGAGGTAGCAACACAGATACTAGGTGTCCACTGTAGTCTCTGGTAGACTGGATTTAAATGCACAGCACTTGACCACAGTATACATTCTGTAATTCTCATTCTCCCTCCTCCTTCAGTTGTTTTTATGGCATCCATCACAGTATTATATGCCGGGGCTTGTGAGTGTGCCTAGTCAAAAATGCATTCAATTTATGCACTGAAAATCCCCCATGTATATTCTGATTTGCATAGCTATTGCACCCTATTGGAGCTTCTACAGTGATTTGTTCTGGATTTTAGCTAATGATCAGGCAAAGGTTGATTGGTTTCAGTGTGTGGGAGCCAAGCCAGGGTTTCTGCAGGCTGTGGTAGCTTCCATGCCTTTGGCAGGGAAATTTGCCCAGGCTGTGCTAAGTATTAAGCACTCAAGTAGCTAGGCAGGTACCCTGAGCAGGCCTGTGGGGCTCTGAAAATGGGGAGGTGGTTCAGAAGAAAGCTGGCTGCTTTCACTGGGTCTGATTCTGTAGGCACAGGCAGGGGTGGGTAAGGGCTTCGTATTTATACACAGAGAATTATTCAAGACGCACTGCTCCTCCTGCAGCTCTCTGACAGTGAATGCCCTGGGGCGCTGGGGGCCACTGAACAGTGTTCATACCCTGAACATGGCTATATCAAGCCTTTTTCTTTTTCCAAACACCAGAATTTTTCTCTTTCTTACTCCTGCTTGCATTAGCTTTGTTGTAAGTCCCACCTTTTCTGCAGAGCAAGCTGTGCAATTATAACTTCTTAACAATTAATGTTCCTGTTTAAGATACTGCTACTATCACTAGTATCAAACACTTCTAAACAAAAGGCCACCATGTCCTTCCAGCAGAGAACAGGACTCCTCTGGGGAAAAGCAGTCTATAGTTGAGAGGCTATCGCAAGGTGAAAACTATGGTACAGGAGGTAATTGCTGGCAAGAGATCCCATCTTTCTTAATGCTCACCTCACTTGCCTTTCCAGATCCTCTCCTATTGAGGTGATGTCCCCTTTGGGGTGTCAGAAGATCTTTTACAATATTTAGTTACTGGGAGAATTGAAATGTCACCTGTGTTTCAGCCCTCCCATTCTGAAAGCCGCAGGAGCCTCTCGGCTTCCCCGCCAGTGCAGCAAGTCACATTGAGGGTACAGCGCAGCAGCTCACCGCAGTGGTGGACAGGAAGTATTGAACACGACTGTTTCACTGGGGAGGAATTAACTGACCTGGAGTTGTGTAGTTAGAACATGTGGTGCTTGTCAGACTAAAATAACTAAGAGTCTTGGGAACATTGTCAGATGCCCTGCAGAACCGCGATGATACCGTTCATTTGATGTTGGATCAGAGAGAAACCAAAACCACTCCTTGTTGTGTAGATGCAGTAGCGTGCTGTTAATCCAGGCTGACTCTGCATAGCCATTCCAGCCTGGGCCGCAGACCATAAAACAGTGTCGAGAATTCCTGGGTTTAGACATTTGTTTCCAAGTCTCTAATCTGATACTTGAGAGCTCAGCTCCCGTACGACTTGCCTTCTCATTCCATGACCAAAGGCAGGATGGCCGCTGAACAGGAGATGTAAACCAACTCGCAGTTTCAAATGGGGGGGGGGGGGGCAGGGCGGAAACTTTCTGCTGTTTTGTAACTTTTTTAAGATGTACCAAGTTGTTCTAAGAGCCAGGCTCTTAGAAACACTGATGCAAACTCAGAATAGCTCCATTTCAGTTCACTCAGTGCAACTGATATTGGTGCAGGGGCAACAGAGCAGAATCAGCCTGTGTGCTTGTAGGAGCAACATTGAGTTATTTATGAAACATCCATGTGGAGTTTGCTGCCTTTCATTAGTGTTTTGAAAGATTTTGAGGCTGCCACTGATATTTAGTGAACATTTTCTTTGTATCTAATGAGATCACTTGCCAAATTAGTACAGCTCCATGAATTCCTTCGATGAATCATAATTAGTTACCCAGGTCCTAATTCTGCAATACATTTAAGCACATTTATTTGCATGCTAAGTTCAACTCTGTTCAGTAGAGCACTGGAGATTATATTTCTAATGTCCATAAATCCCATGAATCGATGCTATTGAAGTTAACGTGCCTGAAGTCAAATGTTTTGCTGAATTGTGCAGTTATAGCAGGAAGCAGGTAGAAAAATAAAATGACAGTTCCCTATTGTGGAAAAATAAAATGACAGTCCCCTATTGTGGATCTGCCGTCCAGATATAGGGAAATAAGAACAAGTTGTAGGAGGAAGCGGACGGTTGCAGCATGCAGCCATAAGGGTTTCTATGTCAATCATGCTGCCACATGTGCACTTTTTTTCCATGGGGTTGCAGTGGCGCTACCTGGCATTCAGCTGAGGTCCAACCCCATGCACATGTGCATGGCCCTTTCTGTGCCATGTGTCCGTCAAGTGACAAGTCCTGTCTTTGCAGCGCCTACATAGACAAAGCGAGTGACACAGCTGAGCAGGTGATTTTGATAGACAGCCAGCTGAACTCTCCTGAAGGACTGGCAATAGACTGGGTTCATAAGAATATCTACTGGACAGATTCCGGAAACAAGACCATCTCAGTGGCCACTGCAGATGGAAGCAGGAGGAGGACACTTTTCAACAGTGACCTCAGTGAGCCAAGAGCCATTGCTGTTGATCCCACACGGAGGTAGGTGTAAAGACCACAAACACTCCTCTCGCCAACAGAGACGTTCCAGTCTTTTCTGCCTCTCTTACAAACCTGTGGGTGGTTCTCATCTCATCAAGACTTCAGATGCCCTTTAAGATAGATAGATCAATTGAACTGAAATGGGACTGCTGAGATGCTTCAGCTAACTCTTTGCAAGGCCACTGCTGTTCAAGAAAGTTCTGAAAATAATGGTCAGGTCATGTGTTCGATGGGCCTGAGCTGGTCTAGGCACATAGGTTGTGCTGGGAAATGAAGTAGTCTGTCTGACGTGTATGGGCTACGTGGGTAAGTGAAGTCCACATACCTAGCAGACACACCAGGAGATAGTTTGCATGGGGTTACTAAGGTGAGATTTTGCATTCTGGTGCAAGTTTTGTGGCAGAGTACCCTGTGGGGACAGTATGTGGCTCCACTAGGTGCATATCAGAATTAACTGAAGTGGCTGAGGGGCTTTGCTGTAATAAGGAGAGAACAGGGCACCTCCTACTCTGATTAGTAGTGCAGATTTCTTACACTAGAGTCCAATTGACTGTTTTCTTGCACATGTCTCTTTCAGGTTCATGTACTGGTCTGACTGGGGAGACAAAGCTAAGATTGAGAAAGCTGGCCTGAATGGCGTGGGGCGGCAAGTGCTGGTGACTGACAACATTGAGTGGCCAAATGGCATCACACTTGGTAAGTGCCCAGGTTAGAGCTACAGCACCCACTGTGGCTGACGTAAATTTATTTTTATTGTTAAATAGGAAAACAAAATTGTAAATGCGCAAAGGCACCTGCACATAAAAATCCTGGAAATACTCTTGTCACTTACTGCTCACCAACACGAGCAATTTTATTTCAGTAGCAAGCAGAGGCAGCAAGTCTTGCCACAGTCAGAACCTCACTCTGCAGGAGCTTTGAGTTGCTTTTTAGGTGTGCCTTAAGGCACAGGGAAATTTTGGGGGAGGATGCAGAGCTGCAACAACCCTTTGTCCAGGAAGCATCAGAGAGTCTAGTGTCTCTGGGCCTGGATCTTTCTCAGAAGCAGTGTCAAGATACTTCATTGGACTGATTAATGCACAGTACATCAAGGAAAGAGACACAGCCTGCAGAGCCCATTCCCCGTTGACATGCCTGCCCAGACGTTCTGGGTGGGGGTACTGAGATGGAACCCATCTTGGCTCGTATCCTGCATCCTGCTGGGCCACAGAGGACTGTGGTCGTTCTCGCTGCCACACCAAGTTGCAGGAGTGGAAAGGAGGTCTCCTGCCCTCATGGGGCAGCAGGGGACACCCTCCTCTGGAGTTACAGCTATATGTGTTTAACACCATGCAGATGTGAGGTTCTTTGCTTGGTTTTATATTGGAAAATTCTGACCATGGCAAGGATGTAGGAGAAAATGCTGCTACCATTGCATAGTCTTGAAGTGCTACTGCTATGAACAAATAATGCTACTCTTTAGTAATTAAGAAATTAATTAATGACTTGTTTAATTACAGAACTTGTTTTGTGTTGGCACTCATCCACTTGCATTGTTTAGTGAATCTCATCCAAAATGAGTGAATTTGCTCCAGGAAGAGAAATTCAGTGCTCAGCATTCTAAATAACATTGGATCCTTCCCTCCCACTCTTACCTGTGCCCTCCCCAAAACCTGGCTGGTTGTGGTAGGAGTGTCCCTGCCACCTGTGTTCCCCCAGCCTGCAGCACAAGAAGAGTTTCTGGACCCAGGATTCTTCTTCACTGAAAATGTGTAAATCGCACAGCTCCTTCAGAGAGGTGTTTCATTTGAATCACAGTAGTTGTTCTCCAGCACAAGGCCAAGGACTGAATAGCCTTGAGAGGGATGAAGCTCCTTGCTCAGGCACTGATGGAGTGACTCTGGGAAGCCCAAACTGCTGCTGGCCTGCTCCTCCTGGTAACAAAAGAACCTCATTGTACAAAGCTGTCAGTCAGGCATTCCACACACACACACACACCCCCCCCCAGAACATTCCTCCTTTTTAATCTTTTTTATAGGATCTTATCCCAGCATATCTGGGCACTGATTCAAAATTAGAACTAGTGTTTAAAAAAAAAAAAAAAGGCCCAATAATAAAGAGATTAGTCATGCTGCCAGCAGGAAAAACATGCTGGGCAAGAGAAAAAGAGTTGCAGGAGCTGTGTGTAATTTTCCTTCATTGTGTTTCACTTCTCAGATTTGCTGAATCAGCGTCTCTACTGGGTAGACTCCAAATTGCATTCACTGTCCTGCATTGATTTCAATGGCAGCAACAGAAAAGTTCTGATCTCTTCTGTTGACGATCTGAGCCATCCTTTTGGCTTAGCAGTGTTTGAGGTAAGAGTCAAAAACGGATGCAGAACAGACTGGAGACTGCAAGAGGTCTCAAAGCTCTTCTTGATTAAAAGCTCTGCCTTTTGCATAGCACAGAAAGCTCAGTGAGGGCGTTTGCTGCTATAGAAACCGATTAACCTGGTGTGGGTTCAGCAGGGAAAATTGTTTTCTAAAGCCCTTAATCAGGAGCAATGCATTGTCTCACACTTTTACCCTATGTAGTACCAGTGCATCCGTGAGGGGCAGGTGGTGTCCAGTGTAACATCTCCCACAGAACTGGAAAACGGGTAATGGGTTTTCCTTGATTTGAATTGAGCCAACTGTCCATACAAAAGCCAAAACTCTTAGCAAGGGAAGGGAGAAGCCACTTACTGTGATCAGCAGGTGGGACAACCATTCACTGAGTGACACTGCAACGTCTCTCGTCTTTTGAAAGTCAGACTTTGAGGGGAGCTGCACGGGCTCAGAGCAACCTCTCAGCCTGCAGTGGAGCACTCTGCTCTCAGCAGCTTTGTTTCACACCATCTTTGCATACCTGTGTTGCATTTTCTGGTGCCAATAGAACCCTCAGGGGAGGACGGCCCCTTAAATTTTGCTGCGTTGGCTAGTTGTTTCTGTTGTCCATGCCAGCCTCTGCAGAAGTATCCTCAGAAACGTTTTCACCTGTCTGAGGAGTCTCAAGGCTTCAGCTGGGAGTATCTGTGCCAGCAAGGCACTCGCAGGGCTCCCCCTGCAGTCACTGTGTACAGTGCATTGCTGAGGTTGGGGACTTGGCATTAAAAAGGTGCTGGTTCACCTAGTTCTGAAAGGGTCAGATAATTCTTTCAGGCTGAACTGCTCCAGTTATGACACATAAACCATGTCACACATCAGAGAAACTTCCCTGTCCAAAAAAAATATAGCTGTGATCCTACAAAGGCATAAGCCTATTTTCACAAAGGCATTAGGCTTCCAACTCTTACTTGAGTATGTTTCATTGAAAACCCTATTAGTCTTGTAGATTCAGTAGTCTTGTGCCATTCAAGTGTCACACTGTAGCCTTACTAATAGCAATGCTGTAATTAATAGTACAGTTCAGATCCTCAAATGTCATCAATGAAGAACTAAGACCTGCTGAGATCTGCAGAATCACTACATAAATGGGCATCCATGTTTCTGCATTAGTTTATACACAGCTACCCAGTGGCAGGGCCCAGGGCTAATGGCTTCCTTGCAGTTTGTATCTCATGCTAAGCACGTGTTCGAAACTCTGTGTTCCCCATCCTATTTCAGGAGTGCTCCAGGGGTATGAAAGACATAATTCAAATCCCTGCTTTGCCTGGGTGGAAGCAGAGAGACAATCCAGCTCTTCCTCCCCTGGTAGAGGATTACCAAGTATCACTAGCCTGGGGCAGTGAAGTCTTCTCTCTTGTAGCTAAGCTCCTTTCTGTGATTATTTAAATGATTATGGGAACAAAAGCTTCAACTTTGGCACCTCACTCTAGGTAAGCTATAGCAGAGAAAGGTGTCTGGTTGGCTCCCTGTCAAGGTGTGTGTCACAGCCTCCTTTCTTTTCTCTACATTTCACTTAACTAGGTTGGCTTTTGACTCAGCAAACCCCACTTCCTTAAAACCCTTATTCCTCCCATGCAATGTGTGTGATACCCAGGCATCTAACTTTGGGCACAGGTTCCCCCAAGACATTGCTGCTCTTTAGTTTTATCCTCATCAGCAGTGTTTGGAAGCATCTCTTGGGTTATTTAACCTCTGTACACCCTTCCTCATCTGAGTGAATAGAATGGTTAGAATAACAGACAACCCTTTTGCTTTTGATAATTTGCCCTTGTTCTCCAGCAATGTGGCTTTCCTTACTGAAATACACGTGTTTTTTAGCAGGCAGCAGCATACATAGCTGACCAAGCAACTAAATACTGTTTATTGATAACTGCAATTCCTGTGTACCTCCTTGACCAGTTATCATAGTATGCCATGCCAAAAATATTAATAAAAAAATATGAATAGATACTCATCTTCCAGGTGTGCTGTAGGCACTGGCCTCTTTGTAGATACCTGCTTAATGCAGGTCTTAGCTTTGGAAAGGAGAAAAAAATCAGCAGAGATAACAAAAGTTTCTGGTATGGCCCTTTGGTTCTGCTCATGATTCACTCTGTCTTTAAAAAAAAATGGTTCAGAAGCAGAATGGAGGCAACTCTTCTGTACTTAACCAAATTTCCACTCCCTTGTCTCAGTCTCATAGCTACTCAGAATTAATAAGTACTTGATAAACATGTAGGATTGCTGTGCTTTTAAACATTAGAAATGACAGTGTCCAAAAAAAAGGAAAAAGCTGCAGATAGAAGTAGCATGAACTGAAGGTGCCCCAAGGTAGGAACACAGTGTGTTAACTTTGTGACTACTGGAGTTTAATCCAACTTCAGCTGGATTTGAGCAGGGCCAGATTAGAAATCCTATGCATTTCCTGCAGGACAGAGTGTTCTGGACTGACCTGGAGAATGAAGCAATCTTCAGCGCAAACAGGCTGAATGGCTTGGACATCTCCGTTTTGGCAGAAAATCTCAATAATCCTCATGACATCGTGGTATTTCATGAATTAAAGCAGCCCAAAGGTAAGACATGTCCTTGGGGTATCATGGCCCTAAATCAGGTTTATTTAGTTAGTAAATGAAACGCTTCCTGATGGTTCTTGACGAGAGAGAAACACAGGTAATAATGAGAAATCAATGCCTAGTGTTTGAAGTTCTTGCATAATTAATTCAGCAGCAGCATGTATTGAAAAGTCTGCAATTTGTTAATAGCTGTTTAATGATAACAGTGAGTTACTCTCATCACTGTGATGCTTGCCATTCATTATATATTTGGGTAGTTTTTATAGTAGTCTGTAAGGTTTCACTCTACTCCAAACTGTAAAGATGATTAAGCAGCCCAATTAATCGAGGTAGGGAGTGGAAGAGAGTCTTCTTAGAGGACCTGATATTTCTGTGCCAAGAACAAGAAATAAATAATTAGAAAAATAACTTGTCTTTTCTCCCATCCTTGAACAGCTCCAGATTCCTGTGAGCTCAGCCCCCAGCCAAATGGAGGCTGCGAGTATTTGTGTCTTCCTGCACCTCAGATCTCTCCCCATTCTCCCAAGTACACATGTGCCTGTCCTGACAATATGTGGCTGGGTCCTGACATGAAAAAATGCTACAAAGGTAAATACAATCACGTCGCTGTTTCACTATTCCAACAAAATCATACTCAGAGTGAATATATTTCCTGATGGTGGAATACAAACATTAGCTTTTGTATTCCACATACTTGCTGCCTTCTGAACACAGCATTGTGGTGTCCTTTATTGAAAACTTGCTTATTTTTGAAAGCATAACTAGAAAAAGATACAGCAGGAAGAGGAAAAAAGGGATAAGGCCCAGCACTAAAAGTGAATGGTCAATAAATCATTAAAATTTGCTATGTTATTGCCCTATAGATTCTGGATCTGGAGAGGCCACAGTCATTGCTGATAATATCCTGAAGAGACGGGTGGTTTCAATGTAGTTTTCCCTAACATGCAAATAGTTCCTAGTACAAATTCAGTATCTTCTGAGGTCCTGAAAAAAACCCTAAGTTTTTTAACTTCTTAACTACCTTCCATCCAGAGTGCTTTATTACTATCAATAAATAAAGCTTGACTTCAGGAAATCATTTTTGTAGCATTAGGCAGAGAAGTATCGATAGTCTAACTACCTGGTAAATAGAATTGGCATTGGGTTTCTGCTTCTAATCAGTAAACATAACAATCCTCCTCAGATTTATATCACCATTTGTGATTTGCTTTGTGTACTTACTTTTACCAAATTTCATGTCTGCTCTTGCTTTTCAGATCTTCCAACTACTTCAACTACTGTAGTGGTTTCTACAACCACAGCATCCCGTACTACCMGTACCACAGCCATCGCAACTGTAATTGGCAGTGCCAATAACACCACTGAAGTTGTCTCCAAGGCTGTATCAGAAGCTACAATTACCACCCCAAGTTTTCATTTACCTTCCACCACATCCATCCTTATAGATTCTGACATGACCACTGGAAACAGCAATTTATCACAGCACTGTAAGAGAATGAGATTCCTCTTTTCTTTTTCTATATATACCATATCACAAAAACTCAGGCACTGGTGGGAGACCTGACCTAACATCTGAGTTATAAACAGGTCAGATGCAGGCACATCCTGTTGCATAGCAGGAGAAATCAGGTACTCCTCCTGCAGACACCTCTGTTATGATGGCTGATGTGACTCTAGTCRCTCGGGACGTTAAGGAACTTATGTCAGGTTTTCATCCAACACACGTAATGCTGACTCTAGAGATGAGGCCCTGAGAGTTCACACTAGTCCTTGCCTTGTGCCTAATACGAGTTCATCCCAGCTTCAGTGCTGTTTGTAGTGCTGCATACTGTAATAAGGATGATTCTACAGGTGCTTCACCAATTTACATGTTTAATTATTAATGTGATCCAGCACAAGTTGTGGGTGAAAAATGCCTCCTGTCCAGCTTTAGCTCTGCTGGATGTTTGGAATTACTACAGCCCAAGACAAGCTGCATCTGTTTTGCRTGGCTGTGCTTTGCATGTTAATGTGGCCTGATCCATGGCATACGTTTGAAGTTTTTCATTACAATATTAGAAAAGTATCCCAATGGAGACCRCTAATAGGCTCTCCTAAAGTTCACCCTACACAACGAGTGCGTAATGAAACACCAACCTACCTTCTCAGTGCTAACAGGTCATCCCTCTAGATCGTGCTGCCAAGGCAAAGCAGAAAAGCTGAACTGCTTTTCCAAAAAAAAAAAAAAAAATTTCTAGTCCAGAGAGAAGACTTTACTCTTCAGGACTGTCATTCAAGACCTCAAACAGATCTAGATTGCTTTAAAGAGAGTAAGATACCTTTTTTCSCCTAAAAGTTTCACTGAGGAGAGTAAGCAGTTTCCATTGCATCTGGAAAGCAAAAATAAACCATCCCTGCTTGACTAGGGTGCCTTTTTGTAGTAATAGYGATGCAGTCTCTGTATTGCATGTGGGAAAGCAGAATCCAATTTCTAAAATTCATTCTTGTAAGTTCTTTTTGTGCAAATTTCTTTCAAATGCAATAATTAACTTATTAATAAGCCATGGAAGCAAGGTGCTTTARTTGTCCACATTTGAAATAGTCTGGCTTATTATTAAGTAGATAACTATGTAATAGAACAACCTGCCAGAGGGAAGTATTTAAAAGGGTAAATTGCCTTTTAAGTTCCATGAATTGGTGTATCAAAAGACAAACTACAGTTAGTTCCTCCTATCTCAATTCCTGCTATTTTAGCAAAAATAAATTTTCTGTGTTGATCCCCTATTATAAGAGCTCAGAGAAAACATTTTTAAGTATATAACTTGAAAGGTATATTGATTATTTTTTTTTAACTATTTTTCCCTATAATTGTTTTTTCTCTTGTAAGTACAATATCGAGTTTTGGGGTCATTCTTGCATGCTGAGGCAGACTGCAGGCATGAGTGATATATGTGTTGACTAACTCCTCTAGCTGTAACTAAATAAAAAAATAATTAAAAAGAAAAGCTGTGCAGATGGCTTTGAACTACATTCTTCTTCTGACAGCTCAATAAATCATTAATTGTGTCAGTGCTAGAAAGTGTTCTACTGTGGATTTTTAAGAGCACTATTCAGCATCCCCTGATCTATGCATGGAATTTCCATTAAATGTCACAGTTTTTTTAAAWCTGGCCTCCTTTTTTGTGCTTGAAAATTAGAGGCACAAGTACAGTCACTTACTTATTTCTGGCTAGAGCTTCTCTATCTGATAAMGCTGTACTGAGCACTTCCTTAACTGGCCACACTCCTGGTGTGCAGTTTACAACCCTCTGAGGGCAGTAGCACTTTATGGCCAGGCTGTTTATTGTTCCTAAGAATAAACAGCTCAGCTTAGCCCAGRTTTGTGTGTATATGCTTTTTATCTTCTCCGTAATAATTTTATTACAAAACTTTTCATAAACTCTTTGATTACAAAAGCTTTCTGACGGGCAGAACAACATGGTTACTAACATAAAACATTCTTTAGACATGGCTTTAAAACCAGCAGATGAGTCAAATGATCAGAATTATTTCTGTAATTACAGATGCAAATAATGACCAAGGCTTTGATTCAACTGTGACAGCAGCTGTTATTGGAATTGTCATTCCTGTTGGTAAGCTGATTTGATTTAACCTTTGAAGGAGATCATACCAAAATGCTAGTGTAAATACACTCTTCTGACTTTCAGGATTGGGGTGGGAAAGAGTACAGGAACTGTTGAAATGGGGAAAAGTAGCCTGGTTTCAAGAAAATTATACAAGGATGGATATCTACATGGGAACATCCCAGCAGATTCATGCCTGGCTAACAGCCCTTTCTTTCCCCTTTCCTCAGTGGTCATTGGCTTGCTGTGCATGGGGGGATACCTCATCTGGAGAAACTGGAAACGGAAGAATACTAAAAGCATGAATTTTGATAATCCAGTGTATAGGAAGACAACAGAAGAGGAAGATGAAGACGAAATCCACATTGGGCGGACTGCCCAAATTGGACATGTCTACCCAGCAGTAAGTATCTGAGGAAACTGCTGATGGAGAAGATTAATTTTGTTGGGAGTTTAGATGCAGAATTATCTCCAGCCGATTACAGTGTTGGCTATTTGGCATATARTGACAAAAACCAGAACTTCATTATTAATCATTGAATAGGCAGAAACCTAAACTTCTAGGCAGCTCATGCAGTTGTCTTAGAATATAGTGGTCTATGTAATAAGATATTCTGTTCAAATGAAGAATAAGTGTCCTAATCGATATATGTAGTAAGCTAGCAAATGTAAAGCTAGCTATCTCAAGAGCTCAATATGTGACAGCTGATTACTTACCCTCTACTGGATTCCATTATATCTGTGCTTAGACTGCTACCAAGTGTCTAAACTATCCTTAAGGATAACTTGAGTTTCTCTACAAACCAGGGAGAATATTTTCTGTATAATATAACAGTRTAAAGAAGAGTCAGGTTCCTCTGAATGAGGAATGAGGTTCTGTAAGAAGTTAAGGAAATTTGCCTTGGCAAGATTAAGCTTTACAAAAAGCAAACACTCATTTTGATAGCAAGTCCTGTGTATGCAGAAGAAAGAGAACCTGTTCTGCGTGGCAGTTTGCCTGTAAAGGAGCCTCCTTCAAAGAAGCAGCCCTGGTGAGATGACGCATTGGCAGTTATAACTTGTATTTTTAGAAGAAAGCATAAAGATCCATAAGTAATGAGTGAAGGCAATATAGCTTCTATAGGCAGGCAGGCACGTAGGTAATGCCTTATATTATCTAGAGATCCTGCTAAAGCTCACACTAGAAGAAGGTGTCATCCCTTACAGGGAACCTTATCCATGTAATTCACAAGTGGATTAAACTTTTTCCAACACCTCTTTAGTAACACTTGAGTGAGCGACCCCATTTGGGGAAAAGAATCAGAACAAAAATAGATTTCTGTTACCATTACACTAGGGGCAACAATGAGATTTTTAACAGGAAACACAGGTTAGCAACAGTATCAGAATTTGGTTCTAATGCAAAATTCACAAGTCACAAACTTTCTCCTCAAGTGTGTTTTTCTTCCTTCACAGCGTGTAGCATTAAGCTTAGAAGATGACGGGTTGCCATGAGGATGAAGTTGCTGCTCCAAACAACACATTCAACAAATTTGCTTTAGATCACAGAACCTGCTTCGTCTTTTTAATCGTTATTTATGTTGCAGAAGGGTAACCACAAAGTTATAATGAACTGCAAACATCCAAAGGATGTGAGAGTTTTGTATGTATAATCTTTTATACACGTTTTAACTTGTTGCACTACCCATTTGTGATAGTGAATAAGCAACAGCTGAGCTACTAACTCAATGTACATAACCAGCCAGGCTGAAGGTTCAGTAGCTATTGCTTTATTTTAAGACTATATTTATAGATATTTTGTAAATATGTTGAATATGCTTTGTGGCTATCCATCAACATAAGTAAAACAAATTCTGTACAGGCAGTTTAGAAATATTTATTAACAAAATCTGGATTATAAGATCTGTTCTGTAAATATAGTAGAGGGGTGAGAGTATTTATTTTTTGTATGTTTGGCTTGCTGTGCATAGATTATCTGTGTATATATCTATCTAGGCTAGATAGATATATAGGCATATAAATATATACATATATATAAAAATATATACATATATTTTAAAATGACTAGCCTACATTTATGAAAATTAGGGATAATTGAATTTTTACAGGATGTTTGAGAAGTTTGCTTTGAAATCTAAAGACACTGAGTAAGAACGAGCTGTACTGTAAGACAGCTGACAAATGAAGCACTCCCATAACAAACAGAGCTCCTGTTTTCCAGACTGGCTCGTAAGGGTTGCTTTTACATTTTCCAGTCTATCCAGAAAGATTCATCTGCAGTGCTTTTAACTGAAGAGCTATTGCTTACAGCATTTCAGTCAGGAGAAACTCCTACAGCGCCCAGGTTTTTTTTTTGTTTGTATTGTTGCTTTTTACAGCTCGGTACCAATTTGATGTAGCTTTTTTCGTTTGTTTGTTTCTAAATGTAAATCTAAATGCTTTTCCCCGCTCTCAAATTAGCTTAGAATTAGTAGAAGCAAAGATTTAGCTATATACTTCCATACACTCAAAGTGAGCATTCTCAGCTGGCTCATCAGGGAAAAAAAACCCACAATAACAAAAGTTAATTCCTCTCCTCCTTGCCCTTTTCCCCTACTCATACCGATGAAGAGCCCAAATTAGGAGATGCTATGGGGCAGTGTCTTAATTCAG
Organism: Phoebastria nigripes; assembly: GCA_035582835.1. Lineage (NCBI taxonomy): Eukaryota > Metazoa > Chordata > Aves > Procellariiformes > Diomedeidae > Phoebastria > Phoebastria nigripes. The sequence continues at coordinate 1,485,201 of JAYKAV010000333.1, forward strand.
CATATGTAGAATTCTTTGAAGCGCAGCAATTATCTTCCAAATCACTGCCAATGGAACAACCTGCACCATGGTAGATCTCACATACCACAGAGCGTGAGGCAAGGAGGTTAAAGGAGGTTAAAAACTCACAGCGTTATCCGTATCTTTGGCTGGGTCATCCTGTACCTTGCAGAAAAAAGTTTTCTCTCACCTCATTCTATAAGATTCCCAGGGAATTCGATGGGAAGTGAATACACTTACCTACCACTGCATCATGGGCTAGTACCTCCCTGAACTCTACCAAAACCTAGAGAGATCTTCCTAGCATTCTTACCTCAGTCCAAGCTTTTGTATTCAATTGAGTAGATGAAACTCAGCCTGAATAGGTTTGGGTTTTTTTCCTTTTTTCCTTTTGTTTTTCTTTCTTTTAGAATAAATCCACACTGTAATGTGAGCTGGAAGTTGATTCTTGACTAAGAAAAGGAAAGTGTCTAAAGACCTAGTATGCATTACAAACATAATACATACTCTCAAAATACTTCATGGCCTGCATAGACAGTACATAAATAATCAAGCATCCTTCTATTCAAATTTTAGATTTTAAGGCAGTGAAAAAATGATTGAGATATCCAATTATTGTTTTAAGGTATGAAGCTCTGTTTCTACAAATCCATGCACTGTGTACATGAAGAAGAAAACTGAGAAAATGCTGTATGTGATAACACTGTAACTAACAGACGAATGTAAATATATTTGAAAGTTCTACAGTTTTGATACTTTTTTAAGAACACATACACACAAACCAACCTGTATAAACCATGTATAGAAGGCTGCAGTTTTTTTCAAACCATTGTAAATGAACTCAATGTGCAGTGTTGATTTCAACCTTTACAGATTTATAACTACTGAAAAGTCAAACACCAAATTTGTTTTTTTAAGAAATTAATTATTTTAAATAATGGTTCAGAGTGGTAGGATGATATTTAACATTGTAATCATTTCTGATCTGTCTTGTCATATTGAAGTTCTGTTAGAGTAAGTTCCTGCTTGGTGCCTTTTGTGTTTTTACATTATGGACAAAAGGACCAGGGAGGGGCAGGGGAGGGATCTGCTCTGTGTAACACTTGCTGTACTGACATCAATACGGATTACTGAAAACCAAATGAACACATTTGTAAAACAGTGCACTGTTTCTATAGAAAGATTAAATTTTTTTATCTGGGACTACTGAACTAATTACTTTATAGTGCTTAAAATGCTGTCCTAGACCCAGGACTGTATCATATTTTGGTCTGAGTTTTCCTGAACTCTTACTTGTCCAAACCCAAAGTGGGACTTGGCAACGCTATTGTGTAATTCAGCTGTTCTCTGTACAGTTTCGCTCTGTATCTGCAGAAGCTGCAGCTTCACAATAGCAACACTGAAAACATGAACAGACCATTTTGTTCTGAATTATCTTTCTCTGCCACTTTGGTTTTGGTCATCTTCAGATCACCTGGAAAGCAGTACCTGTTTCATTATTTCCTTGAGCTGAACAATTATATCAGTGATGTAACTAAAATGAGTAAAACTTCCAGTGGTACAAGTACACTAGTCCTTAGACATTGCGAGAAAATGTTGTCTCAAAATTGAATAGTGCATACAACAAAACTGGTGTAGTTTTTAACCCAAACTATTACATGTTAGACTAGTCAAGGGCTAGTTGCAAACTACTCAGTTTCTTTGTACAGCTTTTGGTAAAGCATATGTACTGAAGCTGAAAAATTTGTTGCAGACAAATATGCAATCTTGCCATCCTGAAAAAAAGACAGAAATACTGCTATTCTTGGAATCACAACAGGCAGTCTTAACTTGTTTGGGTTTTTTTTAAACATGCAGACAATCTCATCTATGGAAAAAAAGCTGAAATGAGATCTACTCTACTAGAAGTACCATGATAGCTTTAGTTGGAGACACAAGCGAGTCAGAACTAAATGTGCAGTTAGCTTGCTTTCTCTTCCCCTTCTCTGTAAAAAATGAAATCCTAGGTAAGAAACAAGGATATTGTGAACAAGGAGGGATGACTGGAGGCATTTTCTGAACTGGATGGGCAGTTTGGGTCCTATACAAATTTACGTACGACATTTCCCTGTGCAGAGAAAAGCTTGAGCATGCAGTCAAATGTTTAAAAGACTTTCCTCCTGTTAGTTATTGCTGTATGTCCCCTTTGGTCTGTTTTTGTGGGAAATCTACTGCATAACTTAAAACTCAAGTTATCGGCCACGGGAATAAAGTAGCCATAAATACCAATATCCATTGATATGTACCTCTTGAAAACCAAGACAACCAAACTGTGCATCAAATGACCATTCTCTTCCTACCCCTGGTAGTTTGCAAGATATACTCAAACAAGCATTAGAAACCAGAGCTCTGAAGACAACACAACCCTTCACTGTTGTTACAAAGCCTTTTCAAGCAGTGCATTTATTGAAAGTAACTTTCAGTCATTTTTCCTCCCTAAAGGAACACTGCCAAGCAGCTAACACTTTTCAGACACAAATAGTTATTACCAAACTAATATGGACTTATGTACTGGTAAATATTGGTGGGTTAGTTTTCTATTTAACTGAAAATAGGTTTTTCTTACTTTAAAATAGTTCCCCATTTCAGTTAATTATTTTAGCAGAGTAATATGGTAGCAAATAGAAAAACTGACACCAAAAAAAAAAAAACAATCTCTCCAGGRCTAAATAGAGAGGAAAGCACAGATGAAAAGAAGTGAAAGAGCCTCATATGAGAGTCCCAAACCTATCTGGGGCATTGAGGTATGAGGTATGCCTGCTAAAACAACGATCTTCCCACCACCCCCCCCTCGGTTTTTTTGCCTCTATGCTGTATTAGCAATAAAATTCTATTTTTTTTGTTTCACTTTCTACACATAGTAACTGTATGGTATGAGATAATCCATACTAATACTGTGCTGCCTACTTTCATCAAGATGCTGTACAACTACACGTACTCATATAAATCCCTTTAGTGTTTATATAACGTATGTAACTTAGTTACCTTTCTGCCTTCTGCAGGAGTATGTATGCATCATTTCCTCACACTGAGTTTGTTCTCCATCAAATCAGTCCTTTAACTTTGTGAAACAATTTTATATCTAKCCTCCTAATTTACATCCTTGCCTTCAAGAAGGGAGCTATAGCCATGGTCTATTGCAAGCTTTTTCACTGCTTCAGTGCAGGAGTTTATAGAGTAGTGCCAATTTCAGTTGTCTCCAAAATGCACAGTGTCAACATTGGAAGGATTCAAAGGGAGAAAGATCGCAACAGAGACGGTGACTTTAGATGTGGGATACATAAGCCACCTTTTAGATTCAAGCCACAGTCCACTTGCACATTAACATGCTGGGTGCTCAGTGGCCAGCTCAAAACACTAATTAACAAAACACCCACACTCCCTCACTCTTACTTTGCAGGTCCCAGTGCCCTCTATTTAAACAGCTACAGCAGGAGCACTTTTTGCACTGACTGAGGATGCCTTGGAAACAGCACACTGGTTGATGAAGGTATCGGTACAGTCCCAGGTGGCAGCTTGACTGAGTTGTTTTCAGTCATAGTTTGAGGGTTGTTGTGGACTGTCCTGAGGACAAAAATAGGGGCTGCAGCTTTGCAGCTGTGTGTTTCTGCAACAACTTGCAAACGATCATTCCCATGGAATGGCAGCAAGCATGTCCTAGCCAAGACTGTCATTTCATGATGAGGTGAAATGTGGCAAATCTGGGGTGAACCAGAGCTCTCAAAGTCTGTGCCAGGGACAGGACTGTCTGAGCTCTTGCACATAAAGAGTGAGACTGAGCCCTAATCTGCTACAGTGAGCTGGAGGAAAGGCATACACTGGTCATCCAAGTCACAAGACAAAAATACGCAGAGCCATGCATCTAAGTAAATAATCTGAAGTCCCTGTAAGATAAAATGGGACGTTGACTTTCTTCAGGGTAGTGACAGAGACTGAACTGGCTATTCTCAGCTAGACTAATTGTGCCGGGCAAGTAATTTACCAAGCTCATTGCACCTTGATCAGTAGGAAACGAACTGAGCTAGCACACCTCATTTTACTTGTATGGCTATGAGCACAGACTCCCCAGCCAAGACACAAGTCTCGCAGAATCAAATTTTACACAGATAAAGATGAATTTGTGGCTTTTGATATCACAGCAGCAGGCATAGTAACACAAAAGATTACCTTCACAAAAGATTACCTCACAACAGCGTCCCCAGAAGTGAGGCCATCTGTCTCAGGACACTGAACTTGGATTTCTCATACCAACAGTGGTAGCATCTACCAGAAGAAACCAACAAGCACTAGTTAAGGCTATGTTCTTAGCTCTTACAGGAGGTTAGTAATGCTAACTTGTGTCTGTACCTATGCATCAACAAGCAGAATGAGAATTAACATGATTTAAAAAATAATAATCTTTTTCAAATTATTTGCAGCATTCAAATTTCACAATGTACCTCAGCAGGAGAACATTTCCTTAAGGGATTAGCTGCAGCTGCCTGCTAAGTTCTCCACACTATTAAGGAAACCACTGTAATCTTGTCAGTCATGATAAGGCAGCCATCTTAGCAGGGAGCTAAAAGTTACGATAGCATAGCAAGCAAATCTCCCTGATATTTTGATAGGCCCTAGCCTGGTGACATGGATGGCTTACACAGGATTACAGCAAAGAGCACGCTGAACTGATACTGTTTTGGTTTTTTTTGCCTTCACATCAGTTCAGTTCTTCAGCCCTTGCCTACAGGCTACAAAGAGGTGGAAGAGTAGCGGTTAGAACTACAGTTCTTGGCCAGGTACAACTGAGGCCAAATAACAAAGACATTTCACATTACCCTATTCAGGATTTTATCTGCTGAGTCTGCCAATCAAGGAATTAATTACTTCCAACCGTAGTAATTTATTTTCATGCATATATTCCCCTACTGGGACTTAGCTGAAAGCACATACATTCATTTAATTCAAGCCATTACACATAAAGGATAACAGAAAGCCTTATGACCAAACGTTTGAGAAAAATCCCTGAATCTATGTATTTTGCTAATAAGGCGCAGACCTAAATAAGATCTAAGCAAAGAGAACACCTTGCAATAATGCTTAGAAGATAAACAACACTTGGAAAGTAATGTTTAGGTCTAAGTTTTGAAGACAGGAATTTTCTTGCAAAGGCCAAGTTGACTGTTAGACTTCCTGCAATAATGAAAAACTGACACAGAATTATTGGAAATTTACATTAAATTATTATTAGCAATATCTGAAATGTGTGCCACATTTAAAAGCCTGACCTCATAAACTGACTTCACATTACTTTGATGCGAAAGGCATCAGCGGGAATAGAAGCTGTGAAGAAGTTAATAATAAAAACTTTTTCAAACACATCAGAGGCTGGAAGCCTGGAAAAGAGCAGGTGAGGTTAACAGAATCTGTTGCTGTAGAGGAAATTGCTGGTGAATATGTATTTTTAATTTTGCATACAACCTTGATCTTCCCATCTTAAAAAAGGCCTAATGCCACTAGAAAAGACATTGAGAAGGTCAACAAGGGTAATTGAGGAAGATTTTACATTTTTCAAAGCTTCGACTCAGAAAGACACCACTGAGAGGATGTATAATACCTATATATAAAATCATTAATGGTGCAGAGAAAGCACTAGGGCGTAATTATTTTTCTAAGTATCCATTACTAGCTACTATCAGACAGGAGATGGGGTAAATGGAATTAGTCTGATCCAATATGACAGTCCTGATGATCAGATGAGTAGTTTCTCATATTTGCTTTTCTTTCTTTTTTAATCATTGCCTTATTTACTGTAGAACATGGACTTTTTTTTTAGAAAATACAGTAACTGAAGCCTAACAGACTTATTGTCCGTATGAACAAAGCAGTTCATGGACCTCAGAGGCAGCTCTGGTTCCATGCGGAGCCGCACCAGACAATTACACACCTTTCCTTCCTCTATTCCTTAATATTTACAGGAGAAGGAAAACCTTCACAGTTTACCTCTTTCAGGCAACACCTGACCAAAAGCCTTTATCTCTAGGCTGCCATTAAAGTCACAGTAGCACTTCTACACCTGTGCCTGCCTTTCTGTTCCTCTCAATTGTCTCCTGTGGTTCTTTTGGAGCACCTTTCTCCAATAAATACCTAATATCCCTTGTTTAAAAGGCAATATTCAGTAGAGTTGCTTTGATCACATAGTATTGTTAATCATACCCCTATGAGCTGAATGAGAAAGATGCTCCAGCTGGGATGTTTAACTTCCGCTCTTCCTTTAAGACAGTCCTGTGAAACTGGAATGGTTTATGAAATAGTAGCAGTCTTCAAAACAGAAGCATCACCACCTAAAGAGACACATGCAGAGTTGCTCAGGCACTAAAACTGACGGTGCTTAACAAACAAATACTTTTTAAAAAAAACCCAAAGTTAATAATTTCAAAATAGATATTTTAGGAGGTTTTGTTGTTCACACAGGCCTTTTTATTATCAATATTAGAATCTTAACAGCAAAGGGGAACACCAAAATTTTAAGGGCAATAGACTTGAGAAAAAAAGAGTATCTATCTGCTAAAAGGAGTAAAAAAGACAGACACAGTCTGCGCAATATCTCAACATCACAAAACATGGTTGAATATACACATCAGAGATTTTAAACAACTGTGTAAAATTATTTTCATTTCCAAAACTGACAGATAAACATGAGCTTCCAAGATCTGTATCACTGTACCATAAATACAAGCACTGTAAGAACAAGAAATTTTAAACAGTTCAGCTAGCTGAATAAGTTCGTTCTGAGAATAAGTTTGTTCTCTCAACCGTATGAGATGCCTTGACAGACTGTCATTTATGAGCACTGGCAGGAAAGGCCAAATTTCAAATCTTTTTGCCCTTTTGGGGTTAAGTAGATGTGAGCTCCATCCCAGTGTGGTGAAGCATGAACTCTCCAAACTACATCCCCCTTTGTTTCTTCTTGGGTTTTTTTTTTTTTTTGGTTTTTTTTTTTAATTTTGGTGATTTAAGAACTACCCATTAAGAACTATCAATACGGACTCTGATCATGAATACCTACTTTGTCTCTTGCAGACTAAGAGACAAAAACATAGGGCTTTGGCACACAATCCCAAACGACAGTTAAGGTTGTTCCTTTGCCTTAGCTATCACTCTTTGTCCAGGAGATAACTACAAATGAACAGTGATGTCTGAAGCATTACAACTTACATGGACAACCACCAAATACAGAACATTTTGGGTTTTTTCTTCAGTCATGTTATCAGTTTACAGAAGCTCATATAACTTCAACATATAAGGCACCAAAACAATTAAATTAGAGAAAGTATGATATTCAAAGTATGATCACTGGCCTAGATTCAGACTCTAAGTAATACAAATATACACGGATAGGGGTGTACCCCAAGCCTGATTTATACACAACCTAAGATAAGACATGGGCCCATCTGTAGACCTAGATAAATTAATTGAGAAGCTGTGAGAGAAGCATCTAATGATGATGCTGCATTTGTTTGTAGTACATTACTCTGGACTTTGAGCTACACTATTCCAGGAATTAGCTACAGTTATGGGTTCCCATAGCAACAAGGTATATGGGACTAATTGTTCAGGAAAAAACAGCAGAATGGGAGCTATACCTCCCCACAGTGAGCTTACCCAAGTGTTTCCTTGGTTTGCAGGAAATTGAAACAAGGTTCCTCCATCTGCATCTGAAATACAGCTTGAATTTAGTCAAAATGTCCTCCTGTTCCCAGCAGCAGGTGTTTGACCATACCCACGCTGTTTCAGACCCTGCAGACAAGCCTGGTCAAATCAAGGAAGAATGGACTAAACCCACTAAACTTCCCCCAACATTCCCCCGTCCTCACTGATTTAGGAAGAAATGAACACAGGTAAATCTATGTCTCTGCAACAGGATAAGACAGATTAGCCTTTGCAAGCACTTATATTCTATAATAACAATGTTTATTTATTAATTCTTAAGTGAAACAATGCATTGTTTGAAGAACCATACCAGGACAGTCCCAGGTACTTACACCATAAAGGTGCTACTAGGCTGTAACAAGTGGACATGTCATCAGAGTTATGACCCATCTTAATATTAACCATTATTTTTCCAAGTACCAAGCACTGCATAGTATGTAAATGCAGCCTATACACACACTAATAAGCACTCAAGATTTGTTAGGAATGGTCAAAACTTACCACAAACAACCCCATAAGAACATTCTCTTCAACTCCTCACCCCAGCCTCAAACAAACAAACAAATCCAGCCTGGATGGACTTCAGCATTAAATGCTCAGTAAGTTATCATTCAAAACAACTAGCTGACAATTTCTGGTTTGCCATTGTGCCGTCAAAGCAGAAAGCAAATGGTTTCATTTGGGATCCATTGCATGGGTGGGAAGACTATCTTGAATTAACTGAAGGGGAAAGAAAGCATCAACTGGCAAGAAAGATAAGGTGACAAAACCAAGACTGCAGTGGCTGGCATATGGAAAAGCAAAAAATACATATCCAAAATAATCATGCACAAAATAATATATGCTGTAATTTCATCAAAGATTTTAATAAGTCTTGRGCACAGGAACTGTGCTTACAAAATCACTATCATTCAGTTGACTTTCCCTGCACAGTGACTATGCAGACTGGTCCTGCATTGATTGTGCTTTAAATTGTCACTGCACAGCAAACTACTGCAGGTAATTTGAACGACTATGTGCAAATCTCTAGTACCTTACCTGATAATACAGTGTCACTTCAGAGCTGGCGTTACATTTGTTAACAGTTTCACCTTACAGAGCAGATGCGTATTTGGCAAATCCACCACCCAGAACTGAACAGGTCCCTCGTTCCTGAGGGACCTATGCACTGTGTGTTACCTATACAGCAGGCTACAAAAGGCTCAATTTAATCCTAAATACTGGAGCAGCACCTTCAAATCTGCAGGTATAAAGAAGCCTTTTAATTTCAGTAAGTCAATTCAAGCCAAAATCCTAATGAAGACAACCTAATTTGTAGTGTCAGTAGCTATGAAAGCTACAGAATACACTGAGCTTTGATTTAGTATCTCCCTTTTAGAGCACACACTACCTTCATAACAAGAATAAGACCAAAGAGGAGTAACCCAAAGCTGCTCCTGCAGATCAGGAGTCTACAGCCATGTATTATTTTGATTAACATTTTCTCCTTTGAGAGAAATCAACACACAGTGCTATCAGAATATTTATGGCATCAGATCCAATGAATATCAAATAAGATGCCAGATTATATTCATACAGTACTAGCTACTGTCTTTACTCGAGAGACTTAGCAATGTGGTTTCCCTCRGTCTGTTGAAGAAGATTCTAGGTATCTCTTGCTCTTTTGGGCTACAGAGAAGCTCTGACCCCAGTAAGCTATCCTTTCTGAATCAAGCAGAAATTTTGCTGGTTGACACTGATCTTATGCAATGTCAGTTTTGACTACTTACCCCTACCTCTGCAGCAGCAGGCCTCAAGTATCTCCTCTTCTGTACCAAAATTTTAAAAAAGAAAGGAAATAAACAAAAACTGTCTAAATTATAATCAAAGTATAAATAAAGTTTGCTTCCAGAGAGGCTGACAGGGACTGATAAGGAAAGAGCATGAAATGTGAGTGATCTGAGACCAACGGCACTTAGAAAGAAACAAAGGGCAGCTGGGCTGGAACTCTGGGAGGGGAATGACCCCAGCTGACACTTATTCAGATGATTTGATAATCTTCTATAGGAGGAATTTTAACCTCCAAGTACATACACACAGGTGCTGCTGACAGAAGAAACACAAGCAACTGTAAGAAAAAAAATACACAGGATAACCTTTTATATGTGAATTCATGTCAGCCTTTGGCACCTGATCATTAGTACTAGTACTTAGTATAAAGCAAAAATATTTGGCAGTTTGAATATTGTGCTCACATATAATTACTGTGCTGGCATTCACTATATTCAACAAGAGTATGCAAAGAACTGCATGGTAATTTCTGATAAAAAAACAGGCAACTCCTCAAGCCACTACTTTATGCTACTATGACAACACAAGAAGAACAAAGATGATTGCTTTCTTTTCTGCCACTACCCTAAAATTAAGCCTTTCCCCACTGACACTCATTTGGCTAACACCTCTGATTTGATRAGCATATTGAAGTAAGTCTTTTTTAGTTCCTCTTTAATCATCTCAAAGACTGCTGGAGTAAAACTGAAGTCAGACAAATGGTCAGTGATGAGCTGGCTGTAAAGAAAATGCTATTTCCTTTGTAGAAGAGTCACATTATAAATTTCACATCAGACCTCGGTATTTTAAAACACTTTCATTTGATTTTCTTTCTTACTCCATGCAAAAAACATTGCCTTAGTCAAAGACMAATTGCTTTGTATTTAGCCTTCTTTAGTCCACATTCTTTTTACAATTCAGGTCATAAAATCTCCACCCTAAACCTAAGTTTTCACCTCACTAACCTTACAGTTTTGAGGTAGTTGGCAAAAAATGCACATGGTTCTTTATTATATGCAAAACCATTATCCCTCTGTAGTCTTTAAAACCATGCAAAACTATGAATTAATGAGTTGCAATGTAAACCTAAGCATTTCAGGCTTCTGACTAATGTAGAAAATAATGTTCAACATATGATTTGTTGAGCTCTATTGAGGACGATGTGCAGTTAGTATTTACAGGTAGCTTACGATGTAATCCTTTCACTCTAATGACCAAACCATGCTCTCCAGCCACCAGTTTCTTCTCCAGTTTAGCAATATCAGCTCCATATGCTGGTTCTGACAAATTCAGAGAGAGGATGCTTACAAAAGGGTCTAGAAGCACCACACTACATGAATGAAAAAGGACGTTAATAGTGGGAATCAACATAGAAAAGAAACAAACATTCAAGTCAATAGTTCTAAGAACAAGACGTTGTTCAGGCTAAGACCTTGAAACACCTAGTTAGGTATTACTTTTTTCATTAAGAGGATACACAAGGATGTCTTGTAGTTTTTCTGGTACMAGACTTCGAAATTTTGTATGCCAGAGGAAAAGAAAAAAAAGGTATCGGTGTATGATTACTGGCAGCATTCTCGAGAGTATACAAGAATAACACCTACCTTGAATAAAGAATTAATTTTCAAGGGCTACATTAACTCTCAGTAAAATGTGTTTGCTGTATATTAACAATGCTAAAAAAAAAATGTGTTAGAGGTAGCTGCAGAGAAAAYGTGGAAAATTCATAACTTTAACTGAAATGGAAGTGCTCGTGATAAAGTCAATAGGTATAAATGCATTTTATCACTTTAAGGAATCTTTCGTGATGGTTAAAAATTGTGAAATGCCCCAGAGTATTAAAATCAAGCATTTCTATTAAAAATTCAAAACCTATATTGTTAAGGCCTGGTGAAATACAGGCTTTTAAAGATATTTCAAATAAATGATTCTCCCTTTCATGAAGCTCTTTAGTGATCTTAAATAGAACTACTATCCAATTTTTTACAACAGTCTTGATCAAAGGTTAGTGGGCATGCTACATGGGGGGGATGTAATATATTAATAGAGTTACAAGCAGAAGACTATGTAATATACACACACTTTACTGCTGCTCTGTATCGGTTTCTTCCACGGCTACACACTAGAGATCTCTCAGTTTGTTGAATGTGCTGCCCGCGGTCGATGGCCCATTCCAGCAGAGGATYTGATAGCTTTCTGTTCTAGCAGATTATTCTGATTACCATAAGGGTTGTAAGTTATTTTCATATTGAGCCAGCTGCGCTAACACCTACTATGCATTTCCTTTCTCCTGCAAAAATACGCCATCTCCTACCTCCTCAAAAGATAACTACTGACATACAGAGAAAATTAAATGAAAGAAAGGAAGTCTTTACTTTAACCTGCACTGGACATTTTAATTGGTGTTACTTTATCAAAGACTTAATTTTCTGTCTTGGTCCGCAAGGCAGATTACAGAGAGACATTCTTACCTCTCTGCAGACCTGTGAAGAAATCAGGTGGCAATGTACATAAGCTGAAGGTGGGGTGAGGAAGGCGGGGAGAGAAAGAAAGAGGAGAGAAGAGGAGAGAAGAGGAGAGAAGAGGAGAGAAGAGGAGAGAAGAGGAGAGAAGAGGAGAGAAGAGGAGAGAAGAGAACTGCAGAAAGTCAGCTTCAATTCCAGTATGCAAATACATTTCCTCTAGACTGTTCTGTTTTTTCACCAACTTGCGTACTTTGAACTACATTTAAAACTAAAGAGAACTTGGAATTGTAGTCACTTTGCATTAAGAACAGAAAAAGCCACCCTTCTGGTGAAAAAAGATTTAATGTTTATTCAGTTTGTAAATTGCTCAAGACTGGCATAATGTCTTTATCTGTTTCCATTATCCTTATAGATGCTAGTATTATCCCTCTATGTCAAAAGCAATAAAAAGGCCTCTAAAACAATAACAAAAAATCCTCTTAGAGTATATAAATGCTACCTCAAAAAGCTTCTCAATAAGAACTAAGGTGTCATCCTACAGAATATCATTATACTAATAATGGTAATGCAGTTTTATTTTGTATTGTGTCTCTGTGATTCCAGGTAGTATTTTCTGAGTATACAGAGAAAATATGAAGGCTTGAGGAGACGGAAGGGTCGCAAGGTTTTGGGTTGGGSTTTCTGACTTTTTTGGTTTGGTTTTGTTTAACTACTACCAGTCTTGCAAGCCCCAAACTGGTTCCTTCCTTCCAGATGCTTTCACTCCTGAGATGCCCTCATATTTTCTTAGTTAGATCTCTATTAGAAATCAGGAAAAAAAAAAAAGAGGAAATAGATTGAGTTGTTAGAAAGGCTTTCAGTTCTTGGAGCAGCTTCATGTTGAGAAGTTAGAGGTCAATGAAACAATAAGAATGCCAATACTCAGTCATTGTCTTCTACTGACTTTCATTTTAAACAAAACATGAAAAAAATCTACGTGAATCTAAATGGCGTAGCAGGCTAGCACAGCCAAGACATTCAAGTTTCTATAACCCAAATAAAACAAAGATATAATCATATGCAGGCACCTCTGATATACTAGACTGCATGACAAAGTATCCAGCTGGAGCTGGGTTGACTTGGGACAGGTGAAGTTGTGGGGGGGGAGAGAAAAAAATGCAAGAAAAAAAAAAAGAACTTCAGCTTCAGCAGAAATAATGCCACTTTAATAGACCATGGAATATCAGGTACCCACTAAGAAGATGACCTTTTTTCCAGTACTGAAATAACAAAGCCATAGAACACAAATGGTGATAAACCAACTTCAACTGTACAAAATCAATTTATGTGAGAATAAAAGAACAAAAGACATGACCTTTTCTTTACTATTAAATAAACCAAATCCATTCTACTGAAGTCTTCTTTTTGAACATAAGTTATCGTCTGACCTTTCTTATTCCACTGCAGGATGCAAAGTGATTGGGCAAGCATTTAAGCTCTTTCGTTCTTCCTAAATCAGAGTTTTGTGTCACCATAGAGGAGAAAACATGTACACCTTTTCTAACCTGAACACAGGAGCTACTGTAGGCACCATCAGAGGTCTGTAACATCTCCCTCAAAGTTGGGTCAAAGCCCACACAGGCTAGCAAGCCACAAAGGCTGGTGCTGAAATAGGAGTGGATATTTGGGGTAGGGGCCCAGAGGCGAAAAGCAATGAAGGCTGGGCTATGACTGGCCATCCAAACCAGCCCTGTATCTCCTCCGGATCCTACAACACACAAGTATCAGTTCATGGCCTGCACAAGGAAGATCATTAAAAGTGAGTTATGTCTATGGGATATTGTATCTATTATGTCAACATTGAGATATTATACCTAATACTGATACCATTTTGTATGCTATTCTCAAAGAATCAGAAGCACAAAATATATTTCCTGAAATTATCCTTTTCTGTGGTGTTACCACGAGATGAGGTCTTGATCATTTATTGGATTCTCTACATAAACTGTTTTATAAACAGCATGAAATCAAAATAGAATGTAAATTAATGATAATTATATAATTAATGTAATGATAGTCTAAACATCATTTTACCTGTAATTTTTCTCTTGTGGGGGCAGTGCCCAAGTGATGTGCAACAGATGAATGTTGCTGACTGGGATAACTGAAAATAGGTTTATTCATTGAAAATAGAAATGTGTTATTATTTCCGACCCTTTTAATCCCAAGAGCCATCTGTGGGCAAGATATTTTATTTGATGTAGAAAAAAACATATGCATATGCACTTGCGTATGTGGAAATATATAAAAATACATACATTAATCCATTAAGCTGCCATCCACCACTCTGTTAAACCGTTGTCAATAAGGTACTGCTTATGCACCATGCCCATGGTTTAACAGGATAGACTTATAGTCACAGCAATCCTGACTGACTGGAAATCAAGAATAATTTTCTGAGAGAGAGTCACATCACTTTATTATGAGATCTACACACTGAGAAATAACTCCCTCGCTTCTGGAAGGGGATTAGTTTATTACAGTCAGTATCATCATTTTCATCTCGGTTTGCATTTCCATCCTCCTGTTTTCTTTTTTATCACTGAAAAATTGCCAGTGACATGAAACAGAACCAACCTGATGGCTCCTAGGGGCACGAGAGCTGTTACGCACAACAAAATAGACTCTTGGAAAAGATGACCAAGAACTCTTTGAGACCAGGGAAAGCAGACAGGAGAACAGCAGGACTGAGAATTGTATCTCCTAGCTATAAAATAATAGTGCTCAAAACCCAGAATCTGGAATTATATGCCCCCATGCAGTATGGAAGGGACAGTCTTTTGCCAAAAAAATGTAGAGAATGTGGAGGGAATAAATACTGGTATACTTACAGATGAAGGATAAAGAGCATTGGTGAGCAAAGACGCACAAGAGGGCCTATGACATTGCTAATTTCAGGACCCACCTATCTATTGCTTCTAATAGCTATGAGACCCCTGAGCAGAAGTCACAGGGTACTGTGAAAGGGTACATTTACTGATAAAGCAGTCTTCTACTGGATAAAGAAAAAGGTTGCCATGGCAACCCTGAATGAATTCAGCACATCACCTGCACATAAAGTCTACCTGCAAGGGCTGTCTTGAAAGTTGAGGGTTTGCCTGCTTCTTGCGAAGGATCCCTGAAAATTATACAAAGGTTTTACAAATAAGGATTGTAGAGGAAATGGATGGTACTTTTGCATCCACCAGATCAAAGACTGCTGGAAGGTACAATTATCTATGTAAAAAGAAAGCAATGTATTTTTCTTGACGTAAGTTTTCAAATGGCTGTAGAGACTGGAAAATCTGAGTAAAGCCTGGCAGTTTTCTGTGAGAAGACAGGTCATGCCAGAGATCTCTGCCTTTTTGCTAATGAAGCCTTATGTTTGGATCTCCTGATCTACTAGACTAGTTTCCTTCTTTATAGAATAAGGGAAAAGCAAATGACTAAATATTGGAATCAAAGATGTTGGAAGAACATGAGTTGTTCAGAGGAGATGACAAGCATGAGAAAAAATGAAATGCAAAAACAATTTAAAAGTATGCAGAAACACAGGTTAAAATGTTAGAAAGAAATAAAATTCAATTCAGCTTCTTGTCAAAGCGTAACAGAGACTATGAGGTCCACTCAGAGCAGCATAAGCATGTCTCTAAAGGTAAAATTTAAAAGTTTCTGTAATATATGCACTGCCCCAGGTCTCTCACCTCTGTGAAGTTTGTGAAATTCTGGTGTGTCAACAGGCTCTGTCATATGATCAAAACTTGGATTTGGTAAACCACTTCAAAGGAAAGAAAAAAAAAATTAGCACAATGTTTACTGAAGACAAAGCAAGGCCACATGGAAGCAAGCAAAAGTTGCTTAGTAGCCCAGGTCTGAAGTATCATCTTGAGCAGCTCGACACAACTAAGATGTCCTTTCAAGTGACATGGGYCAGAACCTGGACATTCCCATTAAAGAGGTAAAACGTTCAACACTCCTTTGATTATTTCCACAGACATACAGCCCTTTTGTAGACATAACCTGCCCCTATAGAAAGGTCATGGGCTAAAGGTTAAATATACACCTTTGCTCCCTGCCACTTGGGGAACCTTCAAACAGTTTGGCAGATTTGTTTAAATAAAATCAGCTTCCTCAGAAATACATGAATAGAATACAGCACTTGGCTAATTTCTACATGAAGAGCTTGAAACATGTAATACCAACATTTTGGGGGAACTACTTAGAGGACAATTCACAAAAGCTAACTTCAGTCAAGATGTGCCAGACTCTTTCTGCATCTCAGAAGAAACCACTGGAGACAAGCTTCCCCATGTCAGCCCTCATAAATATCTCTGTAAAATTTTGAAGTGAGAATTAACACACATCTATTTTTAAATAAGAGCAAATAATATTTTGTGTAAGTTGAAGCCACAGTTCTACCATGAAAAAAACCCAGTTTAAGTAAGTAATATTTATTTTCTTAAATTATTTGTGGAAATAAACTATAATGAGGTGGATTCATCTGTACCACACTCCTGTTACTCTTCAAGGCTAGCAGTTCTAATATACTGGACTACACACCAACTTCTAGCATTGCCAAACCAAACAGGTTCATATGGGGGCTGACTTTTCAAATGAGAAAGTAAATTACATGAAAAACTTGCATTTGCCACAAAAACAATCTATAGAAAAAGCAGAGAATCAAAATCAATCAAAATCAAAAAGCTTCATTAAAATTCACAAAAAGATTCGTGTGAGAGATAGCTGATCTTGTCTCAGGACAGGGGGATGAACACGGCAAGTATGACAGTCCCTTCCAGTCCTGTTTTCTATTAATTTCCATTAATCTGTCTCCTTTTCAGACACTCATTTACACATCTGAGTCTACGCTAGACTTAGGACTTTCTTCTTCTAATACAGACGCCAATACACTGCATTTTTGTTTACTTAGTCATCTTCAGCGAGTACTGTCTTGTAAGCAAGGATGTGCGTTTGCAAAGAATGTCTTTCAGTCAATAGCTGGCAACAGCGGCATAGCACAGCAGGGAAAACCTTACCTCAGAGAGTAATAAGGTCACCTTACTTGGCACCAAAACAGTAGATGTTCCTACTACAGAGCTATATTTTTAACCAAGTAGATAAAACTTATCCATATCGCAATTACAAGATACAAAACGGGACATCTTTTCTAAAGAGCGTATTATGATGCATAGCTTAGTATCAACATAGAAACCCACAGTTAGTTTGTCTCTAACGGCCACAACGGACTGCTGACTCAGCTATATTTTGATACTAATTATCTTTCACACAATGTAGAGGCATAGAAATTAATGTTCTTCAAAACTAGAATATCATTCCCTTCCCAGCAACTAAAGAAGTAACACAGATATAACAGGGATCTACATGCAAAGTCAAGACCCACACCATGGAACACATTAAATGCTATCAAATACATTTTAAAGAAACATTTTATGAATTTATTAACTTCCAAAGATTATATTGTCTTAATTTAGTCAGTGAAAGTAGTTTCTTTGATAAGGGAATCAATAAGAATTAAAGCTTCTGTAGATAAAAGGAAAAGCAATTGCATAAAATTCTGCATGTTTAGAACATAGTTTCACAACTGACAGACATGGAAAACATCAGAAAAGAATCTGACTTATTTAGAATCTGTGAAAAAAAATTCTGTCACCCAATTCTCCAAAGTGTTCAAGTTTCTACTGAAGAGAAAAAAATAGCAGAAATACAACTATTTCAATGGCATAAGCAGGTTTTCAGAAAAATACAAACAATTCATAAATCTTGCAACCTTAAAAGTAAGTTAAATTAGGGATCCAAAGTAGGTTGATTTATTAGAGCTTTCTGCCAGCTTTCACTGACAGGAGAAAAAAACCAAACAAATAGAAATATTCAGAGCATGTTTCTCCCATTTTGCCAACTCCCTTAGATACCTGCTCCCCATAGGTCAGAAGTGAAAATCATGTAAATTTTGCTGTTCTTAAAACAACAACAAAAAACCTCACCTTATAAACCAGTATCAGTATCAAGATTTGATATGCACATTGTTATATTACAGTCCTTGTATCATATCTAAAATAATAATGCTAAAAATGTGTATTTGTAGAGATATTTTCTTCAGAGACAGAACAATTACTGTTTGTATATGCTTTTAAGCAGAATGAAAAGAACTACAATCCACACATTTCTGTCTTTCACAAATACAACCTTAAGCCAATGCATTCAAGTGTAGCATGCCTTTTGATTATAAATACGTCAAGATAACCCAAACAACACTGTGGTAGCAATATGCTATCTATTGTAATGCCATCAAACATTACATTTATTTTAAGAAGACAAAAAACCTAATACACACACAGCAAAAAACATTTTTATCTCACCCATAATATGCATTCATTGTAAAATATGTTAGAATTAGTATACAAAACTCAAAGACAGTTGACACCTCCCAGATGAATTTAAATGCAGGTTCTCAGGATAACTCATATTTCCGTTTGCTCTTCCTTCCAACACAGTAATTTAAACAACAATGCATTAAGCACTGATATTCCTGAAAAGGCTTATAAAACAATTTAGACAATTACAGTAGAGTCATTCTCTCACAAAAAAAATTCCGAGCTTGAAGTCAAACCATCAGTACTTAAGAGGAACATACAAAGTTTATACTTGGTATTACCTTTAGATTGGACAACCAAGTTCATATAATAAGCAGGGTAATAGTTCTGCCAAAAATCCTTCAATCTGGTATAAATATGAATGTTACTTTTTTTAGGCTCATGTTTTAATTTCTTTGCACTACCTGTAAATGTTAAGAAAGCAATTGGTTAGCTGTTTCTGTATCAGTAGGACTCTTTTACTGAAGGGCCAACTTTTAGAAATTTTATAGAATGGAAATTCATAAAGAATGCAGAATGCAACTGTGAATATTCAAGCCCAAGAAAATGAAAAATAATTACTCCTTTCTCACATTTATATAGCTACTACCAAGAGTCTGCCTAAACCCAGGAAACTATGGCCAAGAAATCAGTAATTTTTAACTACCTATTTTAATTATAAACAGCCCTTTGAGATTCCAAAAGGACACTCTTGTCTTGAATGAATACACTTTGGATACTATCTATGGCCAGTTAAATGGTGAGAGGACTGGAGAAAAACTCAAAAATTTTACCAGAAAGGTGCCATAAGTGACAGAATGATAGATAGTTAGGTTTATTGCGATGGGAAAGATATGGGGACCTTTGATTCAATAGCCCAAGCTACTAAGCCTAGCAGGACAGGCATGACTTTGTCCCAGTCATTTAGACAGAACTCACCCCAGAAAAACTTACTCATCAGATGCTCAGGTCTGGCAAGGCTTCCTAATGGTAGCTCCCATCTGTTTGCATCAGATGGCTTTGCTAGCTGCTACTCTGTTAGTTTTAAAGAATTAGAACTGTATTAAGTGATCAGTTTCAAGACAATATCCCTATAAAAGGACAATACTATTTAAACAAAGATTCACACCGTACATGGAGTGGCATTGAAAGTGCTTCTTACTGGATAGACGGAACAGCAATGAACCGCATCAACTTCCTTAAGTGCTAGAAGTGGACAGACAGTAACAGAGTAAGGCAATATAACCACATTAGATCGTTTTTACATGGAAAAACTCAGGAAGAAGAAATGGAATAAAAAGACATGTAAGTGTTTGATCCTTAAACGCTGTGAGAGACTGCAACACCGATTTACTTTTAACAGGAAAAAAGGACTCCCAACATTTCCTGCAAAACACTGAGCCTCTTCTTATGCATACACTAAGGACTAATATGCAGAACAGGCTAAGTACTAACTTTTTTTAATTCACAGAAGTTGAGTTCTTTCTTACCATAATTGCTCTAGTGGAAATATGGCACCCAAAGAGACTGAATGTTAGGAAGCTGTAAACCAGAGGAGTCTATGAGGCTTACAGAAAGTCATTTAATTGGATTAGTGTAACATCAGTCTTCGTGAAACAGGAGTGAGTGTAGTATGTGAATATCTTTCACATGTGCCAGTCACTTAACCATGAGAAGCTAAACTGAAGTAAACTAGACATAAATCCAGGCAAAGGGCATATACTAACTTCCTTATGCAGGCCAGCTTTCCATTACAGTTCTGACTTTGCCTCCTAGCATCTCAGCTGTGAACAGAAAAGACTCATGTATGTTCTGAAGTCAAACATATCTTCCAGTCAAACCCGGCCAGATTTAATATTTCCAGTATTCCTAACCATAATGTAAACACAAGAAGAAAAGTGATTTAACATTTATTTTAAAATTTACACTCTTAAACCTCTCTTCATATAGTGAAACTTCAAAAAAACCCTTTACAGTTTTTTTGGTGAACATCTTTAACCTAGTGTTATTTCAGTTCGCCAAACTTCTGTCTTGTTTCATTAACACCTTCTGAGGTGCTTCTGTGGAGTTTGCTTCAAAATGAACCATAATTCTGATTTTCTAATAGAAAAAACTCTAACTTCAAAAGATGTCTTCACATTTGTAATGACATCTGGCAGAACTCTGACGATGTCGTTCTATTAACTTCTAACTACAGCTAAGGATTAAATTTACTCCAAGTAAACAGAGTACAACATAGCATGTCACATGCCACATCATACGGAACAATCAAACTACAATACAAATGCAATGAGTACTGCCATATTAGACTCAAGAAAAAGTGCTCTACTTCATCATTTAGCCGAGTTGTACATATTTAGTTTTTAATCTTTATTCATAAACAGATTTCTCCAGACTACTAATCATTGTCCCTCAATATCCTCCAATTCCCTTGGGAAAAGAACATAAGAAAAGCTGTCTAATCTAGCCAGAGGAGAAGGACCTTGACCTATTACCACACAGTGAATGACACTAGGAGTCCATTATCTGTTCAAGAGTGAGCCTTAAATATTTCACCTCCCTCTACCTATCTTTTTATTTTCTTCTCTCACTCTTGGTGAGTCTATAATAAATTGTATTTATTTTGTGTGTGCCCAGTGAATAGTGTCTTTAGGTCCAAGCAAATAGTAATTTAAGTTAAACGAGACAAAGATGCAATTTCTTTGCTCCATTATTTTAATCCAATGAAGTTCTAAAATATATCCAAAGTAGCTATTTAACCCTAATTTATGAGTGCCTAGATTTAAACATTCATATTTTTCCAGAAAATTACTGTATTGCCTCTCACTGCAATAATTTGTTAAATCAACCACCAATCCCAACATTTTTTTGGTTTTGACTGTACTAGTGAAAGCTTAGAGCTCCTCCATAGTCAGAAGAGGAAGCTAGATCACAAAACATACAGGGCTCCTGAAAAACAAACTACAGCCAAATCTGACCTATCAGTGGGAGGTTTAGCCAATTTACGTATGAATTATGTCCAGATGTGGACACCTAGGGCTTTCCTCCACGCAGAATTAACTGAGATCAAAAGGTTTATTTGATTATTTACACAATACCATACCAAAGACTATGTTATTTCCGGGGACATATTAGATCTGGAAGCAGTTCAGCTATTTCCACTCAGTTCATAATAGTAAATATTGCCAGACTTAACCTTGCTCTAACTCTGAAGCAGAGTGAGCTTCATTAGCCCTGCACTAACTGCCTACACCTGGGATGGGACGCAGCACCACCTAAATGAAGTTCATCAGTGTAAAGTCCATTTTCAATACTACCACAGTACAAAATGTCCTCCCCCGTTCAGTATCCTCAATAAAAAGTGTCCTTCTAGTGGTCAGCACAAGAGATACCCTATTTCTAAATTTTTCTTTCAGAAGGGAGTATTTTACAAAAGGGCACGTCTCCAGCTATTTCTTTTCTCTCAGCAGTTCCCCAAAGAGCAAAAACGTAGATATAGCCACCAGTCCGTTTACTCTCAAGCTTCAGGCCACCATTGATGAGGCTTACTCAACAAACCCGTACCAGTGAGGAGGCGGCACAGGGGTGCACCGGCAGCGTGGGGGCAAAACCCAGCCCAGGGAACAGCTCGGCTGGGTTACTGCCTTCGTCTGAGGGAGGCACAGCTGCCCGCGCTCCAGGTACCCCATGGGAGCCACCTGCCGAAGGCCCAAGCCTTTGCCCTGGGGAAGGCAGCCGGCGGGGAGGGGGGGGCGTGAGGCGGCGCCCCTCACCGGTACCGCTCCGTGTGGCTGGGGCACTCGGCCAYGTCCGGGCCGCCCCGGGTGAGTTTTGGCTGAGGCCCTGCCCTTCGCCCGCCACCACCACCACTGCGGGGGCCGCCTCCCGCCGCGGACAGAGGGAGCGGGAGCCCGGCCCAGCCCTCACGGGCCCGGCTGCAGCCACCGGCGCCCGCCAGGGGGCGGCCGCAACCGCCACCGTTGTTGCTCCGGCTCGCGGCGGTCGACGCTGCCGGCCAATCGGAGTGGGGAGCAAGCTCCGCCCCGCCCGCCGTGACGCGCTTCGCCCGCGCCGCCGCGGTGCATGCCGGGGCGGCGGCGGGACCATGGCGAGCGACTTCTACCTCCGCTACTACGTGGGGCACAAGGGCAAGTTCGGCCACGAGTTCCTCGAGTTCGAGTTCCGGCCCGACGGTGAGGGGCGGGGCGGGACGGGACCGGGCGGGAGGGGGCGCGGCGGGACCCGCTCTCCGCGCTCCCGGGAGGATGCGGAGGCGGGCCGGGCCGGGGGCCGCCGCCGCGGAGCGGTGCCCGCCTAGCGCTGCCCGCCTAGCGCTGCCCTGTGCGGGGTTTAACGTCCGTCCTGTCTCCGCCAGGCAAGCTGCGCTACGCCAACAACAGCAACTACAAGAACGACGTCATGATCCGAAAGGAGGTAAGGGAGAGGCGGCCGCTGCCGGSGTGGAGGTGGGCGCCTCTGCCGGTGGTGGGGCCTGGAGCGGGTGCTGCGTCGGAGATGAGCACAGCCAAGGGCTGGCGCGGTGGTTTGTGCGAGTAGAGGAACCACGGCAGCGTGGCAGGTAGCGCTTGGGGCGGTTTCTTCATGCTGGGATGTTGTTTGTAGGCTTACGTGCATAAGAGCGTGATGGAGGAGCTGAAGAGAATAATCGACGACAGTGAAATCACAAAAGAAGATGATGCTCTATGGCCTCCTCCTGACAGAGTTGGTCGACAGGTTGGTGTACAGTGTCTTTTCTAATGGCTGTTTTAATTTTTATATGTTAGCTCATTAGAAGCATAACTGAACTTTTTCTTCACATCAGTATTGTTTCTAGCCAAGAGGGAAACAAATACTATTTTAAAACACGTGCAGTGCCTAAATGGCAATTTAGTTGTGAGAGTTAACACGATTCACAGAGCTGCTGCATTTGTAATAAAAATGGAAAAGCCATCATACTTAAGTATTTCTGTAACCAATACCATAAAGCGGTAGTTTGACTTCCTATAATCTTTTATTTTTCAGGAGCTTGAAATAGTAATCGGTGACGAGCACATCTCCTTTACCACGTCAAAAATCGGTTCACTCATTGATGTAAATCAATCCAAGTATGTACTCTGCTTTTTTATGTTGCTGCTGGTTTTATGTAACGATCTATATTAGAACTTGCTGTTTATTAGGTACTTGCGTTTTATATTGTTTCAGACTACAAATCGGTTCCTGGGGGCACAAGTGCTCTGTGTTCCCACGTAACGTACCAAATGCTTTTAGACTGTCATTACGTGCTATATTTTCAAACTCACTGAGCAGCTGACCTTGCCGTAGGAACCCCTGTTAGGCATATTCAGAGTCTAAACTGAACTGTCATTGGCCTGTCCACACCAATGTCTCTGGGAGAACCAAGACTTCTACATTTCACCTAAGGTGAAAAGACTGGGTATCGTGTTTTGTAAATCCAAAGTGATGTTACTGCTTGCTTTCATGATAAAAATGCACATTTTGTCAAGACTTACAACTTGCAAACTTGGACTGTAGAATGTTTTATCAATCCATGCAGGATGAAATATCTGTTAATGTCTAAGATGACCTCTAAAAAGTCTCCCTATGGCTTTGTTGGTTTTTTTAATAGGTTAGTTCTATAAACTGCTTTCTTAGAACATCAGTCTAACTTTTTCTTTTTCCTTCCTTCTGTTGTGCACTGCAGGGATCCAGAAGGCTTGAGAGTGTTCTACTACCTGGTCCAGGACCTTAAATGTCTAGTCTTCAGTCTTATTGGACTACACTTCAAGATTAAGCCAATTTAAATCAAACTAACTGAAGTTTGTATTGCAATATCGGGGGGGGGGGGGGGGGCAGGGAGGAATGCTGTTTCAATTCCTTGCCATTTCTGGCCTGAAGCTTTTATGTATGTATGATTGTTTTTTTTACAAACTGTCAGTGACCATCTTAATAAAATGGTGAGATCTGTATTTTTAATTTATAAGTTCTGGTGAGAAACTGACTTCCTAACACTTCTTTTATCATGGTACGTTCAGGGTATGTTACTTCACTTGCATCACACAAAGCTGTATTTCACTTCTCTATCTATGCAGCAGTAGAAAATGGAATTAAGTCTGGCTCTGTGAAATTAAATTTTTGCCAGCAGTCAAGATAAACTTGTTACCATCCCAAGTTGGATATTCTGTTGGGCAGCTCAAATATGCAAAACAACTGAAGCCCTGACTCTGCATGCAATAACCGGTTATAGTAAAGACACACATCAGCTTCCCAACAACGTGCTGCTGTGATTACCTGTTTGCCTTCAGAGCAGAAGTAGACAACAGGCCACCTGGGAGCCGTCCACAATCTTCACCGATACTCCCATCCAGCTTTAGAAAAACTGAAGTTAAAAGCAATGTTGAATGTATTTAGTTAAGTTCTAGACTAGCAGATCTGTTGCGCAGAATTGATTAAAAGACTTAGAGGACCAAACATGCCTCAACTTTAAAGTGGTAATTTTTGTAAAGCACTGGTGGTCCGAGGTTCCCTACAGACTCCGAGGGTGTTCCCCACGGCAGCTCTGCCAAACTGCACCCTTGCTTTCTCTAGCGCCTCTCTCTGTTTTTCCCAAATCGCCACCGCGATTGAAAAAAGACTGTRGTTTTAAAAGGTGAAAACCTCTAACCCGTTACCTATGCCAGCACCTCCCGCTTTCCCTCCTCTTGCCACAGGCACCGTCTGCCTTTCTTGCCAGCACCCYCCTGCGCCCTCCCCACGTGCCTGCCCCGCTTCCCCACCCCACCCCCATTCCCCTTTCATCCCCTGAACCGGCCGCCCCGCTCCCCGGGGTCCAGCCCGCCGCGCTTCCCTCCCGGGGCCTCTCCGGCGGGCGCCATCTTGACCGAGGGCAGCTTCGGCTTCATGTGGGCTTCAGCCCGGCAGAGAGCACAGGGAGGCGGCCGCCAGCTTGGCTGAGGGCACAAACGCAACGCGGTGGAGGGTGGAAAAAAAAAAAAACCACAGCACTAACACACGCAGGAGCGGCTTGAAACCCGCGGCTGCTCCCGCGAGAGGCGGGACGGGGTTGAGGGGGGCCGTCAGGGGAGTTCGATAGTGCGGCGCCTCCGCGGCCCCGTGAGCTGCCGGGCACCCTGCGAGGCCATGGGGGTAGGTAGGAGCCGTGGCCGGGCCGAACTGAAGCGAGCCGAGCCGAGCCGAGCCGAGCCGAGCCGAGCTGACGGCCTCTCTCGCTGCCTCTTGCCTTGCAGAGGATCGGGCTGCAGCTGCGCGCCACGCTGGAGAACATCACCCGCCTGCGGGCCGAGGGGGAGGACTTCCGCTGGTACCTCAAGGTGCGGCGGGCGGGSGGGCGGGCGGGGGTGGCCTCGGGGTCTTCGGAGCTGGGAAGCGCCGCTCTCGGTGTTCAGAGCCTGTCAGACTGTCCGGTGGGGCACCTGGGGTGAAGGCCTGTGGTGTTAAATGGCACATCACTCAGCTTAAACAGCGATGTGGTTTTTTCCACACAGTGCAAGCAGGCTGCTACGGGAGCAACAAATGCGATGGTATAAGTATATAGACATGTATTCATTAATACATGCATGACATTACACATTAGTTTGCAATAATGAAAAGTCTTCAGTGCAAGTGTTGTCAGTGCCTCCGTTGGTGAGGTGGTCGGTAATCCAATATCCACTGGCAGGTACCCCAGGTAAATGGCGAGATGCGCTATTCACATCTTTTACTTCACGACCGTGCTTTGTAACACGTTTTCCATCCAACGCACCAAAGGGCAGACCCTCTGCGGTGGGCATACCCGCCAGGTTGAGTCAGCTCATGGGCCTGTTGGGATAGACAGCACCTCATACCTGCCTCCGGCTCCTCTCAGCTGTGAAACAGTGGGGTTTGTGAATTTGGGGGGCTCACATCAGCTCCTTCAGCTTTTTAATCCCTGATTATTGACAGCTTTAAATTCTCTGATTTATGTTTATTTTTCAGCTGAAATGCGGGAACTGCGGTGAAGTTTCTGAAAAATGGCAGTATCTGCGATTGATGGTATGTTTCCCTGTTGTAACCTGCATCAGAACAAAAATGAGAAAACAAACCTGCCTCTTACACGCAAGCGATATTAGCGTCAGGGATGTGATGACTTGCACTTTAGATAAGATAGTATTTTAATAGCTATATGCATTCAGGAAATGCTGTCATATTCCATATTAAAAAAATATTTGGAGACTGTTAATTGAAATATGCCATTGGAATGGTAACTGTTGGTGACAAAGTATTTACATCTGCTTTGAAAAGCTGCCTTTCTGTAAAAATATCATTTGAAAACAAATTTTGAAGTGATATCAGAATAAGGTTGTGCCTGTAGCATATTTCTCTGATGCTGATGGAATCTTTTTGGAGAAGTTTAGGTAATTCAGGGTGAGTTAAGTATGCTAAATTAGCATCTGGAAACTGAAAAAGCAGGATAAAATTTGTCAGGGATAAGAGAAGGTTCTGTTCTTAGGAATAATCATCCCTCTTTGTTGCATACTACTGAATGGTAAGAATGTATTTTGAGGAATTAATGGAACATGCCTATATGGACAAGACATTATTCACTATTTTAAGTCTAGAACAGAGTTATTCTTTGATGATCACAGCTTTCTGAATAATAGATCTCTTTAGTTTAAAAGAAGCCTTCTTGTTGCAATATTTTTAAAAAGTTAAAAGTTTAAGACCGTTGTTGTAAAAACTACTTTACCTTTGCAGAGGTTTCCAATGGCTCAGCTAGAGTGCAGTTAAAAACGATGTCTCTATTGTCATGTTTTTAGGACAGTGCTCCCCTAAAAGGAGGCAGAGGAAGTGCCACTATGGTGCAGAAATGCAAGCTGTGCTCCAGGGAGAACTCCATTGGTATGTGCTTAAAAGTTTAAGAGGTATCATCCATTTTACACTTTTTCTCCTAAGTTTATTTTTTAGTCCCCATTTTTGCTTGACACTGTTTGTAAAGAGCATTCACCAGGGATTTTTTCCGTGTACACTGGTGCTTGAGTTCACAACAGGTACATACTTGTCATCATGCTCATGAAGGAGACAGCAAGGCCTCCTGGTGAGTCCAGGTTCCTGCATGAACAAAACTCATATCCGTAATGTCATTTTACCAAAGCATGCAATTTTTTTTGCATTGGTAGGGTAACAAAATGGTGTAATGTAAACTTCTCAGGAGAACTGAGAAAAATTGAATTCTACCTTTTGAGGGCCAACTGCAGGAACTGCTTGGTTATTTTGTTTCTTTTGCTTTGCATAAGGAAATTTCTTCGAAAGAAGCAGCTGGTGCTTGGTTTGTGCTGAATAAAACTGAAGACATAACGCCACTCACTTTTACACTTCCGATTTTTTTTTTTTTTTTTTAGATATTTTAAGTCAGACAATCAAACCTTACAACGTAAGTTTGTTTTCTCTTTTATATAACAAGTGAAATATAAATAAGCATTAATAATATTTTGAGTTTTTGCTTTATCATCACATTCCTCTTTCAAGAACACAAAAAGCTGGTATTCTCCTCTGACAGAAAATTGTCTCTTGTAGGCTGCTGCACGCAGTCTCAAGTGTAGAATAATCCGTGAAACATTTCATAAGCAAAACACAAAATTGTATCACTCACRTTAGAGGCGATTATATAATGCCCATATTAGTTTCCTTTTGAAGGCTTCCTTGTGGCAGATTAAGAAATTGTAGTTAATTACCACCTATTAAATGAGCCCTAGGATTCTGCTGTCACTTGGGACATCAGAGTTGATAGTACTGCTTTTAAAGCAATTCATTCCTAGACTAATGCTTGTTACTGTCTTTCCCTATTAGATGAAAACTAATGGTATTCTGACTCAATTATAGGCTGAAGACAGCGAGAAATTCAAAACGATAGTGGAGTTTGAATGCCGAGGTCTGGAACCAGTTGACTTTCAACCACAGGTGAGTTCTTATTTGTGATTTGTTTCTCAGTTTTCAAGAGCAGTTCTTATAGACTCTAGAGTGATAAAATATACACTATTTGAAATGGTACTGCTTTTTCTGGAACGTCCTAGACCTCCCCAGTTTTCCATCCTCTCCATAGTTCTTTCTTTTACTTCATTTGACTCAAAAAAAAAAAAAAACAACCCAAAGAGCAAGCAGCTAACACTAACAACTCTGGTATTCTTTGTGCCAGTAAAATCTAAAATTAAACATGCCTTGCAGTCATATTCAAATTGCCTTACAGGTGACTCAGCACTGCTCATTTGAACTCATTTGAAAGGTCTTCATCGCTCAGGTTATTGCAAAATAGAGTCTTTCCCGAGAGTGCATAACTAGATAGCCACATTCAGGAGAGTGCCACTTTGTTCCTTGGTATGTTACAGTAGATGAAGTTCAGGTTATGAACAGTCTTCAGTATATGGCCTCTAAAAAAAATCAAATTTTCTTTGAGATTTGACATCACCAAAGCCATAGGAAATGAATATTGGCATTTTTCCATTTGAAACTTGATCAGACAAAGACTGAAGATCAACAGCAGTTAAAGACTGTTGCAGAGCACACCTCAAGGTTCAGAGTTAAAGGATTTCTTCAGGGCCGAGCCAGTCTTCAGTGATTCATTTGCTTGTGCATGGTCATGCTGTATGCAAGTTAACTCCTTACTATATTTAACCTATTATTCCAGTCGGATTAGGTGTAAATAGACTGACAAATATAAACCTGTCTTATCCTTCCCTCAGACTGTGACACTATGCTAAGAAACAGACCAAAAAAGCTGATCCTACGAAGAACTCAGTATAAATAAAGTCACCACTGCGGTGTGCTGCAGGAGGCCTTCTTTTATTCATTTATTTAAGTGAAGCCTATCTTTTTGAGGAACAGAATGGTTATTAGTTTATTCCTGTTTGAAAGCTTTGCAGCCAGACCTAGGAAATTGCACTTCAAGAAAAATCTATGAGAAGACTACAAAATGTAGGAAATGTTTATAGCTCTGCATCCTAGCGGTCAATTTTATTTTTATCTGCAGAACAAAGACTTCACAGCTGTAATAAAGCTTTTAATTTAATATTCTCAAAGTTTGGTCTGTGCACTCTATTGGAGAGTACACTTGAATCCCTGAGCAGATATTGCAGTGAATTTTCTGATGCCTAACTGAGTAAATATATAGACTTCTGCAGTTCCAAACAATTCTATAAACTGCTTTATATTTGACATGATCCAAGCCAGCCTGGCTTCTCCACAACCTTAGATCTGGCTTTTGATTAGCACCAAACAGGATTGGCCATAGCATTACTGTATTTTCTTTTGTATTTTTTGATAGACATAATACAACCATACCTGAAGTCAATTTAGAGTGGCTTAATACTTGCATGTCTTACTTAAATTATAGTAGTTTTCTCAAAAAAATCATTTTGAGTCTGAAAGAGGAAAAAAGTATCTTTTGATTCTCTGATATAAACCCTCTTTTCCTACCTAGTAGCAGCAACAAATTCAAACTAGGTACTTGTGTGTTCTAATAATGGGCAAGGACAACTTTTTCCCCCTAATTACTTATCTTTCTTGTTTAATGCGCTTAAGTAGATACATCTACTGCAAATCTGATATATAATTTTTGGCTTTACTTGAGGAGAGTTCAGCTCCTTTCCCGTCCTCGTCCCTCAGGTGAATACTTCAACTAAAAAATGGAGGTTTCTTTATAAAATTTTTCTTAAACCTTCCTAAGCTTCTTTGCTTTGTGGCGCAACCAATAGTTTCATTGGTAACAAAAGTGTGACAATTCATTATGTTGTAAAGTCAATAGGCATTTTTGCTTCTTTGGTGTGTGTTTATGCTTTAGCTGTTGGTCCTTTGCCATCAGCAGAGGGCAGACACATCACTGCATGTCCCAGCTCCCTTCTGCAGAGATTAAATGAGTCTCTGCTCTGACGTCAAAGCTGTAAGAATGCAAGTCCAGCCAAGTGTCTGGTACAGAAGCTTGTAATTCCAGTCACATGGCTTCTTTTTCCTTGGAGGACAGGTGAATATCTCCAGGTGGCAAAAGCAGGGCTTCTTTTATTTTTCTAGTGTTCATTCTATACTGCAGCTCTGCATTTTTGTCCCATGATGCTGATCTTCCTCTCCACCCCTAGCAGTTCCCTTGAGATGGGCTTCTGTTATATAAAGGCCATATTCACACTGTGCCTTGCAGTTACGCACTGTTGTTACGTTTGCCTCACTCCGTGGTTTATTTAACTCCCAATTGCTTAACCTTCTATTCAAATCYCCAAATATTTTAAAATCATGTGGCTTACTTCACACATTCTTACACAGTTAAATGTCTGACTGGCACTAGTGGGGATTTCTTTATCAAAAATGCAAGTGTAGACCCCTGGCAGAAAACCAGGAAGAAGCTACCTTTGGTTTTTAGCCACTTCTTAATAAAATTCTGTAGTTAGAAATGGCAATGTAAGAAACCTTCCTGTATGCTACAGAGGTGGCTGAGATTTTTAAATTTACTTTTAGAACTAATAAAACTTAATTTACAGCTTGTTAACTGTGAACCCTAAAACGAGAGAGCTGTTCCTACAGAAGATAAAACAGAACACCTTGTTCTTGTGCTATATCCCACTGATACGCTATTTCCTTCCTAGTGCTATCCTTTCCTTCAACTCTTTAAAAACAGCAACAGTAACAACAGTGAAGAACTTTCCCCTTTGAAATGATTGTTTGGGTATACTAATCTGTTCATTCTGCCAGCTGATCCTCCTTTCATGTAAAGCTTGCTAGTCACTTCTGTACTAAATCCAATACAGGCTGCTCCTTCTCTAGTGTGTCTTGGATTCTGACAATATTTAAGCCAAAACTATTAACTCTCTTCTACATTTTCTTTCTATTGTTTTCTTGCAGTGTAAGTTTATTATGAAGCTATTTTATACATAATGCCTGTATGGATTCTGAACACAAATAAAGCTATCAGTAGCTGGATGCTGCTACATAAAATTAGAAACTCAGGTTTAACATTATCTAGAATACTTGGAAATACCTTTTTGGCAGGAAAAATAGAGAAGTGTTCCCTCATTTTACTCTGTGGTTGCTTAGATTGAATTTTCTCAATTAACAAACAGGGTCACAACCTTATACTGACCCTTAACCAGGAAAGAGCTTGACCATTCTTTCTACCTAATTTAAGCAAAATACAATAAAAGTTTGTGCTGCATTACTTTCTTTAAACRTGTTTCAATGATCATATTTATTATTTTCTTGGTACAACTTATTCTTAAAAACTTACTGCAAATGTGTTTGCAGGCAGGGTTTGCTGCTGAAGGTGCAGAATCTGGCACACCTTTCAATGACATAAACTTGTTAGAAAAGGTATGTTGTCTTAGTTTCACTAGTAAATCTAATTATTTAGCTTTCTTTCCCTAAGTCACTAGTCCAAAATACACACCCTGCACATGCAAGAGACTAGTTTTGCTCTTTCGTGTAGGTACAGGAAGGTCATAGCTGGAGAGAGAAACTAAATCAACTATGAACAACCAGCATTACTAACAGCGTCATTTTAGAAGTACGCATTTGATAGCTTAGCAGCTGACAAAGGTAGAAATGCAACTTTTCTTTTAAGTCACTCAGGAATTCCAGAGAGCAAACACCTGGAATACTAAATGGCTGGGGTTATTCAGAGTGGTGGACTGATTCTTCTAGGAAGATGCCTGCACTTTTTCCTGTGCACAGAGTAATATAAAGTAATATAAAGACACTGTCCTTCAAAGCTCAGGATAATGACTCCAGCATTGCAAATCTTGCTTGGCTGTGAGCAAGAATCTCAAGGTCAAATCTGTTCCCTGGTATCCTGCTTGGCAGGATCTGCTTGTCTGCTTACCCACCTGACTAGGGTATTGTAAATGATAGATAATCCTTTCATCTGCCGTGGTTGCTGTCTTGTCCACTACAGGCTGTGGACTACATATGAAAAAGAAAAAATCATTGTTCAAACACTGAGACTGAAGCCCATTTAATTTCAGGTCAGTGCTCTTGCTTCTCTCAGATATCAGAACTTAGCTTAGTGACTGCACAGTGCTTTTCACAGAAATCAAAGACCCAAACTTCAAGTAAGGCTTAGTTTCAGTTTGAATTTCAGTCTGTTTTAGACACTATTGCATTCTATCCTCTGTGACTAATACTGTGAAATTTTATTTCCTATAGGATTGGAATGACTATGATGAAAAAACAAAGGAATCTGTTGGAATCTATGAAGTTACCCATAAATTTGTAAAATGCTAAAGTTCATACCCCTAATAAATCTTGACATGCTTATTGATGAAGGAGCTGTAACCATCAGAGATGCAGTCTCCTCAGAGTTACTTTTCACATGGCTGTACTTCAGAAATGGAAACCTAAGTTGTACTTACTGTCCCCAGGACGTGCTAATAAAATATCTTCCACAGAGCACTTCTGAGATGGCCTCAGTACAAACTGAAAATATTATATATGCTTGACTGAACTGTGCCATTTTCTTAATGTTGTCTTTTTTGGGAGTATATATGGTTGTGATGGACTGTAGCTTAACTACTGTATCAACAGTAACTACTTAGACAACTTACTGCCTTAAAGTTTTTAATAGCCTATCACCAAGAAGTACCCACATTTGATTCTCTAACATAAGCAAGTAAGGTCTTTTCACTCACCATTGCTATCATCAGGAAATGGCTGTRAGTATTAGTAAAGGGACTGTGTTAACTGTTCAAGTGAAAAGGTACGTCTTCAATAGCTTTCTGCCAGTTCAGTAAAGACACTGAGGTGAGTTTACTGAGAACACTTAATAAGTTTGACTGCTATTGACACTTACACATAACTGTTACATCTTCTGAAAATCTGAGTATGTCATTAAGTAAACCTTACTCATTTCTAGTTAAAGACAGACTTTCTACTTCTTGGCAAGTGTGCCCACAATCTTGCCAGCTGTTCTCATGTTTAAAAAAAAAAAAAAAMCAAAACAAAAGCAACCAAAAACACAAACCCCAAAACCTTCTTTAGTGAATTTCATTCAAAGGCTTTTGGTCTGATTATTGTTTCCTGATATATTATTTCCTTCATCCCCCCAAATGATCACCTTCCTTCCTTTGTTTAAATGAGCAAGAACAATCATGGTATGTTTTAAAGTAAGTTTTAAAATAATTCTTTTCAACTGAAAAATAGAATAGCACATTACAGGCTGCAGAGGAAACAGCCCTAACTAGGAAAAGTTTATAAGCCGTTGGGCTTACATATTTAAAGCATGCCTCTCCCTTTCCTAGCACAGTTCATACTTCAAGATACGGTATTGCTTACACTTACTGTGATAAAGAAAAAAGACACAGGGAGAACCTGGAAGCTAAGATATCCAAAGGAAGACTAAAGGCAAGTGGGTTTCTGAGCCTCTGAACCTCATCTGTCACATCCAGCCAACATGCTCAGACTTCATGTCCTGCTAATATATTTGGTTGTCAAGGTCACAGTGGGCTGTGCTGAAAGACGAGTTGCATTAGTTTTACACAGAGCTGCAGAAGCAAGCACTACTGTGCTATTCAGCTCCAGAGAAAGACTCATCTTCCCAGATGAAAAACAGAGTGGAAGACGTTAGGGTTTAGAAGGCAGAGGAGTTCAAGTTATACATACCATCATGAATTTTGTGCAAAAAGGGGTATCTCATGCAAAGGGCATCTGTGTTGTAATCCAGCAACTCTGAGCACCTTTGGCTTCTTGACTGACAAAGGCCCCTTCCCCGTTTGCTACCACCCACTTTGTAACTGGCAGAGTCCCAGTTGTGAACAGCACACAAGGAACTGTCTGCATCAGTTTCATCTCGCATTCACAGCATCGCTAAGTTTTATTGATGTCTATGCTCAAGCTCTCCTGCAATCCCTTCAGAGAGTTCTGGTAAGTCTTAGTCTTTAGAACTTCTGCAACGGGCCTCAATGCGTTAAAGACGCAGCTCTAGGCACTATGACTGGCATTTGCTACAATAAATGACATCAAAAGTTCTAGCTGATAGAACAAGGAGGAAACAGGAAAACGTTCTGCTGAGGTTACTTTTCCACAGTAAGAGGACATTTGGAAAGAGAGAACCCCAAAAGATAAAGTTCAGTGATTTTTCTTTTTTAAGGCATAAGAGCACAGGTTTATGTAGCAAAACAAAAGCAGATTATTGGACAGACATCATGTATGGAAGAGCCAACACTGCAGCATGCTTTCAGTAGTATTCTTTTCAACCTTTATAAGAAACATGAGCTATTGATAAAGGGACTACCCATACTGTATAATTTTGATATGGCAATAAAAGAGCTTTGTGGTTATTAATAGATAGCTTTATTACGATACAGTCTTTTCCAGTCAATTTAACAACACAGTTGGTGATTGCAGGTTACTTAAAGCCTCCCACTTCGTTTTTTGTTTCTCAAAAAGCTGTTACGGTGGAAAAGCTTGAAGCAGTTGAGGCACAATCAGTTCCAATATCAATTCAAGTTTAAAGAGAAAAGTAAGTGTGACAAGTTAGTAAGCAAGCTTACTGCAAGAGTGCAAATGTAACCACTCTTTCATATTGAAAATTACTGCATATTTTTTAAAATCAAATAGTTCAAGAGTGGTGTCACAGTGCTGTTGTCTATCTGAACACTCGTGGAACACAGATGTTCCGAGTTCATAAACTCGGTAACAATGCTTTTTATTTTAAATAATGTGTTTTAAGAACACATGGATCTGTTGGAACAGATGGATCTGTTACTTAATTTTGACATTGTGAATGTTTGTATTTCCCGAAACATGCATTCAAGGTCTGTAACTGATTTCTTTAAAATAGATACAAATTTCATAGTGAATCTAACAGTATTCAAGTTCAATGAAGACAAATGAAGCCAATTAAGCTGGGCAGTCTCAGCCACGTTGAACACTGATTAGTATGCCAATTAGACATAGTCTGCATTTTATACTGCAACTGTAAAGTGTTCCAACATTTTTATGTCTAACTACTGATTTTCTTGCCCTTTAAAACATTAAAGATATCTTCTAGTGACTTGTATATACACTGAAGGAATTCTTTACCATTCCTAGTTGGGTAAGAGGAAACATTACAACCTATCCAATCATCATGTACCTGATATCCTACTCCAAAGCCATCAGACACCACTGGGCCAAACCCTCCTAATTGCACAGCTGGGCTAACCAATGTGCTTGTAGAAATGATGTTGTGATTAAGCTGAGCATAGGCTTGGTCTTGATAGAAATCAGGCAGTGCAGTACCTTTGGATAAGGCTAAATAGCGCAATCCAAAGAGATGTCGGTCAAATCCCTGACCTGTTAAAATAAAATAACAAGTATTAGAGAGATGACTAATTTTTGTGAGAAGTAAATTCACTTATTTTGACATCACATTGTTTTTCAGCCATAAAAGAGGAGGTCTATAGAACTGGGTTTTATTTTCATATTAGCAGGAATAATTTTTCAGAACCCAGACATTCTGCACTTTTAATGCACGTATCCTAGGGAATGAGGGCTTGCTGTTTTACTGCTAGCCTCAACCAGGAATCATGATAGTAAACAAAAGTGCAATGTTAACAGACAATTTTAATAATACATTGCAATCTTTGATTAACTATTTATCTGAACATATCCGGGTTGTTTAAAACAGAGAAAGGCTTTCCTGAAATTTATGAATCTAAAGAGGAAGAGGATCTTGCATCAACAAAAGGAGGCAAATTTTAGACTCTATGGGGTAATGTTCAACAGTCAATTTTACTGAAACAATACAACAAGTTCTGCTTCTGGGAAGGACAATTCAAAAGAAAGCATTTAGAAAAATACCCGGAGTAGCACAGCCAAAGAATCAGTTTGATTTGGAAGTTGTTAAAGCCTTTATCCCCTGCAGGGATAAGATAGTAACTCCTCAGACATAAAGCCAAAGTTCTTGATTGCCTTGGTGAGTACAACATGCACCAAGTATTTATCAAATTTTCAAATAGCCCAGCTGCTATAAGGACAAAAACTAAAGTATAAAAAATTCTCAACATGTTCACAGTGAAGTGGGAAGCACAGAGGCATTCTCCTCCGTCAAGAAATGAGTCTTAGAGAACGCATGTTAAACTGCAGCCTTCTGCTACTGTTTCTGTCAAGTTCACATTAACATTAGACCTCCATCAAAATTAAATTATTTAGTTGTGAAGTAAATATTTACAGCAACCTTAATAGACATTTTAGTGCAAAAGCAAGAGTGTTTGATGTATTCCTACTTACCCATAGCAGCTTCTTTTGTCAAACGGCCATGGTATTTCGAGCACTCCACTATCAACTTCTGAAGTTCTTCTGTGCTATGTTTGGACAGTTCCCTGACAAAAGCTTCTGAACATTTCTTTGTATGGATAGAGGCAGGACGTATAGTTTCTGTACGACCATGTTTGAAAGCTGCAGTACTACAAGACTCATATGTAGCAACAGTCTGATTGTATTGTCGAAGGAAAGCCATCTGGAAGGCAAGCTGAGCCACAGCATCTGGACTTACCTTCTTCTGCTTTAGAAGGTCCTTGCCCCCTTCACGGAACTGAATCATATTAAGAGACAGTACTTCTACACTGGCATCAAATTTCTGTTTGGCTTTGGTAATTCCTGCTTTTAAGGCATCATTCAGCTTAAAGTCAAGTTTCTGTACTGCTCTAGAAGAGTCTACTGAAGCAGGCTGGGACTCGGGGCTGGTGGCTGGTGCCTTGGTGCTATCTTTAAAAACCTCATTCTGGAACCTGAGCACAGCCACACCATCTCCCCAGGAATGTTCAAAATTAATTCCTGCAGTGCCATCCTTAGTTATGATAAGATTAAAGGATTTGTCATACCAGCGGTTAGCACCATCTCCATGCAACATAGTGTGGGACAAGTGCACAAAGTCTTTAACAGGAAAATCATCTAAACTTAAACAAAACACTGCAGAGTCTACTTTTTGAAGAGCTTCTTCATTGCCATTATCCAGTAGATTCTTTCTTAGCAATGCCCACGTATCTCGGTTTTCACTGGAGAGGTAGCCAAGAGGGAAAGCCGGGGCTGGACTGTTGTCGCTAAGGATGTATTTCAAGTGTGCTTGTATTTCTGAAGGTTTCAACATATTTCCGTCTCTATCAATAACATCAAATATATAAAAATTCCCATTTCTCAGTACCAGTACATGTTTTGCCTTTTCATCTGTATAAAGCTCATCTCTGTTGAGTTTAGGCAGCCGCGTAGAATTGAAAAGCCTGAAGTACTGAGACATATCTAGGGGGTATGCATTGACCATGTAGGCACCAAACCAAGAAAGTGAAGAAGGCACAAATCGGATAATTTTTTTAAAGATCTGAGTGTCACTTTTTTCTGGATTGAGGTGAAAAACCTCTGGTTCAAGATAACCAGCCCTGAAGG
Source organism: Phoebastria nigripes (assembly GCA_035582835.1). Lineage (NCBI taxonomy): Eukaryota > Metazoa > Chordata > Aves > Procellariiformes > Diomedeidae > Phoebastria > Phoebastria nigripes. The sequence goes on from JAYKAV010000333.1 coordinate 1,522,960, forward strand.
TCTTCATAAAACGTATAGCAGAAACAGTCATGTTCGTAGCTCGTATGAGCTGGTCGTTATATTCAGACTTCGGATCAGGATTAAAAGACATAAATGCATTAAAATTCAAAACAACAGGTTCACGTGCTTTTAGGTACATGTCAAACCAGGGACCTGAAAATGGAGAGTTGAAAAATAGGTCAGAACATAAAAACAGCTCACTGAGTCAGACCAGAGGTTCACATAGTCAATATCCTGCCTCCAACAGTGATCATGAATAAACACCTCTTGAAGTGCATACAAACAAGACAAACATACGCAATAATTCTCCCAAGGATTCTCCCAACCTCCAATTATGAAGAAAGGTACTGTTGGCTAATTGTAAACATACTGTATTTGGAGCAATCCATATCAAGAGTATCAATGTCATCAGCAATGAGGGCCAATTTCCATGTTTTCTATATGGCTCAGTGATAAACCATAACTCCTGCGACATACAATGCAGCTCCCCAGCACTATATTTTGGTGCACACCTCACATTTGGAGCGGAACACGCCTTTACGTACTCTTAAGCTATTAATTTCTGCAACTCTCTGTCAATGAGGGCATGCTTCTCTTTAGAACCACCTTTATTTCTGATCCAGTGTTTCCCTCATTCCTGGCAACATTCCTCCATCTACATTTGCTGTCTTACACTTCCACCTCCTTCCTCTTTCTATCCACTAAAATGATCAGCACAGGGCAAAACTCTTGATACCGATGCATTACCATCAGTCTCTGAAGCTGGCAAAAAGATGAGGTTAGAGGGGACCGTACGGTTATTCTTCCAGACCCAGAACTGACTTCGGAAAGCAGAATTACATTTGATACCCACAGGTCTTTTAGATGGTCTGTCAGCATATGAAGAAGCATGAATGTGACCCAAAGGTTTTATGCTTGCCAAAACCAAGGGAATCAATCATAGCTCTAAGAAGTAGTCACACCTTTATGCCTGCCTATGAGTAAATGAAATTCCAGAGGGCATAGGAAGAGAAGGGATTTTTTAAGTAGGTTCTATTTCATCATCGACAACTTTCAAACTCAGCAAGCTCTGGTATTGCACAATGACTGGATACAGACAAAGGAAGCAAGTGCACACCAACTTCATCTCAAGGCAGCTGATGTATTAAAAATTATTATTCCAAGCCTGGATCAGTCCCAAGCAGAACCTTCTAGCTGGGCTGTAAGATGGGCAATGGGTAACTCAAGGACCATAAGACTATGATTCTATGACCTAAGTTACAATTTTAATTCCAGGTCCTCACAGGTGAGTAACTAGCATTCATCTACAGTTTTAAAACCACACCCATCATCATCACATAGCCTTTTAACCTTGGACTTGAAAGTGTGGAGGCAACTATACATACTTTCAGAAACCAATTTCAAGTGGAACAGGTCTTTTATGAGGCCTAAAAAAGAATAATAACTAAACAAAAAGGAATACAAACACCCACAGTTCATGGACACAAAGCAGCATGCTGGTTAGTTTTGACAAACACCATAAAGCCACCAGTTAAAACCCCAGGTGCTGTTCAAAGTGAATGGAAAGTAAAAGATAACAAACCAAACAGCAGCTTTTGTGAAATAATCTGGTATTCTCTACAGAATTTGTGGTAGCTAACACCCTTATAGGTAGTCTCAACAGATAGCAAGGATAGAAATGCATTCGCTGGGTAACATGCAAACTTCTACTTCCATAGGTATTTGAATATTTCCACCTCTGTTGCTATCCATCCAATACTTTCATAAGCAGATACTTGTATTTGGAAGTCAGCGGAAGCGATAAAAAGGAAGAATAATAAAAAAGCTGTATACATACTCTCCCTCTCTTAATTTGTTTTTCTTTATTCTCACCTTCCTCTTTCTGTTGCTCCTTTTCTTTTGCTCTTTAAAAGAATATGGGTTTGTAGTTTTGGGGGGTTTTAAGACCAGASCACTGACCACTTCTGCCTCCCAAAGCTCAGTCATATTCTCTGACCCCCCCTCAGGGTTCAGTTTTCTTGCCAAATAACTTGGAATTATTTGAAAATTATTCCTTTATTTTTCTTAAGGGAGTTACCAGTTAAGCTCCTCTATTAACCTAAACATAAATAGACAGCAATGAAAAAAGAAAAAAGATAAACCCTGTAAACTCAAATTTAAATACAGTAACTCATGAAAAAATATCGTTTCTCCAATACCCATCTATCCAGAATTCTGGTATATACAAGTTAGATGATGGACATTCTTCTTTCCACCAGAGACTCAGAATTTGCTCAAATACAGTCACAGGTAGTACTCACAGCATGTTATTCCAAGTTTATGGAGTACAGAACTTAAGCTTCAGCCTATTTTATTTGTAGCATTATGAGCTGTCTGTTATCAAGCATGATGATCTACAGACTCCTCCTATATCCAGTAGGCCAACATACCTGTGATGTAACTAGTATGCTTGTTCCGATTGTCTTGAGCAACCAGTTGCTCATGCAGCTCTCTTCCAATTCCCTTTTCAAAGTGATGAGCAAGTTCTTCAGTCTTCCTACAGCAATCAATAAGAGTCAAAATGCTGTCACAAGTCGTACTTTTTACATGTAACACTTGGCTTTGAAGCAGCACATGATACTGCAATACACATATCTTGTTTGTCCATACCTGAATTGGTCATCATTTAAAAGCGGTTTCTGGGCATTCAGGTATCTCCCAATTGTATCTTCTAGTTTGGGAACTGGCAGTCTGAAGGAAGGGGAACAGAGAGACATGCACTTTATGAGCAATGGTACTAATGAAGCCCGAGTTTCTTACACAGTAGTCCTTCTTTGCCTCCCCTCTTTCCTATCCTTCCGTATACCCTGTATTATCCAAATGGCTCAGAACTTTCTTGTGGAAGATGAGAAGAAAGGGAATAGATAAGACATATGTCATCACAGCATAAAGTTCTTGGAAACAAGGTAGAAAACCAACTTGACTGTCTTGTTACAAAGGTATTGCAGTGAAGGGTCTTAATAACTTACAGGGAATACTATGATGTGAACTGTTGCAAGAAGAAGCAGCTATACAGAAGGAAGGTTTAGTTCGGTAGCCACCCCTGCCTTGGGACTTCCCCTCACTGATGGGTGCCGAACATCTACTCTTTCTTACAAATTTCCTCATCAGTATCTTTGCCATCTCTCAGCCTAAAGATGAAAATGCTCTTCTTACTATAAAATAATCCTATTACACCCACGGAGGTTACTCTGCAACCTGAAGGGATGTTTCCGTAGTAGGCTTATAGTCATATTTACACTTTAAAAAATAAAATCATTCCTCTCCACTGTGATTTAGGAAGAGCACATACAACAAGAAGCGAGTAGCACACCCCAAGCGCAGCTATACAGAAACGGGAGGGAGGGCATTTTCTCTCCCCTCTCCTCACAGCAGACACCCCAGGGCTGCCGGCCCCACACGGCCACCTGYCGCCGCCGCCACCGACCTCTGCCCGCGACCGCCCGAAGCCCGGCCCGCCGGGTGCCCTCGGCGGCCGCCCCGGGGCTGGCAGCGACGCTCGCTCCCCGGAGGGCGCACACTCCAGGCCTTGCCCCGGCCCCCGCCCGGCGGCGCCTCAGGAGGCCGCGGGACGGGTGATCCCGGAGGGCAGGGGACCCGGCGGGCGCACCAGGGAGCGGAGCAGCGGCCCGCGGTACCTGGGCAGGCTCTTCTGGTAGTGCATGGTGGGCACGATGCTGCGGTGCAAGTACTCGGCAGCGGCCGCGCTGCTGTAGCCCCGCCGCCAGCGCGCCGCCGCCGCCGCCCGCCGCAGCTGTCTCGCCGCCATGATGCCCACGTCAGAGACCGTGAAGCGCCGCCCGCGCCGCTCGGCAGGGAGCGGTTGCCGCGACCCCAGCCAGGTCCCCGATCGTGCTGTTGAGCGGCTGCGCTCCTCCCGGCGCTGCGGAGCGCCCGGATCTGTTCGGGCTGAGCTCACAACGCCCCGCGGCGGGGCGCGCACCGCACCGGCGCGTCGGAGCAACTGGGGCATGTTCCTCAAAAGCCGCCCGAGGAAGAGGCGGGCGGGGGTGCAGCCAAATGGCGGCCCGGCCGCGCGGCACGGAGAGGTTCCCCGAGCCCTCTCCTGCCCCGGCGGGCCTCGGGCGGCACCGGCTCCTCTGCCCTGCACGGCCGTCCAGGGTGAAAAGTCCCAGCTGCAGAACTGGGGGTTGCAGCTAGCGTGGAGGTCGACGTGATTTCATGAAGCATTTTTTTATTATTATTTCATTTGGAAAGCATATTCGATGCATGCTATCGAGGTAGCAAAGTTATCTGGTATTAGAAAATGTCTGGAGTGGGACGGTGCAACATTAGTTCTGTCCTGTTCTACATACGCATTAATAAAATTCTCTGTGATCCTCTTGTTTTGACAGCGCTCTTGTTCAGCACATAGACTACACATTTTTTTTCTCTCTGGTTTTTTGGTTTTTTGGTTTTTTTGTGTGTGTGTGTGTGTGTCCATATGTCTTACTGACCATACAGCATTCAGGTCCATACAGCATTCAGGTCCTGCCTCCAAAGAGAACAGTTTAATCTCTCGTGAGCTTTTTTACTCGTATGTGAGCATGTTACAACAAATACTGTATTACAGTATAAAATATAATACTGTAAACACACAATTTTGTGGTACTGTATGGAATATTTTCCATAAAAACACTGAATAATCTTAGAATAACCCAAAAACTACAGAAATGTTTTGGTAAGAAAGCGTGGCATGGTGAACAGTTATGGTAGTGTATTTTTATCAGATACTCACTAGCATAAAAATCAGTGTTGGGATTGAATGTGGACACGGCAAAAGAAAGGAAAGCAATCCCTGTGGCTTAGTCTGATAATCCTCTGAAAGTAAATTGGCCCTACTCTAATCAACATAGTGGTTGGAGAAAAAGTGAAATCATTTCACTTCCAAGAAAATAAATGCTAAATGCCAGAAGGTGTCCTTGCCTGTTTCAGTATACAGCTATTTTCTGTTCGATGCGTGTCTCTTACGCTACTCATTCAGCCTCTTTTCGCCATGAAAACAAAAAACCCAAGCCTGCTTTAATTAATGAAGTTCAGTTTCACCTAGCTTGCCCTGTTGTGATAGTCCAGTTCAAAATGTTACCTGCTCTGCCCTTTAGAAAAACTGCGGTAACATTACTTTTACCCATTTGAATGCATGACTCGCACTGTTCCCTTTCTAGGTTTGGATGTCCAGACCCCAAACTGGGGAAACAGAGGAGTGCACTCAAACACAATCTTTCTCCCGGGAGTGTCACTTTGTTTTGAACCAGTCTTGTTTTAGAAATACTACTGCATTCTGTTCTAATTTTCCAGAGCCCCCTAATCTTCTTCCAGGCTCTTAATGATGTAGTCAATAATAGGATTGTTGGTATTAATTTGGAACAATAATGCCAGCTGCTTGCTTGGTGGCTATTGGCAGAGGGGTGACCTTGCAGGTCAGCTAAGCAGAACTGGAAGTGCTTTGATCTGATCTATACAGAGCTAGATCTGTCCACCTGAACAAGAGGAGCGAGTGAATTCTCTCTCCATGGGATGCTGATTCTTCTCCAAAGAGCACGGAGGACAGCATGGCAGTGGCTTTTGATGCAATCCTCGCTCGGATCAAGGATGTTTGTAAAAGAAATGGTTTGCTCATTCTCTCGGTCTTGTCAGTCACCATTGGCTGTCTTCTCGGATTCTTCCTGAGGACAAGACGGCTCTCCCAGCAGGTATGTGTGGCACGGCAGTGTATCACTACAGAGAAAATATTGTACTTACATAACGAAAGACATAGCAACTTGTGGAACTTCAGGATGGACGATAAAAAGCACGTATGCGTGTTTGTTAAATTTGTTTAATTTCATTTGTTTGTTAATCTACACTGTTCTTTGGGTCTTTCCACATATTCTCAAAATACATTTGCAATATGTTGTCTTTAAGACACCGAGTAAGTCTAGCATAAGCACATTATAATGCTGAAAGTATGGATAATAATAGTGGGTGTTTAAGCTAGATGAAATGTAGCATCTAATATAGACCTGTTAAAAACAGGTAGTGCAAGATATTAATTGGATTTTATATTATTTTGGAACATGTACGTCTATAGAAAACACTGGGAATATTTTTCATCATCAGATGTACAGAGGTACAAATGTTTATATTACACCAATGCTATTTTTTGTTAATAAATTTGAGATTTCCCATCATTAGCAGACCATGTTATAAAGTCACTTGGGGATTTCTCCTCCAGCATACTTCAACTAAGCTCTTTGCAGGTACTCATTTCTTTCTGCTGTATTAGACAGAATAGAGAGGGCAACATGCATTGCTGAATGCATTGTTTGAGCACAAAATATAAATCTCAATTAAAAAATATGGCACTTAGTAAATGCAACTAAACTAAAACAATTCTATGTTCTGCTACTGCTAACCGCTGTCTGAACATCTTTTGTGTCCAAGCAGGAGCTTCATACACATCTAGCAAAACACACAAAATGCAGAATGAAAAGATTATTCAGGGCAACCTATTAACAGTAGTCCCCAAGAGACGGCATATTTTGGTTTTGTCTTCCTTTGTAAAGGAACGAACAATGTAATGTGTTTTTGTTGAATTACGACACAATACGTAATCTAATTAATTTTAAAATGATCTTTTAAAGCCTACTATCTTTGCCACCTTATATACCAAAGCTGCAGATTTTACCAACGTTATCTGATCCACAGCTCTAGCAGGACTCATGAAGACAGATAGTCTTTATCTCAAAACAATAAGCATCTCTCCATGTATTTCTAGGAAATTAGTTATTTCCAGTTTCCTGGTGAGTTACTGATGAGGATGCTGAAAATGTTGATTCTCCCACTGGTTGTCTCAAGGTAAGTGAGGACAACGATTGTTCCAATAACTTTTGAAGTTTCCTAAATGAGACATGTTATCACCACTATTTTAGTTTTAACTGAATTAATGTCAAAGTGCCAGAAGCATTACTGACTGCTGTACATTCATATCTATTGTGGAGCTATGAACATATTTTTTAATGGATAGGATCATTTCCGCAATACCTCATATAGGTATTATTTGCTTAAAAACTCATGGTTTTTTTTAATTGATGTTTTCTTCTTTCCTTGTAATGGGAGGACTTTTTCCTTCAAGCTAACTAGAAGTTAAATATATGGAATAAATAACCCACCTTATCAAAAAGCCTACCTTAAATCTAAACAATTGAAATAATACACTATACAAATAAGGTGAAAAAGCACAGTTAATTTATAGTCTTCTGCAGTATTTTGAGAGATGTACTGTAGTGTGATGAATATTGAAAAAAACCCGTGTCTCCAGTGAACTAATAATATATGCCTGGCTTCAGCTGGAAGTGAAAGTGATTTCTTAGTACATTAAAGGCAGGACCTTTAATGGTGCCACTTCATGGGTAGCAGAATTAATGATCTAGATCCGGGTACTGACGGATGGTGCGTGGTAGCTGCCTTTGCAGTGGGCGGGCATAACTTAGGATAGCTTTTTCTCTCCTCTACAATCACGAATACCAGTTGGATGGCCAAAAGCTCTCAGGCCAACGCTGAGAGAAGAGATAAGGAGAGATGGAGAGTAACAAAGCTAACTTTACTTAACCAGATCTGAGAAAAAAATCTTGCACTCTTTGGTGAATCTTTGCACTCTTTCCTTGAAGCCTCAGCTTCTAGAACCGAATACATATGCCAAAACCTCATCTTCCATTTTAAGAAAAAGATAAGTTTCTAGGTTTCAGATCGCTGAGAGTTGCTGAAAATAAACACAACCCAGCACTAATTTTATTTTTAAATCATCTAGTTTACATCTACCTTCTCATGGTTTTTCACAGAATGAAGCTGAGTCATGGTGCTTCGTGCCTGAAACTGGCCGTATGACCATAGACTCATACCTGGTTCTGTCCCATGTAGCTAGAGAACATCAAGACAAAACATGTTAAGAGATTTTTTTGAGAGGTGGAAGGAGAGTTTTCCAAGGAAAACAAGAATCTCACATGAGGAAGTGACAAAGTAAGGAGGACAGAAAAGGGTTGGAGCAGAGTCACACGCCCTTCCCTAAAATGTATAGTTCTTTAGATCCTCTTGTGTTTTTTAGAGATGTCAGGAGAAGCAACAGCACAGTAGGGAAGAGCTGCTCTGACACAGCCTGTGATAGCTTTAGGTTACCTACAGATGTGTCAGGAGTAAATCTCTGAGCTGCACTGTTAGAACTGATGGACTCCATCCTCTGAGGAAGAAAGAGAAGAAACTTCACAGATCTTCAAAGGGACTAACTCTCCTTGCAAGACAGTATTAGTCTATCTCCCTGTATAACAAACTAACCATTACTTGCTATTGCATACTGAAATTTCAGGTTTCTGCAAGCAAAAAATACTCCAGATGTAATTACATTCTTGTACAGTCCTTTTTTTTTTTTTTTTACAAGCACAGCATTTCCCACAAATGTATTTCACAAAATCAGTAAACCAGTGCTCTGTATTTTTACCAATCTGCATGCACTTTTAAACTACATTTCTTTGTGGATTTGGAATATTCTCAGCCTGTCCTGCAGGAGCAATGACATTTAAATTACCTTTAAATAACTCTCTATTACTGTTCACAAAAGCCAGGGGTACAGCACCATACAAAAAGCTCTAAATCTTACTCTCCTAGTTGAAATTAATGCGAGTTTTTCCTTGACCTAACAAATAAAAAAATACTTGTAAAGAAAAGGAAAGGCGAGAAAGGAAGGTTAAAAGAGGCACTCAGTGCAAAATACCCTGTCTCCAAGTCCTGAGTTTATCCTGAAGGGTTGTAGCAGAAGTAAAAGGTGGCAAGTGTGTGGCTCAGAAGACTGATAATAGACTAGAAAATCTTGCACTTATAGGTCACTAGCACAAATCCAACCTTGAACAGAAGTGGCTGAAAATTTGTACTATCCCTCTTTTGACCCGATAGTTAGAGAGTTAAAACAGGAACTTTGCAGATTGTATCCATTAGGAAGGAGAAACTGATGATACAGTCAGGTATCTCTGAATGGTGTTTATTTTAAAAGTTCCTTGAATGCAGAAGAAATCAGTTGAACAACAGGAGACTGTTTCTTCAACGTACAGTTCCTTGTTTTACCCAACTCTCTCCCAGCACTTCCAGAGCTCCTGTACCTGTTTCTGGTATCTCCTATCACCTGGGGTCTTACTTTTTGTTTTCCCACAGATAGAAAAATCTTGAAAAAGCAATCATCAGTAAAACTAGCCTTCCAGTTTGAGCCCTTCATGAGCTTTTGTTTTTGTTGTGACATGGAACTCCATTAAGGTTGGGGGTTGATATTTTTTCAGTTATCTGGTTACATAAACAAGCTTCATAGCATCATACAATGAAAGAAGTATATACTGATTTCCCCCATCCTCTGCCTGAGGTTTAGCCCTGTTCATACCTATTGGTATCCACTAATTGTCTCATGTATAGAGTTTGCTCTTCTCAGTGACGAGAACAGGTACCCACAAAACAAAGGATGCTGCTTCTATTAGCAACATAAAGAAAGAAATGACAACAAATAGTCTGACAGTTTGTATCTGCCCTAGGAATACTCAGTAGGGGAGTGTTACAAGATCAAATTTTAGACCCTGCAGTTTCAGATATACAGTACTTATTATATGTATAAACATAGGATACTACTTTTAAACCTGGGGATGGGAATATTAACAGAGTTCAGAGAGAATAGGAGCCAAATCTGAATTCATAGTTACTTACACTCTGCCTGAGCTTTTACTGCAGTCGGACAAGGGGATCTTCTCAACAAACCTGAAAGACTGACTGCAGGAGATCTGAAGTTCCCTGATTCTCTTTGGGACAGAGGCCTTGATCCTCATATGACAACTGCAATGCAAATAATATATTTTCTCCCTTATATGCAAAAGGTTTCAGCACATATCTCAGGTTTTCAGACAGGCACACACATACGTGGCAGTGACAGAGGTGAATCTCAGTGCATCCTGCCCTGAGTCCTCAGATATGTTTAAAAAAACATGGGTCCAGGTCTTCAGATAGACATCTGCTGATCAGCTGGCCCAAGGTGCTCAAGTTTGTTAAACCATCTTTCCTTCCATCTAATGCATTTCCCGGCGTGGGGGCTCAGTCTGTATTACACCCTCTAGCCAGGAGGTGGCTCTGTCTAGAAGACTGAGGAACCACGAGTTGTTAGGGTCGCTCCAGTGCAGGGAGGACCCGCGCGTCTGGGAGTCTGTTCATCCGAGGCGTTTTCTAGTAGTGCTACCCACCCAGAAAATTATAAAATTATATCTACTCTTTTTCAGTATGGTTAATTATAAACTCTTCCCGCCCCCCCCCCAAGTCAATTGGCAGAGATACCTGTGCATCACTTTAGTTTCTCAACTGCTTAAATGCTTGAAATAATCAAATCTGATGTCAATGCCTTTGTGCTGTGCGTGAAGGAGAAAACTGGGAGAGGAACAAACACTCAACTTTCCCATTAATATCTTCTCACRTTTGCTAAAGATAACATAAACCCTCTCACCAAATCCTGTCTGTGCCAGCAGTGCCAGGCATGGGCGCTGGCTCGAGCACAGGCCAGCCATGCTGGCAGGTACTGTGCCATAACTCACACACTGTCACCTCCCTTCGGAGCGTCTTTGTCCTTGTGCCCGTTCCCTGCCCCATCGTCTTCATCTCAGGTTACCAGTTTTGTACTGATCGACTTCCAGTGGGCCAGAAACTTGATTTCCAGTAAGTGTAATTGCATTGACTTAAGTTTTTTGGGGAGGCTGTTACTGAAACCTGATCTGTTACAACTTTGTATCTTGTGACTGAGGTTTTGACAAAGCTGCAAACTCTGACTGGAAAATTTACCACTGCTGAGGCATTTATAATGCTTCTTTTTGGTATGGATTCCTTCCAGTAGGCAGAGAGGTTACACTGTGGCATTTACCCCAGAAAGGAAATTCAACTCTCTGTTCAAAACGCAGAGGTGCCAGTGAGCCCGCGGGGGAGAGGAGGTCTGGCTCCCCGCGTGCTGCAGAGCACCGGGCAGGCGCGTGCATCAGACCTCCTGCATCTTCAAAGACTAATTGCAAAATGTGTGTGCTGCAGGGCACCTGTAAGGCATGTTGGAGAAGAGGCAGGGCTTGCAGCCCCTGGTTCTTATTTCAAGATAATACTAGAAGCGCACAGATTATTTCTTTCCTGTATTCAGCCATATAGTTTCACAGACCTTACAGGAACCTAATTCTCTTTTTTGGAGCCTTCCATCCCCTCTGCATAATTTGAGAGAAAAGTGAATTAAAATGTTATTAGTAAGGGCTCTCACACGCACAGAGTTTGACTGCATAAGCCTTGCTTCTTCAGAAAAGCAGGCTAAAGCCAGAGTTACACAGGTTTACACCAGCTGAACCTATTGAGTTATCTTTGTCTTATATGTCTACCTGTATATGTAATAGAATATTGCATCCTTTATTTCAACACCCTCCTTGTTTATATGATTAAGCTTTTATCTGGTAATAGATATAGGGCCCAGTTTTCTAAGACTATGATTAGCAGTAAGCACTGAGACTGCTTGTGGGAAAGAGTTGTCAAGGCAGAATTGAACTGTTCAGCTGTCTAACAGGTTTGGAACCCCAGTGAATATTCCTTTTAGAAAAAGCAGTTTGTTTTGTTTAAGCTTAGGATAATTATTACACTTTTTATGTATTTACCACTAACTGTTCTCTAGACAATTAAGAAATAATGTTTAGCAGACATTTGATCCTTTTCCACATGCAGAATCTGTTAAAGAAAGATTGTTCCCTTTATAGTCAAATCTAAATAACTGATTTGACCTGTATTTTTTTAAATTATAAAGCTCGTTCCACTAAGTATGTTGTGCCTGATACAAGCAAGTGTATGCTAATAAAATTTTATATTTATTTGAAGGCTCATTTGGGGGTAGTCATAAATATTTGTTACTAGTGGGGTTTTGTTGCTAAATATAGAACTGTCTTTCTTTAAGGGGATTCCTATCCATTATGCCATCAGTTCTGGTAATCCCCTATCCTTCTGCTCAGATTCCTGAGTGGGTCATTCTTACTCATGCTGTCAAAACCTAGTATTTAATTAGAACATACTCCATTATAGTACCCTTTTCCCCATATCATTTTTTTTTCACAGTTCTCTGATTTGGGGAATGTATTGGCATTTTAACATCCCACTAATGAAAAATATTGCTCATTCTGTTTTAATGGAATTCTGCCATTGTTCAGCTGTACTGTGCCATACCAAATTTTGCCTCTCAGAACTCATTAGTTACATTTGAAGAGTTGACAACTGTATAAACTCTGCAAGAAGATGTGGAGATGCTCTGGGTGCAAGCAGATGTGAACTCAGCCCATGAGCCAAACTGGGCAGACCGAGACCAGTGCCAGATCCATGCCGGAAGCCGTATAGCCGCATTAGCGTGGCTTTGTGCCCAAGCTTGCATGTGAAGGACTGATGTGGCTATATGGTGTCCAGAGCAGCCTTGGCAGCTCAGAGCGAAGGCAGAGCAAGTTCATGTCTGTCTGCAGTTGTCTGTGCAGACATACCCTAAGTAACTTCACAGCAACAGTATATTTCTTGGGAGTTTCGGGTTTGGTTAAAAACATGCTGTGAGACAGACCCATTAGCTTGAGTAAATTGTGTTGTGCACTGTTTTGCTTGCTGTCAGCTGTAGATGAAACTGGTAATAGACCACAGACTAGAGATTATTTGTCTGGTTTACTACTTAAGCTTACAATTTGTTAGGGATGAAAACACTCAGAGGCCAGTACTGAAATTTGCAATCTAAATCTTCTACCATGATTATAAATCAGTGCCTGATATGGTCACTATAATGTCTATTCAGAAGGAAAATGCAGTTCTCTAAAAGGCTATGAAATCTATCTTTTTTCTTATTTATCATTAAATTTAAACCAAGAGGACAGCCAAAATTAATTCACTCAATAATACTGGTTTATGAGAATGACAATATGTGCAGTACTATTTCTTCTAATCCGTTCCTGGTACTGAGAGATACTTTCTATGTTGTCTTGACAAATTCATGTAATTTAACTGAAGACTGGATGGGAAAGGATAGATAACATAAGCTTCTGGTCAGTTTTGGCTTGGTCTTTCCTGCTATGTATGAGTTAAACTATTCCCTCTGGTCATTCTTTCCTAAGTACCAGTTGCTCTGGTCTTATGCTTGTGCAGCTGCCAAACTGGGGCATAATCAAGTGCAATCAAATCTATGTACTGTATTATCTAGTGAGGTGTTGAGGAGCAAGCAGCTGCAAAATGCTGTCTACGGCTCTCTGAGGAGCCTGCTCAGAACAATGTTTTATAATGTACCGAAGCAGCTGTATCTTCCCATAGAATTAAATTGCTCTTGGAAACACGGGGCTTTTTCTTCACATTATTAGTCTCTGGACTTTTCCCTTTATTTCACCTGTGTTACCTTGCCAACAGAAAAATATTGGCACTCAGGAACAGGTCTTGCCCAACAGAGGAGGGTAAACCTTCTGCTGGGTTAGTATGGGAAAATCTGTGGGGTACCTGAATTACAATGTAAAGCGCGTATAATGTCCCATTTCTGARCTACCTATCATGTGTATCCCTGTAATGTAAATAATAATAAAAATACATTTCACCCCGGTGAGAACAAGCTGTTAGCCCTTTCCTAGGATATGCAATCTACAGTCTTTATTGTGGAGAAAGTCAGTCTAGAGATGTGAGTTTTAAGGAGATGACTAGAGGGGATAAATACATTTACTTTCAGAGTGAAAAGCAAAACTGTAGTTGGATGAAACTGAAAGGGAAGGATTACCCAAGGGTAAGAAGAACTGGTCAGAGAGCAATCTCACTTGACACCATTATACTACTTTAAATTATCCATATCGCTATTACATTGCAGAACTGATGTCAGATTACCCCAAAAGTTCTCCAAAGGATGCTTTGAGATTGCCTGAGCTTGTAGAGGAAAATTCCATTCTACCTTCTTAGTAAACCTTATTAAGAATCCTTCCTCCGTGCCTCAGAGATCTTCAGAAGTTTCACTACATTATAATCTGTAACATTATCAATGTTCTTAGCTGTGTTTAGGAATACAGAGTCTAATGGTCAGATCCCATACTGTCTTCTAGTGTTTTCTTTTGCCTGTGCAACCTAGAGGTCCAAACTGTTTCAGTGMAAAACTACATGTTGCAGAGTTATGCATGTCATAATGACAAAATTGGACCAACTCAGTACAAATTATTTAGGCAGTGTCAGTAGGGATCTAGTGATGTGCAGTAGACATCTATGGTCACAAAGTGAATGGGTGTGGAAAGCACTGAAGTAATTACAAATGGGGTATGAGCAGTTTGTGAGCTGACAGAATTTTTCTGTAGTCCTCTAAGAGCTCTAAAGTATTTAGTGTCTTGCAAAAGAAACGGCAATGACATGTGAAGCTTGAGGGGCTGGCTGGATTCTCTCTGTTTCCTTAGGATGGAAACATGTATGAATTATAAACAGCTGAATAAATCTGACATTTGTTTATAATCCAAATTTGTGTTTCAATCCTTTTGCCCTTTTCTTAATCTAAAAACACTTGAAAGAACTGACAGAACAGAAAATCAAGTATTATTAAAATTCTTGGCTCTTTCCACAGATGTGAAGCTGCAYATCCATATTTAATAGATAATTTGTTTTCATTTGCATCCTGACCTTTGAATTTAGGAAATACTTTTTTTTTTATCAGAACAGCTAAAGTCAACAAGCCAGCCTGAATTCTGCGTGAGCTATCCTACAATGTCTCAGATCTCCTTTATCAGTCAGTGATCAAAGGTTGCTGTTCACCCCTTCCAGCGTTCACAGATGTATCGCAGTAGCCTCGCATATTGGGCTATTTGGGAGGAAGCAGTGATGGAATAGCCGTTGATCTTCACTGTGTGCTGTACAAAGTCCTGCCTTGTTTACATTAGTCCATAAAAACTGATTTCCTATTGCACACTAAGAAAATACAATGCACGATGTGAATTCCTGGCAGGATTTTTGCTATATATGTCAGTTTATCATTAACAGTTACAAGTGTTAGATAATAAGGAAAAGGACATCTCAACATTTTGGGTAAAAAAAAACCCTCTTACTATTTTATAAAGCATTATTTAAAAAACAGAATCTCAAAAAGTTGCATGTTATGATGTACTAGAAATGTAGATTTGGTTTCTTTTGTAGATTTCAGTTTCTTTTCCAGCAGCCTATCTGTAAAATTAAACACAATCACTGCAAATAGTGTATTGCAGACAGTGAGATCTTCTAACATACTGTTCATTTGTTTGAAGATCAAGAACCAGACTTTCCATCGTGCCTGACACCTTTGAGCTCCCACTGTGTTTAGTAAAATAGCTATATACTGAGGCTCTCTGAAAAGTTAATTCACATTTCAAGTGCTATTTACAGCTGATAATCTAACCATACAGAAACTGCTGCAACGGTCCTATCTGTAAAACAGCTTCCACTTTTTGTATTTGGTTTTTTTTGAGCATAGATACTATTTTCATTTATATCAAGATATCTAAACTTTAAAAATGCTGTTTCCTATTACTTGATTTTCAAAGGAGACGAACCTTAGTAGCCCCCTGGACCTTCAGGAGGATTCTAGACTTCTCATCTCCTTTGAAAATCATGCTGTAATACTATGAAACTTTTAATAATACATCACATTGGGGATCATTCCACTGACTACAAGTGACCATGATAGTTCCTTAGTTGTGTTCAGATCAGCGGAAGCCTGTTAGTACACCGGTAGCCTGCAAAACTATTGAGTCTGAGTAAAATTCACAGAGACCCTAGGTGTCATTTTATCGCCTGTCTGGACTGTACACAAACATAGACAGAAGGAGTGTTCATCTGTACAAATGGGCTGTTGTTCTACAAGTGCACAACATGTACTTGATCCAACTTAATTCAGGGTGTGAACATGGATTATTGCAGGATTTTATCTTTCTGTGTACTTAGACAAATGTTGTCATGCCACATGAGAGGTCCTGGCATCACTCAAAAGTGGGTGGATGAGACTGGAGGTGCAGGGTGGCACCAGCTTCCAACCAAGATGCCACTTGATTGTCTGTAATAACCAACAGATGTGCTAACTAGCTGTTTGCGTGTGTCTGGGCAGGAGGCATTTTTTCCTGTGCAGTGTGATACAACATCTGGAGATGAAAAAACTAAACTATAACATATCACTGTAAGTAAGGGCAGACCATGTAGGGTGAAGCAGAGACAGGGACGGGCTACGATCCTCCCACCAGTACCACTGTCACTCCGGCATGTGATGAGAGCAGCAGGCTTCTCTATTGCAGCCATGGCAGTGTGTTGCTCTGTAGGTATTCTGTCATGTTAGAAGAAAGCAAAAGAATATCCCGGAAAGAAAAAGTCATTCTGATCGCTCTTTCTCACTGCTGAAATAATTTTAACTACACTAGAGACTGAGAGCAAAATCAAGCATCAAACTAGAGAAAGAGCTAGAGAAGTTTCTTATCTCTTTCCCTCATTACTGTAAAGAGTCTTATTTTCTTTGTTGCATACTGTTCCTCCATAAATGGTACCTCCATGGAAGTGAAGCAGCCTGTCATGAAAGCACAGATAGCTGGGCACAGATGAGGAAAAGTCTGATGGTCCACTGCAATACAGAGATCACTTCAGGCATATCTTTCTTCACTGCAAATTGTTTGTCTTTATTTTAAGTGCCTTATTTTCTCTGTTTCCTTGTCTATAAAATGGAGATACTGCCTTCCTGTATGATAGTAGGTTATATTAGTAAAGCACGTTAAGATGATTAAATGGCTTGTGCTATGGAAATGGCAATTATTACCATGCTGAAACTTGAAGGCACTGACCTTGACAAAAAGGTAAGTGACAGCCTGCCTGCATGATGAAGCAGCATTAGTGAGGCCAGCACTTCACTTTCATGATGCTCAACTGTAATATAATCATCTCTAATGTAGCTGTTAGAGGAGCTTCCCAGCCTCACTGGGAGACTTGCTTAGCAAGGTCTTTTCTACAGCATGCAATTACAAAATGAGAATGCGAGGGAGGGTACGGGATGAATGAAAACAAACATGACTCTAGGAGCAACTGTTGGTGGTTAATACTCAACCATTACTTCTTGACAGGATTAATGTCTTTCTAATCACACTAATCCCTTCTGATAACTTTATCCATAATCCATCTATTTCAAAGCAACATCCAGATGGCTTCTGGTGGAGAGGAAGACAAAATAAACATGCAGAATGGGGTCTTAACAGCAGCTTCTTGTATTTTCCCTTTCTGGGGATATAGGTTTTGATCTTGAGACAGGTCCAAAAATGTGCTTTTTATCAGAGAGCAACAGAAAAAACTAGAGAATTGCAAAGAAGATAGAAAGTTCTATTTTTATTTGTAAATAAAATAATTCATAAGTACTCTGATGCTTCTCAGTGACAACCAGAACAAGCCTACAGGTGCTCATAAGGGGTTAGCTACGTGGTTGCATGGGACTAATTAGATTTCCAAGACATTGAAAGAATTCTCTTCTTCATTATGTCAAAATTGCTATAGTAGTTTTGGGGGGTTTATGCAGATTTCTCTCAAAGCAGACCTGAAACTTACTACTTAATAGTTTCATTGGTTTGTACTACTATCAATATTTTAAAGAACCTAGTAACTGACTTTACATTTTTAATGAGTCACATATAATAATAATTCCTGGAGTTGTTGAGGTCTTTCTCCTCCCTTCTAGTTTCCCTTTAAAAGCTTAATCTAGGTTTCATTAGATCTTTCACTGATCCTGGCTTCACTCTTCACCTTCCTCCCTCAACAAGGACCCCATGAAGAAATAATTTATTGTAACCTTTCATAAATCACATGGAGACTGTCCAAAAAAAGTAAACAAACTTTAATCAAGCCATCCTAGATAAAATAATTTAGCTAGAATTTTTTTTACTAACAATCAGCAATGAAACAATTGAAGTCTTGGTGAAATAATTGTCTTAAATATCTGTCCCACTAAAATGCTGCAAGTAAATAAACTTTTTTGAATTATTGGCCATATCCAGCTTTTGATCAAAATGCTGCTATTTTTTTTACTGGCTTTCTGACTTTTTCTCCAATAAAAATGTAGCTAGATAGTTCAGAGAAGAGACAAGACAGATTTGGCTGCATCAGAACAACTTATTTCTCAGAAAACAAAGCAGAGTAGATTTAGAATTACCTAAGTCTCAATAAAAAGCCAAATATATTTTACTTGTTAAGAATAAAAATATAAACCTTAGAGAGATTGTAAACCCGAAAATATTGTGGAGCATCAGGTTTGCATTGTGTAGAGATCTTCAGATTATCAAAACACAACTTTGAAGAGGCTTGAAAGGCACAGACGTATAAGGACCATAGGACAGATATTTGCACAGATATACAGCAGATACAACAATTTTGGAGGCTATTCTTCAAATCATGTGTAGTCTCTGAGAATACACAATTTCATCCAAAATTTGTTGGATAAACAAGATAGATAGAATAAAAAAAATGAAGCAGACTGTTGTAGACAGCAGAAAGAAAAGCCACAGGAAGATCATTTTTACATGTAATTGGAACAATCTATGCAGGAGATAAAGAGGTCATGGGGCTACTTAGTTCATTATGGTGTCTGTTATTATATCCAGCACCAGATGTTTCAAAGCAAGGTGCAAGAAACCTCTTAAATCGTAGTCATCAGAGATTTCACTTAAATCCTGTACTACAAGATTTAATATCTCATCCAAACCCATTAACACATATTTTGGAAGCCTTAGGCTTGACATCATTTTTTTTCTATACAAACTAAGAAATGGTCCCTGAACATGAAATTACACTTTTGTGAAAATTTTTTTGCCAGACTGATTAAATGGGAGAGATGTACTGTAATTATTTAGAAAAGCTGCAGATTGTTTTTCATTGTCTTAATCCTGTTTTGTCCATTTGGCAATCATTAAAACATGTTATGGAAGCTACACATGAAACATACATGTGGAAGCTACTTAGCTACTTAGTAAGTCAAATGTTTTAATCTATGAATCAAATATCTGTCCTGTTTTTCCAAGCCTAACCAGATTCTGAGGCTTGACAAGAATTAAAGGTACACTGTTTTTCATTCCATTGTGTTTCATGAGAGTCTAGTAGTGGGTGCCATGGGAACATCTTTGTTCAGTCTTAGAAGAAGCTTGGGAAACTGTTGGGGAAGTTTTTATGTAGCCAAGAGTGTCTGATGAAAATTAGATTTAAAGGGAAAACCTGAACATGATACAGTGATCTTAAGTGAAACCATCTGGAAGTGTATTCCTCCTGACTTCCTTATTCCCTAGGAAATAAGAAAAGTACTTTTTCTTGTCATTCTTTGGCTACATTATGTGAATGTTGGAGCTCTAGAGATCAACAGTGAGGAACTCCTGTGATGTAACTGTGTATTACTTACTTCATACAATAACTGTGATAATCAATATGTCTCTTAATCTTTATGTCTTCTGTCCTGTTCCCTCTGACATCAAACGTATGAAGCCAAATGAAAAATAGTTAATGAGTGATTACTGTCTCATACTAGTTACAGGCATTTCTTTCTGAAAAAGATTCTGAGCAATTGTTTAAAATGACATGACCAGTGTTACTCCGCAGCCTCCACTGGTCCCTTCTTAAAATTGAGCATTGCAGGCCATGAAAAGCATGGGGCTTTGTCTGAACCCAGACCTTTGTTCATGCTTCTGTCACACCACGGTTACCCCTGTTGCACCTCCATAGTTAATTACTTTTGAGGACTTTCTCATCACAGCATGAACTGAGCATGACTTTATCTGGTGACTGGATAATCTCATTACAGATGATGATCTTGTTAATGAATATCCCCAAGACAGAGCAATCTCATTATTAGCCCCCTCAGGATTTGTCACCTAAGAGCCAATGTATGATTAGATTCTAGCTGCACATCTTCCCGGATCCTAACGGCCCAACGTCTTGAGGCTGAGGCAGCACCCCCAAAGGCACATGAACCACTGGACATATTTAATTAGGATTTTTGTCCCGAAGTACTTCTGGACATACTTCTCAGGTGAACAATCAAGACAGTTCAAGTGCTATGTGCAGGGTTCATCTCCCCGTTGTTCCGTAGAACAAACACAACACAGCGGCATCAAGGACAACAGAAACAGTGTGGCTTTACCACATTGACAGTGGCTTCAGGGCAGTACCAGGAAGAGAAGTGTACTGTCTGTCTCCTCCGTAGTGCCCTCTCCAAGTAATCACTCTGCATGGTGTCCTACCTACAAGTTACAGATCTAATGGTCAATGGTCAGGCCTTCATACCACTGGTGTCTGTTTCCCTGCATAATATATCTATAAAGAATGCTGAAAATGATTACCATGAAAAACATCCAGCTAGTTAAAAATCAACCTGATTTTCATTTTTCCTTTTTTTCTGGGAAGGTTAGGGTCGGGGGTGGAACAGTGCTGAAGTCTAGTACAATACAGGTATCTCCTTTGGGCATCAACGAGCTGTTGAACTGGCTCAACGGCCTGTGAAACCTCAGCCTG
Organism: Phoebastria nigripes; assembly: GCA_035582835.1. NCBI lineage: Eukaryota > Metazoa > Chordata > Aves > Procellariiformes > Diomedeidae > Phoebastria > Phoebastria nigripes. The sequence continues at coordinate 1,543,546 of JAYKAV010000333.1, forward strand.
CAAGAAGAGTTCAGTCCTAGAAATCTAATAACAACATAGAGATTGTTTTACAGAAAACTAACACATTAATTTGAACTAAATGTATTTAACTAACTCAACTGTTTTATCAAAAAAATGTTTTAAAATATTTACTCTTCCGTATGGACCCATCCAAGGGAAATGCCAAGGAACTAAGTATCATTGCTGCTACTGTTTTTTTAATATGTAGTGCTGTGTTTGTACACAGTGCTTTACAGACACGCAGAAAGGTGGAATTTTTATCAAATACAATGATAAAAGAGAGGGAGGAACAATGGTTACAAGAGAGAGAGTTATTGAGATGCTCATTTTCTAAATGATCCATATTACAGTGCAACCAATGTTTCCCCTTRCTCCTATAGTGTTAACAAAACCCATGCTAGATGAGAGATTGGCAATGCAGAAAAGTAATACATTTTCTTAATTAATCTAGTGGATAGCAGGAACCTGAGCACTAAATCCCACCCATTTGATTTCATTAAATCTACTATAAAGGTTAAGCTGCACTTTAGCATTGGCTCTAGACAACCTCACTCAGCAGAGTGAGGTCAAGGAGCTCTCATTCAAGGAGGTGCAGCTTAGTAAATGACTATTTATGAGGAAAGGCCTGATAAACAGTTCTGTTTTGATGAGAAAGCTAGGCAGTGGGGCACACCAAATAGTAAATGTGGTATTTTATTTCACCTGCAGTTTTCCTGAGATGTGTGCTTTGAAGAGTTTACAGAGAATTATTCCTAGAATCATAGAATCATTTAGGTTGGAAAGGACCTTTAAGATCATTGAGTCCAACCGTTAACCTAATGCTGCCAAGTCCACCACTAAACCACGTCCCTAAGCGCCACATCTACACATCTTTTAAATACCTCCAGGGATGGTGACTCCACCACTTCCCTGGGCAGCCTGTTCCAAACCAGCTTCATTGCCCTTCTTTGGACACGCTCCAGCACCTCAGTGTCTTTCTTGTAGTGAGGGGCCCAAAACTGAACACAGTATTCGAGGTGCGGCCTCACCAGTGACAAGTACAGGGGGACAATCACTCCCCTAGTCCTGCTGGCCACACTATTTCTGATACAGGCCAGAAGCCCCATGCAACACTGGTGTCACTGGAAACTCAAATCTCAGCCTTGGGTCACTTGGAAACAGTGTCAGAGTCTATGTCAGAGCAGGCTGGAGCAAGTTCAGGGACCAAACAGTGCCATGTCTAATTTGCCTATAAAAGAGGGTCAGTGGGAGCTAAAGCACTTGATAGAGAGTTGTATAGCTTGGCAGAGGCAAGCTATACAAGCAAGAGGATGACTACTGGTCATTCTGTGGCAGTGGTGGGCAGGGAGCTAAAGGGCAAAGAAAAGGGTGAAGCGACCATAGAGTTTTCTCTGCTCGCCACTGTGCAGCCACACCTGCCCATGAAGGAGTTTCCTCTGCACGCCATACACTGTCTCCACTTCAGCTGGAGGCACACTGAATCACAGTCCACTCCCCAGTGGGCCCCCTGGTAAAGCAAAAATATATAGTGCTTTGTATTGGTTTAGAAAGAAAAAAAGTTATTCTTTTAGGTAAAAAATGGACTACATGAAAAAATTGCCCTTTAGTGGTTTTCATTTTGAAGTCATGGTCTGGCTTCACACAGGAAGGGGTAAGGGGCTTGACCAGATTTCCTTCGGAGGTCCCTTCTGACCTGAATTACTCTATGATTCTGTAAAATTATGTGTAGAGTTTCATAACTAAGTTTGCATGACTGATTATTGCCATTGCTCCTGTGAACTAATTCTCACATATGTAGGTCATGTAAAAATATCCCTCACGCTTCAGGGAACAGTCGATAGGATTCAGTCCCCATGTGTGCAGCCTGAGCTTGAAGTTCCTTCAAGTAACCAGGATCTCACATGGCAATTGGGAAACATCCCTTTAGACACAGAGGCTACAGCTTTAGTGTTACTGGCAAGCTTCTAAGAACACTGATATGCAGGCAATCCTGAGAGAAACAGGTAAACTGCAATAATTAGGAAATTAGGTTTTCAGTTGCATTAATGTTAAGCAAAAGATACCATATGTGTTGTGTTTTCTTTCTACAGCTTAATGTCTGGGCTAGCAGCCCTGGATGCCAAGACTTCCAGTCGCTTAGGTATCATAACCGTCACCTACTACCTGTGGACAACATTTGTGGCTGTGATTGTGGGAATAATTATGGTCTCCATTATCCATCCTGGTGGAGCAGCACAGAAGGAGAGCACTGAAGAGGGTGGAAAGCCCATCATGAGCTCTGCAGATGCACTGCTTGACTTAATCCGGTAACTACATTCATTCTTTCTGCTTTCTGAAGGTAACATTTTGTACCTAACTGCATGAGGAACTGTGGGCTGAGCATAAGTTCTGAACCTAAGGATGAACATTTTGTTTAAATCAAGAAAAAGAATCAAGAAAATTTCAGAAGATGATTTTCAAGTTATCAGATGTTTATACTGGCTGTTTCTAGTAAAATTTAAATGAATGGCCACCAAATGTATCAGAAGTACTAACAACACTGGGGTAGGGGTTTTTTTTTGCCCCCACAGAATCACATGTAGCCTGTGGAGCTCATAATGAAATCTATTATTAAGGCCAAGACAGTATTAAAATGTAATGTTAATTTAAATAAGGGCAGACAGTTGTAATAGGCAAAACCTTAAATATATGAGCTGAAATCCACATTTTTCAGGAAATAATTCTTAAAAGTGCTGTTACAACTGTTCATAGCAACTCTCAGAACAACACAATTAGAAAGACCACTGTTGTGATCTTTTTATTCCTTATTTTTATTACATTATTTGTTCTACTTTGTGGCTTTTTCTTGTTTATTTTACTTTGTTTGGCAGAAGGGAGGGTTGTTATTTCAGACCAGCATTAGAGCACTGATGGCATTTTTATAGCCTTGCCTGAATATCCTTCTTTGTCTCAACATTTCAGGTGTTAGTGGGATTAGCTTCCTGACTGAACATAGTATGTGTCTCAGATTTATTTTGCTCATGTAGAAAGACCAAGTTTTGCCTTTGTTTGGTAGTTTCTCAAGCCGGTGATCTCATACCATATTGGGCAGGGGTGTCTAGGCCCAGTGTGTATCTAAAACACGAAGAGTTCTCTCTGGAGTTTGACTTATTAAAATTAAAAATGTTGCACCATTTGTCTTTCAAAAACCCAAATTCCTGACCCTGACAGGGCATCAGCACACCAAATACTTTAATTAGAGTTACTGGGACCTCAAATAAGAAGGAACTGGGATGAAAAGCTTATGAAAAATCTTTTTGTCTCCTCCAAGTTGCACTTAGCCAGGCCACCTGAAACCCACATGTTTTTCTATTGTATCAATGTCTTACTGAGAATGGGCCAAATTATATTAGTCATCGAGCAGCAGCTGAGTGCACTCTCTTTTGTAGCTTTCCACAAAACCACCATCTTGATCTGCAATGGGAAGATGCCCACTTCATGGCATCTGTATCTCCCCAGTGACTTTGCTGTGTAATCTTAATGATTATCTTCATAGTGGCAGTGTTTGGAAACCCTTTCTGGCATGCTAAGCTGTTTCTAAGGCCTTGGTCTTAGACCAGTAAAGGCATAGTGAGACATATGGTGCAATGTTACATCTAAACTGACCTTACAACTGTCTCTGGAAAGGGTCTCCCTCGCCATAGGTTCCCATCCCCTTCCTCACACCAGCCCAGTTACTTTTTGAGACCCAGAGTAAGCTCATTCATGGAGATGAGTCAGATGAAAAGTAATTTGGGTATGAAAAATCTAAATTCAGTTTGGGCATGCAAAATTTAAATTCAGTTCTATAGTACGTTTACATAAAACAACTGAATGTCTGTATGACTGGAACCTGAGATCTGAGTTATGATCTTATCTCTTCTTCTCTGTCTGGCTAGTCCCTGTACACCACAGGTTTAGTGGTGAGGTTTGGGAACACTTTATTTTAATGAGGCTGAGCCTCATTGCAGGTAAAATACTATGTCCTTATCTAAACATTTGCAAATATCATCTATAATTTCACTTCCTACAAACATTTACCTGAGCAAATTATAAATAGTTTGCATGCATATTTCAGGTATTCATGCTTCCAACCAGGCATGTGCTTTTAGTCTGCGAAACCTTCAAGTCTTCACTGTTTTGGGCTGGTGTCAACAACAACAGGCCAACGAGCCACTCATTACCGAAGCTTAAAAAGAAAGAATAAAGCTCTCTCCTTTTGCTGTGCTAAGCAGCAGTCACAGCTGCAATCTTTATACCCCGAGTGCACAAACTGATGGTTTTTATTCCTCCACTACAGAAATAACCACATTTACTAAATAAATAAATAAGAATAACATAACTGTGGGGAATGGGCTTTCAGCCTAGGCAAACACTATGGGTGAAATCCTGGCTCTGCTGAAGTCAATTGCAAAATTCCTAAATATCTATGTGGAAGTCTGGATTAAATGTAATGATGTATCTGCTGGTTCGAGCTAGAAAAGCTGATCCTCTAGCTCAGTGATAAATCACTTCCATTCACAGCTGGAGACCATCTTTTTAGGCCCAGATTGGCTTATCTTCTCAATTCATTAATTTCCTCTCAATTTATCAATTGCTTATGTGCACAGAAGTTTACACAGGAAACATCTGGTATTCTGCAAACGAAGAATGCTAAATGTACAAGTGGAGAGATCATATATGTGACATAATTGTGGGGTTTATTTTAAAAGCATGAATCTTGGCATGGTGATACACGTATTCATCTTCACTGATTTCAGATTTGAAGCCACTTTGAAATGATTAAATACATTATTATTTCTTGTGATGTTATATATGACATTGTCAGGTCTGGAATTTTTGTCAGGGAGGATGTTGCTAGAAATTGAATCTCTGGAATTTTGGGGTGAGGATTTTGCTTTTAGAAGTGGTTTTAATCAGAAATTAAAGAATGTACTGACTTAGCAATAAATGAAACCAAGAACTACTGCAGAGCCTCATGGTCATCCTAAACACCTGCAACATTAATCAATAATCACATTATTATTCTGCATTATTTTGCAGACAGTGCTTCTCCTGTATATTTGTCTGTTATGTAAAAAAACCAGCAATAAAACCTCCAGTGTATATGACTTGATTAGGATGTAACAGTGACACTGTACTGCATAATTCTGAAATGGCTCTAAACCTCACATCAAGCAGGACATAACATAATCTCATCAACATACGGAATTTCATGCCTCAAAAATTGTATCCACAAGTCAAACATTTTTTGCCACACTAAACAGAAGTAATTGAAAGACTTCCTTTCCAAAGGGAACCCCAAGAGATTGGGGACAAGATCTGTGSATGTGAACCTGCCTCTACTGATTTCCTCCTAGATTCAATCTGGACAGAGAGGCCACTGAATGCAGCATAACAGAAGTGTTTTCAACACTCAATTAGTCTTTATACCTAAAATCTTTAGTGCTGCTTTGGCCTTAAATGTCTGAATTTTTCTGATCCAGCTTTAAACCAAATACATCTTCTGCTGTCTGTGGAAGATGTCCTTTTAACTAGGTAGTTCACCTTCGTACCTGTGCAGGAATCTCCCCTTCCATAACCTGCCCCTCTCTATCGGCAGYGTGCCAGGATCCGGGCTAAGGACAAGTAATTCAGAAGGCAGCTGTGAGTCTGAAGCTGTGCAGGAGATGCTGTTCTGAAGATGCTTCTCTCTTTAGCTGCCACTTTATTACTACGTTGAGACAGATTGTACAAATCTGCCTTAATTATATTCCAGGTTTCTGGTGCAAGCACTGCAAGGCTCATGAAAGTATATTTTCTTCCATATTTAAAACTATAAATCCTCAGGCTAAGGATCATCTTGTTCTCTTTAACGCACCGAAGTATCTGGTGCTTTATGAATTTTAATGGATTTATTCTCATGATGTGCAATACTTCTGTGAGGTAGGCAAGGACCATTTTCCTTTCTTACAGCTAGAGAATCAAGACACATGGAAAAGAAATTAGCTCACTGAGGATTGTTCAGAAAAATCTGTGGTGCCAGAGGAAATATTCCCAGCTCGTACGAGACCTAGTAGGGRTCTTGTTCTAGGAACGTGGCTTTTGGGGCACCTCAATGGAAGTAATAGCAATGAATCAACACACACCTTTACCTTCTCTTTCCTGGGTGAATTATCGAAATTAACTCTGTACTATGTCCCCAAAAATAAAAGAGTGAATTTTTAGTAGCCTTTTGTGAGTTAAGAAATGAAGAAAGGCAAGATACCAATTTTTTAAAATAATTCAGACTTGGAGTGTTTTATTCAAAAGGACAAAATGGGACATACTTACAGGAATAGCGTTCAATTTAAAATATTAGGTTTGTTTAATTCTGCAACATATATTCACCTGACAAGCAGAATAGAAAATGCCTGTAATTTGGGGATGAACATTTGTTCAGTGGACCACACTGTTTACATTAGCAGTTAATATTTCCACCACATTCTGCTGCCATGATCAAAATACCTTTGATTTAGAAGGGTAAATCTTGTGGCAACTTAAATCATGCCACTTGTTTTTGTCACCAAGGGAAACAAAATTTGGCTGATGAGATAAAAACAAACAAGCAAACACTATAAATATTCACATGAGGAAACAAATCCCAGCCAAACTGGGGGTTCACCCTCCTGTTTTATATAAGGCTGACTGTGTGTGCAAATCTGGGCACCAGCAAGTGAGGGGTTCACATACATTTTTAGTCTTTCTCAAGTCTAACCAGACAACATGACATCACAAGCTTATTCAGTTCAAAAGCTCCAAATAAAACAATTCAGTGAATACAGTCAGGATCAAATCATGCCTTAACCCATGACACACAGATTTGTACATTTCTGAAATTTACTGGAAGGATAAGTCAGAGCATTCTGCCACTGAATATTCAGGATTGCATCCAATTTAATAGCAGGTACCGGGAAACTCAATCTGGCTTAACCGAGAGAGGGGTTTTTTTTAATACCATTAATAGTTAGAAGAGGATATAAACACTGTAGAGGATTTATGTTTTCATGGGAATCCTGAGCACTATGTAAAATAATTTCCTTTCCCTCTTTTCAAGCTAAGGGCTATATTCTATTTTATAGAAATTGTGTTTCTTGAAAATAGGKCAGGAGAAACCCGATATATGCTGTAGTTTGGAAAAAGTCCAGGCTGTGCAGAACCAGAAATCACACTTTGAAAAGTTTACCGCTGAAGACTGAATTGTATATACACACAATAAGATATTTAAGACTGCATTAAATGATCCAGGGTTTAAACTATGAAAGAACTTTTTTTATAACTTTGCCCTACATTCATGTATCTTTTGCCAAAAGCCACTGTGTACTATGATAGAAATATTTAACTGTCCCCTATGGCAAACTACCATTTTTTACTCATTTCAGATGATTGCCAGTTTTCTTTTATGTCACAAAACCAGCCTGGTGCCAGCACTGTTCTGCTCTGTATGTGACCAGATGTTTGCTTCTGGTTAATTTTTAAGCAGTTCAAGCTGCACAGAAGCCTGAACCTCAGGTATTACAAAGGACTCTGAAGCCCCTAAATGTGTGGYTCCTATTTGGCACAAAAGGAAACCAACATGGAAAAAAGATAATTCCATGATGAAAACAACACTGGGGAAATGGACTACGAAGCAGCTTCTGGTCAGGAGGCCTTAGTCACAGAGGGGGAGGTGCATGGGGGCCAGGAGTTAAAACTGCCTGAGGAAAGCTTCAACCCTAAAGGGAAATAAATCGTCCATCCTCCTGACAATTGGCCTGGACATCTTCCAATGTAAATGTATGCTTTTTATGAAATAACTTTGCCTTGCTGGAACCGTAGTGGAAATGTGTTGGTCCTGTCATGCTACCTTTGATATGATTCAGCCTTTTCAAGATTCCTAAAGATGTGATGTACTTGTGCTTCCACTCCAAAGAATGATTTTCTCAGAAAGCCATAGCCCTGTTGGGGCTGTGTCAGGACCTTTTCTTTCAGAAGCAGCAGGGTAAGGAGGTTCACCCTCCAGATCCCTTACTGGAACTGAAAGGCCATGCAACAGTATCACCCTCAGGACAGACAAAAAGTCCATGTGTTTGGCAAAACAATTCCACAATATGAGTTCTGCTCTGATCTGCAAAAAGACAAGCAAGACAAAATGACTTAGACCCAATTAGTGATTTTTGCATTCTATTAGTATCTTTCATCACAATAATGAGGATTAAAATGCCTCATTAATTCTGCAAAAGCCTTCTTTGGTCCTTTTAGCAGGAGGTAGTAAGATTGATACTGAGAAATGAGATGAGGCACTGGAGGTGACTACTGATGTTCAAGATGCATCCTCCCGTGGGCCCTGAGATAGGTCATTTGTTCAGTCTTGCTGAATTAAATTTTGCCCTTGATTTCGGGAGTGCAAACCCTGATGGAGCCCACTGACACCAGCAGGAAGGTATTTTAGATGTATACCGGTATGACTAAGGACAGGATTTGTGGCTCTTGTGGTACAGTAACAGTAGTCAGGAGTCTACACAGCTGATGATGAAATCAAGCAGAGGACAGAAAAAGCAAACGAATTTTTGAGATTAAGATAATGTCACTGAGAAGGACCTCAGCCTATAGTAACTAGGAGCCACAGTGCTGTTCATTCTTGTGCACAGCTGTAAAACCTGGAAATTTTACAGTTGTCATGTCAAGCTACTCAGACTCCATTTTTACTCTCTCTGGACCCTTGCTGTATAGAGTGACAGGGTGAGAGCTCAAACACTGAAGTATTAGAATACTGTCAAATACCCAGTCTTAAAACATTGTTCTTGCAAGCTCAGCTATGCTAGTTCAAATTTGAGGGCAGAGTGTCCAAAGCTGTTTTATGCCCAGGGCAAATATACGCCAATAAAATATTACGAGGACGCGCATGTAGCAAAAATCCAGTCTGGTGACTTTAATTCCACAGCGTGGGAGACTGCAGCCAAAGACTGTCTGGTGTGGCAGTGATTAGGTACTGATAACATCAAAGCCTGAGAGCAAAACCAGATTGCTGCTGCAGAGCACAGAGTGCCCCAGAGGGAATGGGTGTTCGGAGTCGAGGAAACGACATCTGCCATACCTGTGGCTGCTCTTGTGCTAGAGCAGCTGGCCTAATTTCTTATTAAAAAGATCTGCAAAAGCTGAATGCTTTGAGTTAACAGATGTTGTAGTCAGGACTTAGAATGAGTATTTCAGATATTCAGTAGTATAACTGCAACCAGAATTTGGCCTATTACTTCTAATAGAAGTTATCCAGCAGCCATCAAACTGGCTATCCTAGCAGCTGTAGGCTCATGTTCTGTGGACAATTTGGCTAATGGCATGAGCAGTAAACCAGTTTAACAGTGCTGATATTTGTATCRCTACTGTAGTTCTTCAAGTCAGCAACCTTCTGAAGAGAGCAAGRGGGCTCCCACGTCCTGGGGGCAGTGCCAAGGCATGGCCTGAGCTGAAAAATGGCTTCCTAACACAATTCAGCTTCCTAAAGCAGCAGAAAACTAAGGGAGCAAAAATGAATGAATATTGTTAATTGCTAGGTTAATTGCTGGGAGACAATGGAGAAGGAAAGAGGACCTCCCAGTTTTGGCAGTGGTAAGGTGCTAAGTAGTCCTACATGCAATGCGAAGCTGCACCCTCAGAACTGCTCCTTAGACCAGGTGCTGTCTATACTTGATGTAAGTCTTCAGGATTTTCTTCAAATTCCATGGCTACCAAATTGCAGAACACATGTTGCCTTAGTCATGCATACACATTTCTAACTCGATACATGCTTATGTCTGAACCCTCTTATCCTATACAGAATTAGGGAAGAACTCCAGAATTTGCTAGTAGAATGAACCAGCCTGTGCATCACAGCAGGATGTAGTCAAAGAAGGTGTTTAGTAGGTCACTTGTGTGCAAATGCAGGCCAGGCATGCTATGCCAGCTGTGGCTCAGTAGCTGACAGTCTGTAGAAGGTTCACTGAGCTGATATTGAAGTTCCATGCACATGCACTCTTTTAGCCTGTGTTGAATGCTCCTACTCTGTCTGGCAGAATTCCTGAAGCAGAAGATGCTCTGGGAAATGTTCTTCCTCAGGGCAGACAGTATTTAGCTCTTAATTTTTTATGTAACCAGAAACCATATGTCTCAGTTTCTGTTTTACAATCGTATCCTTGTCTTAGACCTAAATTTATCTATGTTCCACACCAGCCTCACTCACTGTTATTCACTATATTTAATTCCCTATTATTACGTGAAATTATTTTTGCCAGGAATGCTGAATTGTGCCACTGAGGTTAGAGACAATGTTGCTTGTACTAGAGAAATGAATCCCAGATCACTCAGTATTATTTTGTCCTGTATCTTGTAAGCAATCTGAAAGTAATGCTGGAAATTTAGAAGTATTTTATCTGCTTAGCTCTCTTAATTGAATAAACACAACAGCATTTATAGGTGGTGACAGCAATGAGTAGCTCAGCTTGAATTATTACTTCGTAAGTACTGACAGTGTCTTTAATTCAGTATATGTTAGTGATAAATACAGTGCCTGTTCTGAATAGAGGGACAGCCTCACGTTATGATCCTGATAACAGATCCATATGTGTAGATCTTTATCTTGTGYAGAATTGCAGTAAAGCTATTAATGATCTGCAGGGGCCAATCTGATTGCAGGCTGGATGCCTGGAAGATAGGCAGGTGGCACAAAGAGGGATCAACAGGCTGTGATTAATTTTGTACTTAATTTGGCCATTAGTTTTGTAATATATTTGGACAAATGCAAGTGTCTGTATTTTGTGCTAGACTGAAGCTCCCACCCCAGCTAGCATTCTCCAATGCTCAGGTTTGGTGGGCCAGAGACCCACAGGAGGGCTGCCCCGAGGCAGCCAGGCTGGCTGGCAGTCGTGAGGATCCCGCCAGCCCTCCTCATCCCAGTTCCATGGTAAAAAGTCAAATCCCCTACTCCCAGTGGAAACATTCCCAGGAGATGCCTGCCAAACATCCAGCTCATGGCTGGAAGTATCAACGTGCAGCAAAATGTACCCCTAAAGCAAGAATTTCTCAAGTGTTTCTGAAGAGGCCCGACTAAACCAACAAACACTCCCAGTCAGTCATCTCCCAGGTCTAGGTGACAGTTTGATATTTTCTTCTCATTATTTGTTTTTAGTCCATTAGAGTTCCCATCCACRAATTGCTCTCTTGAATGTTTTTAATTAACAAAACAAAATTTTGGCTAATACTGGATTTTTTCAATCCAAGTAAACCAGCTTAAAATAAAAAATAAGCTGAAACTCTGGCAAACACATTCAGGTCAGCCCTTCACTAGATAAATTGTGTAACTTTGGTAAGGCTAGTCTCAAAGACTGGATCACAGTGCATAATATATTAAAAAATATTGGGAGAATTCCAGGATCCAGTATTAAGTGGGTAGTTGTAATTCCTGCAGGATAAAGAATGATAAAGAAACAAAATGCTTTAATCCTCCACAAATTTGTCTAACATTTAATCTAGCTACTAACCATATGATATTTCCTTTCTTGAGCAGTCYTAATTTGTTCTTAATTCCACTAATTAGGACTATAAAACTAAGGGAGAAAGGGGAAGTCATCAGCAATTAAATTCATATTTCTTTGTAAAGCTACAGCTCATACGTGACATTCATATTGAGAGCTGTGCAGGAATCCTCAGTGTGGATCTGTGCTTTCAGAATAATTCACATTCACACAGCAGATCAGAGCACAATCATCACACTAACATTGTGCACTCCTGTAGTGCCTTTCATCTGATCATCTCAAATCACAAAACAAAGACAATTTAATACTAATGAAGCTTTTAACAGTCTGGAAGCAGAATTCCCTTATGAGGCATAATAAGGCAGTAACCGTCTTTTCTCTCCAGTGCTTCCCCCTCCTATAAACATCCTCTCCATCTTCCCAGGTCCAGCTCCATCCAGCTGTTCTTCAGTTAGTCCCCCGTGTCAGCCAAGCCCCCGAGGCTCGGGGAGAAGGTTGTGTCTGCATCTGATAGGAAAGCAATGCACAGCTGGCTGTTGTCTGTGTCTTGCTTTGGCTACAGATTCGACATTTGAACCAGAGAATCATCAGCTTTGTGGACAATTTGCAGAGATACCCCGGTGCTTTGCACTGTTGTTACTATGGTGAAAGCTCTGTTGATGGCAGCACAGCACGCAGCACTGCTTACAATGGTGTAGTGAGTGTTCATCGCTAACCACATCACTACACAGTGTCTGAAGTGTCTTAAGCTAAATCATTCCAATTAAATGAAAGTGTGTACAAAGGGAATGCATGAATTTAACTAAACCTTGCTAACTTATGATAATTTCCTTATATGGAAAGATGGACTAGATGACCTTTAAAGGTCCCTTCCAACCCAAACCATTCTATCATTCTGTATGGCCAAGGCTGCTGTCCTCTGTTCTCACGTCCCTGTAGCGTACAGCCATCATCATACCTAGGGCTCTTAAGCAGGATTGGTAAAATGGAAGGAGACGTTGCAGTGTACAGCACAGCTAGTGTATGCTGTTATTCCGCAGGAATGCCAGGTAGCAGATCAGGCTGCAAGGGGTAGGTAATCTGGACTGTCTCACCTGCACTGAGGCGAGGAAAGGCCAGGACAGTTAAAGAAGAGTAACTAAAGTGCTGCGCAGCAACCTTGTATCTTGCCTGATAGTAACTTGCCTGTGTAACACTAGTTTGCCCTAAAGCAACAGCCTTACCAAAATGACATATGATGCTTTTATGTAGCTTGTCTGCTCTCACACAGCAGGCCAACAAAACCCTCTCATTTTCAGTCTTCTGTTTCAATCATTAGACAGTACTACTGCCCTTTAAGTAAATTCTTCTCCCTCTGCTTTACCCTGAAAAGGATAATTAATTATCTCTTTGTAGCAATTGCTATCAGTGCTTGATGCTACCGAAACAGAATCTACCTCATAATTTTAAGTGCGAGCATAATGTCACATTATGATCACTTAAAATAGCAGTAAAATTGTCTTTTCTAAGCCAGTGCTGCACAGCATGCTCTTGCTGCGACTCCATTAGCAGCAAGCATATGCTGCTGCTGCAAAGAGGAAAGCAGGTCTGGAAAATGTCTCAGTTCAGCATGCATTTAACTGTATATATATATAGCAATTCTCTTCGGAATGAGAATGGGCTTTTCACATATACTTAAATGTTGTCCTGTCTTGGGGCTTGAGCAGGACTTTGAATGAAAAGTCTTTTGGTTGGAGAATTCAGGAATTTCTCCTTGCGTAAATATATGTATATGAAAGCATATAATTGGGTCATAGGCTGTCACTGCCTTCTGCCCCTAGGTTCAGAAGCTTTGGGCTGAAAAGAAATCAGTTCTGAAAATGATCCTATTAGAATCATCACACAAATCTTGATTCCCAAATGCTGCACGGACTTTTTTAGCTTTTTTGCCCAATTATACTATGATTCCTCTTTGAAGCCTGTAGAGGGTGTGCTCTCCATTTCAAATTAGGATTGAATGTCTTTCTGCAAAGTAGTAATCTAGCTCAAACTGAAGTTATAAATAAGCTCCAGATATTATTGGGTGAAATGTTATGGACTGAGATACACAGAAAGTCAGAAAAGATGACAACAAGAGTCCCTTTTGGAATTAAAAATCTATCGGTCTCGCTGCAGATCTCACAGCGTATAGTCATTGTCTTCCTCTGTAGCTCAGCTGTGAGCAAAGATGAAGCTGTTGGCCTCACTTCAAACTCTTGTTCTGAAGCCTCAGAACCATATTAAAATAAAATTTAGCAGAGACTGTACAGCTCTAATCTCAATTCTTTCAATCAGGAATGAGATCCTCTTTTTGAAAAGCAAAATGTTCTTGACGAAACCACTGCAAAGTCTGCATCACTTACAATTTTAGTGATGAAAGTGTATCAGGAGGTACTTCAGTTTATGAATTATCTCACAGGAGTACTTAGAAGTCCCAAAGTAGATTACAGCACCCATGGGTCTCAGGAATACATCCTTGAACACTGACTCTGTCTTGAACAGCTCATTATCTAAATAGGGAAGACAAAATACGGAATATTTCCCCAGTTAGCAGATGGGGAAGGGAATGATAGCAATTATGTTGCCCCAGTTACAACATGGAGACTGTGGCAGAGCCAGAAACTGAAACTAGAGCTCCTGCGTCTCACTCCAGGTATTTAGAAGCAAGTCCTAAAACTTTAATTCTGAGGAACTGTCTCTCTGTTGAGCCTTGCTCAGTCAGGTACAGCTGTATGGCATGAGTRGGAGAGTGGCAGCCTTCTGCACCCGTCCAGCCCTTGCTCTCTAGGAGAGTAAATAACTGATTTATCGTGGGAGACCCAAGACATAGTAAACAGAAGTTGTTTTCAGTTCCATAGAAATTATTCTTCTATTTGTTCATTTTTAGGAACATGTTTCCAGCCAATCTTGTTGAGGCCACATTCAAGCAGGTAAGTGGCTATATTGCTTTTACCACTGATGAAAGAGATGAGCCAGCATCACATAAAACATGTATCTTCGTAAAACAGAATCCAGATACAGACATTGCATATTACTTCAGATACTTCAGATACAGATTACTTCAGCATTTAGGAATTAATGAGTCCCTTTCCATTCACCTCAGCAGCCTTGGTATCTGAAGGCAAAACAAACAAGCATAAAATGCACAGTGTGAATAGAAAGTAGACATGCACACCTATGTCAGCTCCACCTCCACCTGAGGCCAGATCTTTGAAGACCTTGAGAAAGGTGCTGTAGGGAAGCAGAACAATTTATGCCAGTATACCTAGAGCGTGGTTTCTCTTACCACGGGACTGCAGTCACAGAGTAGCTGGAATCTCTTTAAGAGCGCACAGTAACACCGCACAAAGGAAGAACAGAATGCCATGTCCAATTAAAGCAACAAAATAATGTATTTGGGAAGAATCTAATTACTCAGATTGGAATTTGGCCAGTAAAACCTCATCTAAAAGTTCTGAGTGAGCAAGAGGCATGGCTATATTTATTTCATCTGGGGGAATATTTCATGGGAATCTTACCTCTGGTGTGACGAAGAGAAGGGCACTCAGAACCTTTAGGGGGTCATTCCYGATTATGTCTTATAGGAAAGTAGCTCTATCAGGAGACAATGTGTTTGCTGCACAAGGGTCTGATTATAGAAAACTCTGATTTTGTTATGCTTGTCAAAAAATTCAACTGTTTTTACAGATTTTAGCAGCATAGGGACAGGAGCTGTCCTCCTTCTTTTCATGCTTGTCCCTTTAACATGCAGCCTTGTTGAAACAGAGCACTTAGGAGGTCTCATTAAACTATTAATTCCTGCTGGGATATTATAATAAAAACTATTTTGTTTTCTTTCAGTATCGCACCAAGAGTATTCCCATCATTAAATCTAACAAAGCATCATCTGAAAGCACCACTCGACGCATTATAATATATGGAGTTCAGGATGAGAATGGATCCAATGTCCAGAATTTTGCCTTGGATATCACTCCCCCTCCTGAAGTGATTTACAAGTCAGAACCAGGCACTAGTGATGGCATGAATGTGCTAGGGATTGTGATATTCTCTGCCACAATGGGTAGGTTTCAGACATGTTTAGTTTGTAATAATCCAAGTATCCATTTAAGAGAAAAAGATAGGGGTTGGGGTGTTTGGTTTCTTGATTCACCTTTTTTAACTGTTTCTATCTAAACTTTGTGGGGAAAAAGGCAAGACTTACAGAGCTGTTCTCTTTCAAAGATAAATCTTCAAAATCCTTGATGACTTTTGTTCCATGCAGTTGCATTTTCTGTGCATGCACTTACATTCTTTTTGTTTTATTTTCTTCTGGATTATTTTGAGCTTTTATTTATGAACCATTTTTTCCTGACTGTAAGAAACACTTAATACAGTGTGCTCAGAGAAGGTAGGAATTACTATACCAGGTCAGACCCATGGCCCCTCTGCCAATATTCTGTTTCACTCTCTGGACTGTAGCAAAAATCCCAGACAAAGTTTCAAGAAATTCTGAAATAAACAAGTCCGTAGCAAACTTTCTTTCCAAAGCCCAAGAAGTTAGTACACTTCCAATGCCCAGAGCTCCAGGTGTTGTATTACAGGAATAAAGAACTTCCCGCACTGCTCTTGGTTCAGGGGGCATCAGGCTGAGACACCCCCCGCTCTCACGGCTGGACGTTTCACCCCTGCAGCTGGCAGTCCAAGCAAAACCTGCTCCCAGACCAAACCTTGGCTAAAGTTCCCCTCACCAGGCAGAAAATTACTTTAGCCCTGGAACCTGCCCTGTCTGTTGTTCTTACCCATTCTTAGTCGCATTTTACCACATGATTAGTGTAGAATATAACTGTCACTRTAAGAACCCAACTCAGATAACAAGCCTCAGTGATATCTTGAATAAGTGAGCTACAAAGGTATATGGTTTTATCAGTTTTAAATCTGTGGATCTTCTTTTTGATTGGAAGTTCTTGATTTTATTTTTGCCATCCTGCAATGCTGATAGTTATATACCATCTAGTAGCTTATCACAGTGGACTCTCAGAGCCTCTGTCTGGCTAATTTATTCAGTTTAACTTGCTGGAGGAACTCATTGATACCATGTGTGTTATATTATGTTTGTGGATTTGGAGGAGGGAATTTAAACAAACATGCCCTAGTTAATCGTAAAATTCTGATGATTTTTACAAGAAAATGCTGATCAAATTTTCCTTACCCAAATTTATTCTTGGAAGTTAATCTGGTCAGCAGAGGTAGTTCCATAAAACATCTTTGACTGTATTTATTATATTATGGTTCATACCAGCACAAGGGGTCAAAAATCAAGCCTGGAATTAGCAGATTTGTCTTTCTTTTTTAGTTTCTCCAGTGGGTGGTATTCCATATGCAACACTGCTGGAAACTGGCTGTCCCCCAGTTTGTAGTATTTTATAGTCAATTCCCAAAGTACAATGTCACAGCAAACGCTCTTCCAGTCAAAAAGTATTGGATATGAATGAATTAATTACATGTGCTTATTGGGATCAAGGGCAATTTTATACTTCTGAGCACAGAAGATCATTCATTGTCTTCCCAGAACTGAATGTATTACTTTTACCATGCCCCTAAGTCTTGCTGGCCTGGAGCTCAAGAGATGGAAGCTGAGAGCTGGTTTCTTCCCAGCTGAGGTACAGAAAATGTACTGCTGGTACTGCCACGTACAGCATAGTCCTGGCTGCTGGGTCACCTGTGACTGTATCAGCCACAAACAAACCTGAGACACTAAACCCTCAAAACTTGTCATCTACCGGTGACTATTTCAGACTGTCATTTTGAACAAAGGATGCAGCCAAGCATTGGTCACTGTCTTCAGCTTTCTGCACCCCCCAAAAAATGGAAGCAATGAAACAGAAGACATGTGGCTTGAATCTCTATGAAAGAAGAGCATCCTTCCACAGTTTTTATTTATTGCAAAAAAATGTATACAGGCCTTGGTGCTTGGTACCAGTTTTGCTCACTTTGGCTGAGTCTTATCTGCACAAAGGTCTTTTTACACCACTTTGGCATAGAAAAATGGCATTAGGGTGGGTATGAGTTTTTATTACCACCTTGATGCTGGGCTTAGCTGTGATTAGCTATACTACCTCTTCTCACACAGTGTGCAGGAATTTCTGTTAGAGATTATGACAAATGGCTAAGAGTTGAGACATCTGATCTTTTTTTCTTGGAGGAGCACACATCATTTATTCACTATAAGGAAAACGTTTGCACTGAAATGGAACTTGGTACATCAGGGCTGCAGACAGGAGGCCCCAGTCCTGCCTGCTCCCCTGTCTGTCCCCACGAATAGCCACATGCTTAGGTAGGACAGTGTTTTATAGAGCAAATTTCAGTTATTCCTGTAAAATAAAAGAGAAAGCATTCCTCCTTTTTTGCATTATACAGAATTAGAAATTAAGACTCTTGTAAAACTGCCACCAACCAGGCTACAAAAGCTGAACTATATTTAATGTCCTGTTACCAAAGATGAGCAACATGCTTAATAAAAGAGTGTTGTTTTCTGACCTAAGAGTTACAGCTTAGATGACTATTAACAGGCTTATAAACTCACATCTTGAATGCACTGTTATTGTGAAATCCCTGGATAAAACAGCTGAGAGCCTCCCTCCCTGCCTCAGGAGGGGATTGCCCTGGAAGCGGTGCTGCCTGAGACCTGGCTCACAAGTGCAGATGTGGGCTCTGAGGGACAGAGCCCGGGCTCCTGCTCAAAGGAAGGACACTGCATATCCAGAGCAAGTGGCAGCACGCACCCCACTAACAGCCCCGTTTCCTCATGAAACTCCCTTCAAAGGCAGTCTCACTTGGTGCAGCTAGCTTTTGAAGTGCTTCCTTCAGCAATTAACTTGATCACTTATAATCCTTTCAGGAAGTGATGGCAGAAAATTAATAAAACAGGAAAATTATGTCTATTTATATGCATTATTGGAAACTAACACTGTCTGGAGAATATATGGTTAGATGACACACCCCAGAACTGTATTCTTTTCCTTTCTGAGCGCTGGGTGCACATAAATGGGTTTTCTTTGCTTTCTTCTTTGCTGGTTAGTCTATATAGCAATTTGGCTTTTCTTCGCTTTCTTCTTTGCTGGTTAGTCTATATAGCAATTTGGCTTTTCTTCACATGAACTTGCATTTCCGTATCTCCCTCAAGTTTGCAAAGCCTGACTGATTATGAGGGTTGGTTTTTATTATGTAGACAGATATCTACTAAAAATAGGATGGAGACCCCCCATATTAACTCCCCCTTACCAGAACAAACCTCAGTACTGGCTTTGCCCCAGGAGTGTCTCATGGGTGCTGCCCAGTTCTACGCAGTGCACAGCAGTAAGGCAGACTGCAGGCAGAGATAGCTTCCTTCATTAGAAAAATGGTTTTCAGTTTGTCTTCCATGGATCTCTCAGAGCAGGTAAATCCTTCTCAGGGCTCTATGAAAGATAGTTAAGGAAACAGGCTTGCTACCAGGGGGGCTAAATCTACAGCACAAAAAGTACCTCCACAGGGAAACTTTCAGGGAACTGCAAATGAAAAAYCACCCAGCCAGGGGAGAGAGCTCTGTATGGAGCCAAAGCACAAGGCTGTGGCCTCGCTCCCCCACGCTCCAGTTGTGTTTGTGTAAGGTGAGATTTTCAGATACCATGTCTGTTTCTACAGCACGAAGATCTATATTCATCCAGTCATCTCCCACTTAGTTCACTCTGAATTACAGCAGGGAGGGAAAGCACTGGGGATTTGTATGAAGGCACCTGAGAGGTTGAACCTGAATGCCTTTGTTTGCAGGTATAATGTTGGGAAGAATGGGGAACAGTGGTGTTCCTTTGGTCAGCTTTTGCCAGTGTTTAAATGAATCTGTCATGAAGATAGTGGCAGTTGCTGTTTGGTAAGTAACTGTTTTAGTAAAAAAATAAATATTTTTTTAAAAGAGTAAGAAAATTTCCACAGAAGAGGATGCACAGAAATGTCGTAAACTTATTTCCAGGGAAATAAATGAGGGTGAGCAATCCTTAGCTTTGTGGGGCCTCAGCATTTGAAGGAAGATACATACACACACATCCTGTCCCTGGCTTGTACTGTCATTTTGACAGAGGCACCCTGTATATTACTCAAAAATAACAAAGCATGGTATAGCTGGGTAGATGTGTGCTGTATGTGATTAGGAGCACTGCCGATCCTCCGGCAGGCCGAAAGGGGTTATAATACATGCAGGCCACACAAGGGAGGAGCATGATGAGATCCTCAAACTGGTACTTCCATCCCTTACAGCACTGCTCGACTAGAAATACTAGCCTGGCTTCAGCTTGCTCAGGAGGGGGCTGGGCTCTTGTGCTGACATGACTGTACTTTTGTTAGCATGGTTGCTGCTAGCTTGGCTACCTTTGCACTGAACAGCACAGTGGAGATGATATACCCAGAGTGCTTGGCACTCGGGATGTCTCCAGTCAGCAGAATAGCCCTCAATGAACCATCCTAGGCCATGTCACTTAGGAAAAGCCTTCAGAGCAATCCTAAATTACACCAAAAGCCAGCTAGACCGGCCAACCTACCTGCCCCAAAGATCAGAGGAACAGTAGGTGACTGCCAACAACAAAAACTATCATCAGCTTTGCATCTTCCCCACCCTTCAGAAGGTCCCCCAATGTGGTTCAGCCCGACGTGGGGGGCATCCTACTACCAGCACTCCGCCTTTGTTTCCAGCTACCTGGTCCAGTCTGGATGGACTGGGTCAGGGAATGATCACTTGGTTAGATGGGTCCAAGGGGGTAGTCATTTCTGGAAGGATGAGGGGGAAGTGGCAAGTCTCTGGAAATGGCACAGCTGCCAGTGGAAGATGGCTGGATGCCCCCAGATTTTTTTTTTTTTTTTTTTAATCTTAAGCTCTTTCGGCACCCATGTCTTTGTGTCTAGCCATGCACAGAAGCACAACAGTTTTGATAAAGCACCTATCCTATCCCACATCCAGTCCTGAGGGGGTTCAGAAATTAACTATTCTTCTGCCTACCTATCTGCCCTAAATCAAACTCCCAGGCAGTCCAAGAGCATGTCGAATGCGTATTGGTATTTCTCCTATGTCTTCCAATGGCAACATAAASATTTACTTAACAGCATCCAACTAAAATCCATGAATAGTCACACCAGCACAAGCACATGAGCAGAGCTTAGGATCCATTCCCACTCTCCCCAGTAAATGACCTGCCTTAAGCTAAAAACTCAGAGCTGCCTTCGGAACCAAAACATTTTAAAGTCATTCCKGACCAGCACCATAACCTCAGCTGTGCTGAGGAGTACCCCACATAAAAGAGTGTTTAGCCCAGTGCTTCGGGCACACTCCTCAAGTGTGAGAGAGAGGGGCTTAGTCTGATAAAACAACAGAACCCAGCTGTGCCGCTTCCAGAGAGGCTACTGTTACTGCACTGCCACTGGAAGTACAAGGCTTTCCCATCTCACACTGTTTGATGGAAGTGAGTGATCTCCTAATAATGACTGTCTTTCTTTTTGCTCAGGTATTTTCCGTTCGGAATTGTGTTCCTAATTGCTGGTAAAATCTTAGAAATGGATGACCCTTCAGCCATTGGGAAGAAACTAGGTTTCTATGCCATTACGGTGGTTTGCGGCTTAGTGGTGCATGGGCTGTTTATTCTGCCAATGATGTACTTCTTTATCACCAAGAAGAATCCCATTGTCTTCATCAGAGGGATTCTTCAAGCCTTGCTCATTGCTCTGGCCACATCCTCCAGGTATTATGCTGTTTCTAGACAGATGCAACAAAATACTTGCTAGATCCTTACTCCAGCTTTCTCCTGGGAACAGTACACTATAGCTGTAATGGAGCAGATATATTTGGATCTGAACAATGGCCTGTGTCAAATTCACTGGTATATTTGTAAAAGATGTGTCTCTCAACATTTGGAAGTTATGTGGGAGCCATTTGACAATAATGTTTGTCATATTGTTTTCCCTCAGTTTAAAAAATATTGGACAAAAATGTTTTTTCTTAGAGGACTAGAAAGGAAATAAGGGTATTTATCCATAAAAACAAACATTGTGCTTCTACAAAGTTAATATATGTAAGGGACACAGAGTTTGTCCACACTTCATTTTTGGTATTAGTGGAGAACCTCCTAGTTCAGTCATATGGAAACGTTTTACCCTTTCTACTCATCTTAGTCTTTGTTTCTTGGTACATTAAGAAAAGACTGTGGTTGCAAGCTATTGTCCAGCACTGGGAAAGTATTTAGCTGTTCTGCTCAAGGAATAATATATTTTGCATCCTTTTTAGGGAGGATGTACAATGAGTTTTAACCATAGCTGAACAAAGGTACAGTGAAAATGCGAAACAGCTTGTGAACTGGTTATGAAAATGACTCCCAACATGGATAAACTGGTGCGTGAGAAGTGCTTGAAAGGGCTGGAATTGACTTGCATAGAGTGGAGACAAGAATGACAAGTAAAATAACATTTCCCTGTAGCTGATATAATGAAAACACAGTTTCATGGCATCTGTGTCTGGAGGCTGGTTACTCTGAAGTAACAAGAGCAGCTATACCTACCACTTTTTATGCAGTAATAAAAGCCACAGTACAAGTGGAAAATGCCAGGTAAATAGGTGTCTTTAGCACTTCTTACATATTTATTATTTCTACTGTCAGCTGTAAAGGAAGAGGGCTAAAGAAAGGAAAAGATACCTTTCTTTTATCTCATTTTTGCTTTTGGATTTTTAAAGTTATTATTGTTACTTTGCAGAGAGACTGGAAAATACTAAATTCTTATCCAGATTTTGAAATGATGACAGCTAGTGACAAACACCTACCTTCATCTACCTAATTTAGACTTCAAATTAGTAATTAGTACAAAATCAATGATAAATTGGGAACATCTGTTTATAAAGAAACATAATGAAAAATGAAAGGGTTTTATTAACCCCAAAATATTTATTCTAATTAACAGTAATGACTGAGAAGTACTTCATCTAGTTATACCTAAATACTGGTTCCTTCTTCCATTTTATAATAACTTCTATAATAAGTTGAGCTCTGATGACTAATATATCCTTTCAGGCAATGGTATTRTACCAGCTTCTTATCCCTTGTGCCTCTAATCTTACTTTTCTCCATAACTTCCCAAGCTCCTTGAGGAACAATTCATGTAATCTCTCCTACAATGGAGTGACCCACTTAGAAATAAAGTGCATTTGTAATTGGTGGGATTACAGAAGAAAAAGGCAGGAATGACATATAGACAAAAAGTTCTGGGAAAGCAGTCAAATAAATATCGATTTAAATAACTTCTTTCTAATAGTCTAATAAGGGCTGTCATGTAATCAGCGCATACGGCTTTCCACAGGGCATCATCACTGATAAACAATTATGTGAGTTTTGCAAAAATCTGGAACTCTTCTGTGAATTATCTAAGTAAATAAATACATGGAGAAGTAACAATGTAACTTCCCTGAACTCAGATTAGTTGATGTCATTCATTTTTGCTATAATCTTCTGCAAAACTTATTTTTGTTACAAAACATTACTTTGCAATGTGGTAATTACTGTCAATGCTAAAAGAGAAATAATCTTTATTTTACTGAAGGGACAATGAAAAAGAGAAAACTTAAGTTGTACTAGACCCGTGCCAGACTTGCGAAAAGAGCCTAAAACTTTTATCCCCAGCCCATTGGCCTGATTAGGCTCATTATAGTTCTAGTGAGGTCCGACAAGGTAATTTGGGGCAGGAAGGTCAGACGCAGATGGCTGTTTCTCTCATGAATATATGTACAGTGGTTAGGGCAGGAGTAAGCAGAGCAGAAGGAATGTATAGGAATTAAAAGAAAGGAGAGGAGGGAATGATTATTTCAGTACAGTTGGAAGGTATTGGCTTTCCACTATGTTTCATTTTACAAGGTGTTTTCATATATAACAGTTTGCTCCAAAATGACCTATAAAGAGCAACATACTGTGAAATACAAAGTCAAGAAAAAATTATGTGCTGGGTGGTGTTTTAAACTCTCATTAGGCTTAAATAATTAAGGCAGTCTTTTTTATTAGAACATAAAAAGTTTGTAGCTTGAGATGTCGTCACATCCCCAGATTCAAGTAAGATGCTAATTTTGCACTCAAAGATGTTAGTGTTGGAAAAGGCTCGTCAGGTTCACATTTGACACACTTGACTATCTGCCCTGCTCCTCTAAGAATTCTGTTTCTGAAGAACTCTATTGCTGACAACTCAGGTTTTTTAATCTGTGCCATTCCATTAATTCTCTTTTTCTAGAAAAAAAAAATTTTCTTAAAAATCTAATCTGAATTTTTCTCTTTTTAGGAAAAAAAAGAGAAAATTTTGTTCCTCATTTTACCTTTA
This sequence comes from Phoebastria nigripes, assembly GCA_035582835.1. NCBI lineage: Eukaryota > Metazoa > Chordata > Aves > Procellariiformes > Diomedeidae > Phoebastria > Phoebastria nigripes. Next base: position 1,567,443 of record JAYKAV010000333.1, read on the forward strand.
GCATCTATAGAAGAGTTTGTCCTTTTCTCTTCTTTTCTGTTAATAAGCAACAAAAATAACCAACTTTTTCACCGGTATAGATCCCTTTATCAAGGGAGGTTTAATCAAGACTTAAAAGATCAGCACATATTCCACCATTTTCAAAAACAGATCACTTTTCTTAATTTTGCCTATTTTGCRTCAGCATTGCATTTTGATTTTATAAACAATTTACTAGTCCTTTACTGGTCTGGAAACTTTCAGGGCTTGTGCTTGTTTCTTCACTGGATCTCATCTCCTTACTCTGTCTCTAGCTCTGAGAGTATCAAGCCACTTTACAATCATGAAGGGCCCTCTTTGCAGTTTATAATATATTCAGGTCCAGGTTGCTTGTGGTATATTTTGAGGTTAGAAATGTTCCAATGCCAATATCATCAATCATAGTAATAAAACAAAAASTCAGACATGATATGTAATAACCAAAATACACATCCGGATCTACAAAGGTATGCAGGGGTTTTGATTCCCCTGTTTTACACATGAGTGCCTAAGTTATATTACTACTTGGAGAAAGTCCAACAATGGTTGGTTTGAGAATTTTTAGATCAGGTTTTTTTTTTTCTCAATTACTTGTAGAAGCATAAGGAAAGAACATGCATGCTCTCTAGCAAATGTGAGCTAGCTCTTTTAAAAGACCTGCAWATCACAGTGATCATCATTGCAAAGCTTAACTTTTAGGCACCTTTCAAACCCATAGGATGCCTATGATTCATCTAGGAACTCAGCTCCTCATGGGGAGAGTTGGGCTCCTAGGAAAGAGCCCCTGGGTGGTAAGGAGAGCTAGGCAGGCGTCAGGCATAGCTATAAAGCAAAAATCAACCTACAGAACTGGTGAAGGAGGGGTGTCTCTCTCTGCTGAGTCTCTCCCAGGTAAACCAATCCTTACTCAAGGTTTTCTCCACCCCATTTCCTTACCCCAGGCTGATGTGACAGTGCCCGCTTACAGTGGGGAATACATGGGGAATTCAGCTTTCCCTTAAACCTGCACTGACTTTGACTCTCCTGGGCCCCGACTCCCAGGAGAGAGCCCCTCTCCTGGGGATACTGAGTACTTTGAGACAGCGCTCTCTCCCCTTCCACGGTGCAAGGAATAATTACACATTTGTAGGCCCAGAGAGGGTGTAGTTCCGGAACAGAGCTCTGGTGCCAGCTGGCATCTCAGCCTGTCAAGAATCACCAGCAGGACTTGCTACCAGAAGAGATTTAGTATCTTTATTGGTAGCTAATGTACCACCAAAGTTAAGGTGAGTCCTGAGGAAAGGCTCTGAACTTACGGATTTGGGGCTTGGACGTGTTTGATGGACTTAGCTCTGTTTGCCCCTTCTTACCAGTGTGTATATTTTGAAAATCCAACACAGGCCCAACATGGTTTTTAATGTTTTTCTGCTCAAATAGCAGTGCCTTGTCTAGAGATAGCTGAACTTTTCACCTTCATTACACTGAAAGGAATGGATACTGCACATAACTGAGCTGTTGCCAAAAGAACATGCACAAATAATTGGGGCTGGACAGGAGAGCTGCTTCTCCCGACAGTCAACACATCTGTATTTGGTTAAATACTACTTGCCACAGGGGCATTATATAACACTCATAATGTGGGTATTGGATTTTCAGATCATCTTAGAGGAGAACAAAGAGTTGGTTTTAAGTGTACTGATGTGTTTCTTGCAGATGTTTCTGTGTCGGTTCATGTTTACATCTAAAGATAGAAAGAAAACCACAGATCAGTGTCCTGATATTCATTCCAGCTAGTCTGCACCTGTGGAAAGCTTTCTTTTCAAGCTAAAAGTCAAACTGCAAGAATCACAAACAATACCATGTACAAAACACAAGAATGTAACACAAGGGAACCTGAAAGCCACTAAACAGCCATCTCATGGCAAAGATTTTATTGAATCTGAACATTATTTCAACACATTTCCCTTTAGCAAAAGGTTCTACACCCCATTCTCAATCCCCTTATATTTCTCCAGAAATCCCAATCACAGCAGTATTTTGGTTTGCACAGACATTACTGGAGAGGCAGGGACAGAGAAGAAGGAGATCTCATATTCCTTTGGTGCATCATTTAGGACACAATGAACTCGATCCCTACGACTAGCACCAAGTCCCTGCACCAGTCACCTGGCCAGCCAGCCCCTGAAGCCAAACCCTTGGCCCCAGTACAGGCTCGCTTTGGCAACAGGCACCCATAGCAATGTACACAGCTCCTCTTTACTACATCAGTAAGGTGTGTACAGCACGTGCTGTCATTGCTCACCTTGCCCTGCTCTGTGGTGTTCAGGCTGCATAGGTGTGGATTTCTGACTTGCTGCTTTCTTCCCCACACATCGCCCCTGATCTTGTCACCTCTTACTGTATTGAAAAAGCAGTATTTGGCCTACAGGCAAAATTCCTCTTAATTTTAGCTTTCCTCATTCCAATGGCATGAGGGAATTCTATTTTTCTAGGTCACCTTTCCATATCATTAATGAATTAAAACAGCATCTTCTCAGTGGTACATCCCATCAAAAGAAGCAATTTTTATCTTCTCTGAAGACAAATGAGAAAACATGAGTTTTTCAAGGGTTTTGCTGTTTATGAAACAGTAAGATCTTGGCTATTGCACAGTGTAAATTAAAGGCAGATTTAGCAAAAGGGAGATGAGATCAGTTTGTTGATTTTTTGGAGCAAATATCAAAATGTATTTGAATGATAAGATAAACAGAGCAGGCTGAACAGCTGTTCTTCCACAGTGACTAGCTGTCTTTGTGGCTTACACTAGTAAGAGCTTGGCCTGATCCAGCATTAGCTTATGCTCAGTCTCTGCAGCTGCAGCATGTTATCCCAAAATTGAGATAAGACTCTAAAAATGTATTTTTAATTGTTAGAGTTAGTGCTGGGAGAAGATACCTCTCCTCTTAGCTGAAAGCTTTAGGACAGTTTTTAAAAGACTTAACAGATTAAGATCAGTGCTTCAGAGTATTTTTTCCTCCTAATAAATGTTACGTCAGGTTTTCATGTTACTGCTCCACTGTTTAACACTAGATAAAGCAGCTTTCAAGAAAACAAACTTCACCTAATTTAACTGGAAAGACAAATGAAAGTATTTATTTGAGAATGTTTTTTCTTCAGCCATTGAAATTATATATTAACATAACTCAAAAATGACAGTAGGAACATTTTTTTTTCTTTACCACTTGTAAGTCACCAACAGCCAAAGCCTTAAATAAGACACATATTTTCTGATATGTGCCAGCTGATACATTATGAGTAAAAATGAACCATCATTGAACAAGACAACCTCTTCTAGGATACTCCACATAACTATTGTCACCTGTATTCAGGAAAAGTTCATTCAGATTGAAACAGGTGCCAAAAGGGTAATCAGGGATGTAAAGTAGCAGTCTTGTAAGAGAAGACTTTAAAAAGCCTCATTGGGTCAGTCCAGGAAGAGAGGGGACAAAACTGATTTCCAATGATATGTGTTGTAAGAGCTGGACTGATTTGTGCAAGGAGAAATGCATAAAGCACATAAAAGCAAATTTAGTGTAAATTGAAAAGAGTACATCTAGATCATAAATTAAATTTCTCATCTGAACAGTGAATTCTGGAAAGCCTTTCAATAGGAATAGTTAGGACAGACAGCCTACTAGCTCTAAGATATGGTGTCATAAATTTGAGTGAGACTGTATGTAGTAGTTGCCAGTGCTAGGAAGGTACAAGAATCTGTAACCTGGAAATTTGCTTCCTTTCAGTATCTTGCACAATGTTTTTCATCATCATTGCACTTACATTCTGCCCATTTTCTTTTTTATTATAATATTTAATAAACAACAAAACTAATGTCTAATTATGTGCCCTAGAAATTTTACTTCTAACAGCATAAAATTAAAATGAAAAATGACTCTCTGTGAGATAATGCACAAGTTTAAAAGTTGAATTCTTGCAAAAACAGTGTCATACATTCCGTTTACAACAGTGGAAATAGATACAGATTTTGCTGGTTGTGCCATTGGTATTATGGGATTGTTTTTCATAATCTTTGTCACATGTCAACCAAATTGGAAGATAGGTGTCAGTCAGTTAAAATTTGCACATCTCACAGCTCAGCTTTCTGCCCTCAGAACAGGAAGGCATTTAGGTTTAAAATTCTGGTATGCCAAAGTGTGGGCGAGGTGGAAAAGGACTTGTAAGATTACCTTTTTCTCCTCTTTTTCCCACAAAGAAATTAGACAGGGTTTTGTTACAGAAAAGCCAAATGGCCGAGGAAAGACTGTCTTTAAAAACAAGTAACCCTCCACAACTGAAGTAGCTGCAGGGAAGGGAGGCAATGAATAGTAAGTTTAGTAATTGCTTCCTGGCCATGCCTACAGTTAAGAACATCCAGAAGTGTTACTGTGGGGGTCTGCTCCTAGTTACAGCTACACCAGGGTTGCAGTTCTACATTATCTGTGAGCCCCAGCCTCACCCTTTTATTTTATGAACATTTTATGGTAAACAAGGCATAGAGAATTTCAGTCATTCACAAATGAATGTGTGAAAAATGATAGGAATGCCCAAGAGAGAAATGACTTCTAATGTGTAGTTTGGGGGGTTATGCTTTGCTGTGTTTGTTTTTCAAAGTAAATATTGATTAAATATTAGGACTGCCAGAATGAAAAAGCTGGATATACCCCAGTTACCATTTCTATTGCTTCCTTGACCTTTCAGTTTATTTGCATACTTAGAGAATTACTTTTGTCCAGATTTTCGTGGCAGTGACTGCCAGTCTGTAGTAAATCATTTACCAGTCAGACTTCGTAAGGTTACAGAAAACAGAGATATCGTAATGAAAGCATAGACTTGTCTTGTTCCTTGTGTTTCTATTGCAGGAAGCTACTTTTCCTTTCCAAACACTGTTACTTTCCTCAAACAACAGCTTGCACAAATACAAAATGACAACTCCTACTCATGGAAACATTTTGCTAATGCATTCCTGCAAACTTGGGGTTATGATTTCAGAGCTTTCAGAATCTCTCTGTGATTTTGTAGGTCACATGTAATGACTGAGAGAGAATTTGTAGATCAAATGTGTTATCCTCCGTTAGGAACAGATAATGGTCATTATAAGATTTAGATATCAGAGCCGCATTGCTGATGTGAGGCTGACAACACACAGCGACTGAGCAATCTGAACGGTCCAAACTAGGGGAAAGACGCCTATATTTCATGACTTGGGGCATGTAGATCACAAGAGAACAGAACATTAGAGACCTTAGTATCGTGATACCAATATTTCCCCTATAATTACTTATCTCTTTAAAGAGGTAACTTTGGAATAATTTTGAAGGAGTTTGCTATTTTACATCTATTTAAATAGTCTCAAATACTGAGCACTATATTAAAATGAGTATCATAACAAGGAAAATATTTTGCCATTTGTATATTTTCTTCAACGGTATTACTTATTTTCCGTACAAACTGGCATGCCATAAAAAATATCCCCTCACTCACTTGAATGCAGTTTAATTACTCATAACATTAATGTCATGTAATTAATGTCACATGTCGGTGAATGTGACACCGTATGGTAAAATGCAGAATGTTACAAAAAGGCTGATAAAATGTAAAGATAAACATGTTTAGGTGTGTTACTATTTAAAAATGCATGCATCTTATTGAAAATGAGGAAATTTATGACCAGCTAATATTTAATTAATTGTTTCAGTTAATGAAAACAAAAATCAGATTTTTTTTTAAAGAGTATGAAATCGAGGGTTAAAGTTTGGAAGGGGTCAAGCTCATTTTAAAATGAATACCTGTCAAACAGTCTTATACCATTCCACTCCATTCCATACCATTCCACACACATACATATTTATATCTCATTTACATATGTACACATTATTATATGACCTGCAATTATGTGATTGTTATATGATCACACAAGGGACATGGGCAGATCTGTCCCAGAGAGGAAATGGGATTGTACATTCCTGAATACAGGAGCTTGGTCCGTAGCTCTTATTTTCAGGCGTGCTGTTGATAAGATCTTTGCCTAACCCCTTGCAGAAATAAGAAATTGCTTATGCATGAGGTAGGACGTTACTGCATTAATGCATTCTGAGGCAAAAGATGTAGTTCCTTGGTCAGAGCTGTTGCCCACTGGGATGTTTTAGAGTTTAACCCAAGCAGCATTCCAATCTCTTCTAAGCTCTCACTACCATTATAATTCATTGCCTAAACTGGTCATCTAATAACTGTCAATATGCAGTGAGAACTGGAACAGTCCCTAAGGGCATTTATATAGCATTTCCTTACAGTGAGTTAAGAGCCTTTCTTGCTTTATACTTTTCCTTGGTTTATGGTTACTCTTGCTGTTTAAAAATGGCTTTCTGTTTCAGAAGGCTTGGAAGGAAACTTTTTTAGATATCATGACTGCACAACAGTTTTCAGAGATTTTACTAATAAGCTGCACAGGGTGTTTCCCTTGTCTTGCATTTGAGTGTACAATACTGCCTCTGCGGGACTTCTATCCCTTTTCTGAAGAAAGAGGGAAAGAGAGAACGACATTTTTAATTTGGGGGAAGCAAAATTTGCACTAACTCTAGCATTTATACATGTAACTGTCTTTATCCCCCTCAAGCAAAGGAGTGAGTTACAGGGCAAGTGAGTTACACCTGCATACCAAAGAATGAGAAGCAGTACTCACATGGTTAGTGTAAAATTTACCCTGCCTGGAGAAGTTTTGCTACAATTTGTTCGATTCCCCAGAAATAAAAATAATTCAAAGTGTGCTTCTCTCCGCTGTTTTGCAGCTCAGCCACACTGCCTATCACTTTCAAGTGCTTGTTGGAGAATAACCATGTGGACAGGAGGATTGCAAGGTTTGTGCTGCCTGTGGGAGCCACCATCAACATGGATGGGACAGCACTCTACGAGGCGGTGGCTGCCATCTTTATTGCTCAAGTAAACAACTATGAGCTGGACTTTGGGCAGATTATCACTATAAGGTATAAACTTCAAATTCCACACACTGCAATTTGCTTGTCTTGTTGAGTCTGACACTCTTATGATTCTTGTATGTAGCAATGTTCTGAGCAAAACTCATCTTTGCTATTATCAAAGAATCCGTTCCTCATTGGTTGGATATCTTTAAGTAATGCAGAGATCAGGGACTGTACAAAGGGAAATTGTACTGGTACCATTCAATAGAAGCATGTGGACACCAGGAAATGTGTTTCTGTTTGAGGATAACTGTCTAATTTTTACTTTTAGGCAACCCATTGATCGTTTACTAGGATTGGAACATTTTACTATTATAATTGGTGTTTAAAACACTATTTTAAATGTCAGAATTGTTTTCAACTTTAATTCTGGTTTGCATCTTTACATGAGAGGAAAAGGTTAAAAAAACCCGCAAAACGCAAACACAGAAAGTCCTGTATCAGATAACAGGGAATAGGGTGTGTTTGGAAGCTCTTTGTCAAACCTTGGAGGAGTAGGGGAACAGGGAAGGAGGAGAGATGCTACTATCAGGGCAGGTTTTCATGAAGACGTCATATCTCTCAGGTATTTTTTAAATGTCTTCTCTGCTGCTTGTTAAAGCAGAAAACTTCATAAACAACCATGATCTCAGTAGGTAGAGAGTGCTATAGCTGCATAGTCCGTCCTTGAAAGGTCTGTAATGGATCCAAAATACTAGAAGATCCAGCTGAACAATTACTGCCAGAATAACTCCAGTGGCTGCCAAAGAATGCCTCAGGGACTGAAACCTGCAGGTTTCCAGCAGGGAACAAATGATTAGAAAAACATTTCTCATAGTCAGAGCCTTGTGCAACATATTTGAGATCTGCTTACCTACCCACCCAGCGACCTCATCGCTGCCCCGTTTACACTGCTGGGCCTTGCCCGTCTTCTGCTGGACTTGAAAACCTTCATGACAAGAGGAGGAGAGTCCTGAAACTAACCCCAGATGACAGCTGAGGTTTGCTAATGGGCTTCTGGCAAGATCTGGTTAGACTAGAAGCAGAAGAAATAAATTGTGCCCATATAAGCTCTTGCTTCAGGTTCGCACGCTCTCTCTCTCTGAAAATTATTGGAATAACCCTGTGCTAAAATTTAGTCTTTGGTGATTTTGAATTTGGAGATGTTTTTAGAATGTGGACTCAAAATATGGCCCAGAGCATGGGCAGACATTACATACACCTTGAAGCAGAGAATGGTGATTTGAAAAATGAAGGAGAAGGAGGGTGATAGTAAATGGAAAGAAGGTAAGTTCTAACTTTCTCTTAGCACAACCCTATTTTATCTCTTTATTTTCACTCCCCATATTAAGTGCTAGTACATAAGGACCAGAAAGAAGTAAAGACAGTAGAAGGAAAATACACATGAAGATTGGAAAAATCCAAGGAAGGAAAAGAAATAAAAAGACTGACTTAGAAAAGAAGGGGGTAAATAGGAAATCACAGTGGATTCAGTACCTTCAATATCTGAAGCCAAATTCTAACTGTATTCTATGGGCCAAACCTGCCCCAGATCTTGATACTTTAGGATCTGGAGATTTGAAATTCAAATATTCCTGAGTGCCAGGATATTTCTGCCAGCAGGGAAAAAATGTTAGAAAAATTATCAGTCTACTTTGCTCATAATCTGTAAAATCCAGGTTGACAGTTTATATCAATGTGATTATACAAACCTAGATGTAGCAGAAAAAGAGAGTTAAGATTCTATTCCCATCAGTTGAGCATATTATAGGAAGAATCTACATTAAGGTAAAAATTCAGTGGAATAGCAGATGAGCTTGCCTGTACAATCTTAGTTAAACATTCCTATTTTTGCTCCCAATTAAGTCATGAGACTTTCTGGCCTGAACTGTCTTAGGAGGCAGAAGGAGTCCTAATCAGCTAGCCAGTTTATAGCACTAACTGGAGAACCTTTTAATGTTCATTATATTTACCTGTTACTCAGCATCTGAGCTTCTGTCCCTTCCTTTCTATCTATACTCTGCCTATTACAATGCTATTAGGATGCTATACAAGCTAACTCTTTCAAAATGTAGTTTTAAATCTTTCTCATTCCCCATCACACCCACATGCAAATGTATTTTTTTTATTGCAGGAAAGGGCTCTAGTTATAAATACTGATGCTGCTCTACTGGTACACTGTACAGCTGTGAGCAAGATACTGGATATCTCTGTGTCTCAGTTTCCATATGGGTGAATACTGTTACCCTCATTTTCCATCATAGGAGGTTGATGAGACTTAACTGCTTGCCAAAAGCTCTGAAATTCTGGATTGATGAATGCAGTGGATTATCAGTGTATATGCTTTATGTCATCCTTTTACAATTGTCAACATTCGTTTTTTGTCTTTCTGCTGGATGGCCTAGCTCTTGGAAGTGGCCAGATGGGCGGAAATTAATATATCCAGTCACTTTTGCTCCTGGAAAAAGGAATGAAATCCCTCCCTTAAAAATAGCATATGAAAAAAATGTTAAGCCTGCCAGGTCCACTCTTGCCCTGGTCTCCCATTCATTTCTGCTTGCCTGGCTGAAAAAATGGTGTGAAGGTCAAGTAAAAATACTTTCCAGAAACTGAAGAGGTACAGTCACATTCACGCTTGCTTCATATTTAGATCCAAGTATGCAAAGCCATGTGCTATGCAAGGACTTCACCCTTGGCCCAGCCTCTTTACCCTTGGCCTAGCTTCTTTGTGATGGATTGACATTAAAGGCCTTAGCCGCAGCCAGCCGCGGATTTGCCTGGCACAGGAACTGCCGATGACGACTCAGAGATGTCTGCTGGGAGCTCTGCTGCCAAGGGTGAAGCAGCGATGAGGAGTGCTGGCAGATTCGTGGCACACAGCGCTGCATGGTGCCATGAACAATGAGAAGGTGATGTAACTCAAAGAAGCCCACAGCCTGGCTGCCCCCCTTTCTCTGCACTTATGATATTAAGAGATAACAGAACTGCCCCACCAGTGCCAAGGCTGCAAAGGTACAGGGTGAGAATTTAGCTCTGGGCAGACAGTTTGGCCTGTTCTTGCTCTCTGACCTGGCTTCTGTCCACAAAACACTGGCACTTCTGTGCAGTGGCTTGTGTAAGAAGGATAATGGTTTAGGAAAGCTCCTGTAGAAACATGGTGTGGTTTCTTGCAGAGCAACCCATCACTGGTAAAGTTTATTCCTTTCTTTCTTTGTTAAAGTATCACAGCAACAGCTGCAAGCATAGGTGCTGCAGGTATCCCGCAAGCTGGCCTGGTGACAATGGTCATTGTTCTGACCTCGGTTGGGCTCCCAACGGATGACATCACRTTGATTATTGCCGTCGACTGGGCACTGTAAGTAACATTAAGCTTTTGAGGTTTCCAGTGTGGCGACATTGCTAAAAAGGCAAATGGTCTCCAGGGGTATAGTAATACAAATATACATAAAAGGCATGGGAAGTAATTATTTTGCTTGAAATGATGCTAATGTGGCCTCAGATTAAATACTCCGCCGAAGTGGGCATTATATTGAAAAAAGACATAGACAAATGAGAGAGAGTCTAGATGAGACTTGGACAATGTGACCTCCATGGAAAGGCTGAAGCAGCGGAGTTCATTTAGTCTAAAACCAGAGCAGGCTGAAAGAGGTCCCCGCAGCAGTTTCTGATCTAGATAAGATTGTCCTGAAGAGGACAGTGATCAATTGTTCTTCACATTCACAGGGAGGGAGGATGAAGAAGTAGACCAAAGTAACTACCTTAAGTCAGATCACAGGAAAACTTAAGAATGATTTTTATCTAGAAGGATAGTCAGGCAATGGAAGTGGCTGCACCTAGCTGGGTTAGAGGATGACCCTCATAAGAAGTTTTAAGGTCAGGCCAGACAAATGTCCATCAGGTGCAACTCTGGCACCTTGCCTTGGACAAGGACAAGGGGCTGACTTTCCTAGGAAACGTGGTTTGCCTGCACTCTGCTTATCAGCCCACTGACGCTTCAAGGACATCATCTCAACGTAGTGAAGCACTCTGCAAAGAGGCATGAGCCAGTGCTAAAGCAGTCAAGTACTCCCGCACCACAGATACCACTCTGCCTGAAATAGCCACGACAGTACAGTAATGGTTTGTGCTGTATATAGCTACTACTACTGTAACTGGAACCATGATATAGTCAACCTGAATGTAATACTTGCAATGCACTGCATTAGGACTAATAATGTCTTCCTTTTATCACGGATCCTGATGCAATTCTGCTCTTTCTGATTTCAGTGCTAAATAGGCAGCAGCACTTTGTAGAGCCCCCTGTGCGGAACCATGTTCTGCAAGCGCAGCCATTCTGTAGAGAGGTTACTTTGCTGCATCCCTAATCACTGAGGATCTAACAGCAGAGGCAGAGGCTAAAACCTAACACACTCAGAATAAAAGAGATTCGTGTCACCCATGAGAAGAGCCACTTTAAAAACTCATAAGGAGTGGTTTATTTGAACTCTTACTTTTATGTAAATGTCTGTATCAAACAATTTTGAATAGTCTAGGAAGATGAATCATAAAATACTGGTCCCTAGCTCATTAGCATTTCAATTAACTACAGAACTAGTGTATGCATCCACAAAGAAACAGTCCAAATTATTTTTTATTTAATCTATATAAAATACATCTCCATTAATACAGTGGAATTTCATTACATCGAGGTTCTGGGTAAAAGTGTGTTACAAGACCATTCTGTTATATATCCTATTTTATTCAACTTCAAGCCACTGATCTTTTGCACAAAGAATTGTGAGAAGAAATTATTTACTTTCCTGTTCAGTGTAATAGAATGTTATTATTATTAATAGGAGTCATGAGTGTTGTGTTGTATGCATATTTTAAGACATGTTTTATTTTAGGAATATCAGGAACATTCTTCTGTGAAGGAAAAATAATATCTGCTGTGGGCACCTAAACTTGGGAATGGCAGTTCAGATTTTAATAAAGCAGACTTTTTAATGCTAGTCACTGAAGCTCAATAGTTAATGAAGCACAACAAAATCAAAGTATTTTAAGCTGTATTACAAAAGCCTTTTCCCTCTATATTGCTCAGTTTTCGCCCAGCTCTTGCAACATCAATATTTCATTGTTTTTCCAGTAAGTCTTCCAGCTTATATGGGAATTATGCTTCTTTTTGTCTTACAAAACTTTTCAAAACAACAGACAAAAAACTTTTTCAGGCTATAGTTCCAGATGGTATTAAAAAGTGAGCAAGGAACAGACCCAATTTTCTGTCTTTTGCAGATGACCTTTCATACAAAAAGTATATTTCTATATTTCGGCACTTGGTGGTTTCAAGAGCCTGCAGATGCAAAGTGTCAAAATGGTTGACATGATGAATATTTTCAATATTAGTTTTGGAAGTACTGGAGTATGAAGAATGCTTAAAGAAGGCTGGTTAGATGATCTCACGAGACTGAAATACCCATTACAATGCACTGCAGGTATTACAACTCATTTAGGTAGCCATAACATGTATGTGAACTTCATACCTTTAGCTAGTGCCTAGAGACATAAAGAAGAAAATAAAAATGTTTCTCAGCTAATTTATTAAACACAAAGTAAAAATTTTCCATCTTTAATTTTGCATCTTCAATAATATCATCTAAAGCTAAAATACCACTGCAACACCTGACTCACGTTTGCACTGAAAGAAATGCCACTAGCAGCAGGTTGGCCTCTTAGTGGAGAAACGTCAGTGATGTGCAGTGTGGTTCTGCTCATGCGTAGTGCAGACTACTCCGAACACACAGAAACATGGAATAGAACTGGTCAAACAACATGCCAGGCAATCCATTTTCTTAAGAGTTTCAGTATGGTGCACTGTTTCCTCAGAAACATTCTGTCTTCAGAAGAGATGCTAATCAGAGCCCAAAAGGGAGTGCAAACTCTTGAGCTCTGCTCATACAGCTTCTTCTCTACCACAGCTGACTCTTTGCACAATCCAAAATTAACAACTCAGAATATCTTTCCAAGAATCAAAATTTTATGATCAACCAAGGAAAAAAAAAGTCTATGTGTAACAGGAACATCTATCAATATGTGCTGTAACAGTATTTTTCCCTGCTTAACATATTCTTGTGGGAATTTTCCTCAAGGCAAAACCCAAAATCAGAACAGCAGGAATTAGAAAAATGGATTCAGCAAACAAGTGTAGGACTGGGTCCTGGAGTCAACAACCACATCTAGGTGTAGGCTGTGGAATATTCTTGCTGAAGTTACTTGCAATTGCATGTACAATTTGGGTAACTGCACACGCAAATAACCTTTCATGCAGGAGCTTTCATGCTAATTAGGCAAGCAACTGCATAAACATTTGCATGCACAGAGTACATGCCTAAAATATCTGAAAAAAAATCAGCACACAGTTTCAATTCTTTTCTATATTAAGATACAGGATCAGAAATCTGGGCAGTGTTGATACTGGACCGTCACTGATTTTAATAAGCCAAACATCTGGAGATTTCTGAACCTCCATTTTATAACCCACATTTATAAATCAAGTTACCAATATGACACAGTTTTCAGATGTGTATGTTTTTCTTGGAAAAGACATGATATATTTCAGATTTAAAAGCTGTATCGTCTATTTGAAATCTCATCAATTTTAACTAATAGATTCCAAGCTGTTTCAAGTGTAACGCTTGTCTATGACAACCACTTACTTTTGTGTACTTACAGTCTGTACTTTAATAGATTTATTTTTTAGACAGTGGGTAGAAGGTGTAAACAGGGAAGAAATGATCCCATAAATAAATAAATGAAAAATAGTGAAACTGTATATATACAAAGTACTGTCAAGCATACAAATTTAAATTGGAAAAGATGATAACTGAAAATGAAGAATCCTTAAGAGCCACTGGTAGCCATAGCAACCATAGCTTTTTCAGAAATGAACATGATTTAAATATGGTCAGTGCCTGCTTAGTTTGTGAGTGTAGTTATTTAGCAATCTTCTGAGTAATTTTGATTGTATTCTGCGCATTCTAACAATACAATAATCTTCTTAACTAGCACTTTGATTGCTGAGATTGGGCCCCTGATACCTAATACAAGGTACGGGTTGTACTGGCTGCCCTCTACTTTTATTAAATTAAGACATTTGCAGCACCAGCCTCCAAATCAGGCCATAATACTGGACCTTAACATAAAAACTCGGACATAAATGCAATCTTGATCTGCTGTGTTAAACCTTTTTAGTGCTGAATCAGCTTGCATGTATAGGGAGGCATAGCTGCTCTAGTTAGCTCAGTTACAAATTAAAGTATGTGGCAGCACAGGGCACTGAGCTCTGAAAAGGCTGGAAAACCCAACTGAACAGCTCAGTAACTAGTGGCCGTCCCATGCCAAACTCCTTCCTACCACTTCTAAACTTGTTAGCTCATAAAAACAGCCAAACTGGCCTTCAGCTATAATTACTGCAGTGATGAAGGCATAGGCATGTACCCAAAGAGCCAACAACTTACCATTACTATTTTGTTTTCCAGAGACAGGTTTAGAACAATGATCAATGTCCTGGGAGATGCGCTGGCTGCTGGGATCATGGCCCACATCTGCCGGAAGGAGTTCATCAAGGATGGTGATGAGGTAACAACGCCATGAGCCAGGGTGTGCCAGTGTGTGCTGTATTATGGCAGAGAACCTGCGAGCTCTCAGCCTCCCACATTTGTTTCATCTAATTTATAAGAGGTGTTTCAGAGAGAGGACAGAATTGGGCAATGTGCTGCTTAGCCAGATGGGGTGGAGGGGTCCTTTTCCATAAGGTCATGCAAAAAGTCACTCAAGTTCAAAGCTTGCCAGCCAGCTGTGTCTGGCACACTGGGGCTGGGAGCAGGAGAAGCAGGTGCACTGTCCTGCAAATGCACGAGATGCTGGAACCGTGAGTCTCACACTCAGTACCCAAGTCCTGACTGGCCAGTAAGTCAGCCTTCTAAAAATGTGACCAGCAACAGAGCAGGGTGACAAATGTCCTTGAGTATTTGTGTGTAGGGGGAGGTAAAGGTATCTATGAGTGTGTATATGCATAATCAATAAGCTCACAACAAAAGCAACTACCCTGGGTGTTTCAAGCCTCTGTGTTAGCATAATCTGAAGCCACCATTGCAATAATTTCCTTTCTGGACTAGCACAAGCACATTGCTCCATTCTTGACTTCATTCTCAGGCATCTTCATGCCTTCTACATTTAATACAAGTCCCTTCTTACATCTTTCTTTTTCCTTCTCTATATTTTATTCCATATACCACACATACCTCTGTATTCTGCCCCTGCCTCCCTCCAATCCTATGCTTTTTTTCTTTCCTCCTTGGCATGCATCATTCAGTCTTTCCTTATACAAGGAACTCCTTCTCATGCTCTTCCTTCAAATCCTTACAAAGGAGATTCCCAATTCCACGAGCCCATCATGCTTGGAGGTGCTAATCTCCAACCATTTCAGCTCATGGCAGACTCTCACTACCTTTCTTCCACAAAGACATAATAGTTTATGCAGAAAAGTTTCTTCATCAGGACTGATTTTCACAAGGCATGCTTCATTTCTGTGCATCATTTGTAGTATTCTACAAAGAACAACAGTATTAATAGCAAAGTTTTATTTCTATTACTATTTCTCCCATTTTACAGACAGTCTGGTAAATCCCATTCTCATGCCTTCCTGCAACATGCATTTAAAATTCTTGCTCTTTCAAGTTTTATATAGAAAGACAGGCCTTATCCTCTGAGGTACTTAGCACCTGCAGTAATTACTGATGACAGGATTACATGTTTTTACAAATATATTAACAACAAAAAGAGAGCCAAGGAGAACCTCCATCCTTTATTGGATGCGGGGGGGGAWCATTGCCACCAAGGATGAGGAAAAGGCTCAAAAAAGTACTCAAAGGTACTTAATGCCTTCTTTGCCTCAGTCTTTAATAGTCACACAAGTTATCCTCAGGGTATTCAGCCCCCTGAGCTGGAAGATGGGGCCGGAGAGCAGAATAAACCCCCCATAATCCAAGAGGAAGCAGTGAACGACCTGCTACACCACCTGGACACTCACAAGTCTATGGGGCCGGATGGGATCCACCCGAGAGTACTGAGGGAGCTGGCAGAGGAGCTTGCCAAGCCACTCTCCATCATTTATCAGCAGTCCTGGTTAACAGGGGAGGTCCCAGATGACTGGAGGCTTGCCAATGTGACGCCCATCTACAAGAAGGGCCGGAAGGAGGACCCAGGGAACTACAGGCCTGTCAGCCTGACCTCGGTGCCAGGGAAGATTATGGAGCAGGTCATCTTGAGGGCCCTCACAAGCCCTGTGTGGGACAACCAGGGGATCAGGCCTAGCCAGCATGGGTTCTGAAAGGCAGGTCCTGCTTGACCAACCTGATCTCCTTCTATGACCAGGTGACGCGCCTAGTGGATGAGGGAAAGGCTGTGGATGTGGTCTACCTGGACTTCAGTAAAGCCTTCGACACTGTCTCCCACAGCATCCTCCTAGAGAAGCTGGCGGCTCATGGCTTAGACAGGTGTACTCTTCGCTGGGTAAAAAACTGGCTGGATGGCCAGGCCCAGAGAGTTGTGGTGAATGGAGTTAAATCCACTTGGCGGCCAGTCACRAGCRGTGTCCCCCAGGGYTCAGTTTTGGGGCCGGTCTTGTTCAATATCTTTATCAATGATCTGGATGAGGGGATTGAGTGCTCCCTCAGTAAGTTTGCAGACAACACCAARTTGGGCGGGAGTGTTGATCTGSTCGAGGGTAGGAAGGCTCTACAGAGGGACCTGGACAGGCTGGATCGACGGGCCGAGGCCAACTGCATAAGGTTCAACAAGGCCAAGTGCCGGGTCCTGCACTTTGGTCACAACAACCCCATGCAATGCTACAGAGTTGGGGAAGAGTGGCTGGAAAGCTGCCCGGCAAAAAAGGACCTGGGGGTGTTCGTTGACAGATGGCTGAATATAAGCCAGCAGTGTGCCCAGGTGGCCAAGAAGGCCAACAGCATCCTGGCCTGTATCAGAAATAGTGTGGCCAGCAGGAGTAGGGAGGTGATTGTGCCCCTGTACTCRGCACTGGTGAGGCYGCACCTYRGATACTGTGTTCAGTTTTGGGCCCCTCACTACAAGAAGGACATTGAGGTGCTGGAGCCTGTCCAGAGACAGGCAACGAAGCTGGTGAAGGGTCTGGAGAACAAGTCTTATGAGGAGCATCTGAGGGAACCGGGACTGTTTAGTCTGGAGAAGAGGAGGCCTCAGGGGAGACCTTATCGCTCTCTACAACTACCTGAAAGGAGGTTGTAGCGAGGTGGGTGTTGGTCTCTTCTGCCAAGCAACTAGCAATAGGACAAGAGGAAATGGCCTCAAGTTGCGCCAGGGGAGGTTTAGATTGGATATTAGGAAAAATTTCTTCACCAAAAGGGTTGTCAAGCATTGGAACAGGCTGCCCAGGGAACTGGTGGAGTCACCATCCCTGGAGGTATTTAAAAGACGTGTAGATGTGGTGCTTAGGGACAGGGTTTAGTGGGCATGGAGGTATTGGGTTGACGGTTGGACTCGATGATCTTAGAGGTCCTTTCCAACCTTAATGATTCTATGATTAGGCCTGAACATATGGGCTACACGTATAGCTAGCTACAAAAAACCTAAACATACAACCTAATGGTTAGGTATGTCATCCTTTACAAAGCCAGAAGTGTAGTCTGAGTTCCTGCATAACACAGGCCTCCTGACATTTCATTGCTGTATTTAGAACTCAGTCAGAACTCAAGAAGAGATGTTTCAAGAATATAAAATCTCTCCTAAGGGATTATTTAGTCATCTGTGATGAGATTTTTCTTTGCATCGTGCTCTATAATTGTATTAAAATATACCATTAGTCTGTCTTATGTTTTGGCTGCATAATTTGTGGAGTTAGTAATGTATACCCAAAGGCCAAATTTTCTCAGCTGCAAGCCCACCTCTTTTCTCTGCCAGTATTTACGTCTTATTTTCCCCATCAGAACTTCTGGTTTGATTTAAAGGACACTTCAATATTTAACTTATGAATCAGTCAATAGAATTCTCTATTTCTTTTGAAATAGTGCAAACTGAAAAGACAGGTGTTAGTTTATTGGGTTAGAAGAAAGGCAGAAGACAACAACAAATAGTTACTGGTCTATGTAATGGCACTCAAGAGCAAGCACTGCCCAAAGCTCAGCATACTGGTCATTGAGAGTCCGTATTTTTTGAACATAGCCCTGAAATTCTAGTCTTTATTTACCCTACTTATATTGCTTTACTGATGCAAGCAGTTATTACTGTGGGTATAAGTTAAGTTAGAGTTGTGACAGAATTTGTATTTTTACGTACTTAGAGACACCTTCACTTTAACCAGATGGTGCAAAGATGCTTTAGTGTATATGAGAAACAGGTCCTGGAAGTCTGTGGAGGCCCTAGATAATCCTGGTGAATGTAAACCAGACCACAGGCTTTCAAAGTAAAAATTCCTTTCCTGTTGTATAGAGCAAACAGGGGCAGTATTCCAAATCTTAATGCTTTTCACATAGGTGCCATTGATCTGTGAAACTAAGCCTATTAACATCCATCAGATTGTGGCTTACCAGAGAAATGGCTGTGTGAAGACCATGAATGAATCTCGTGGACCAGAAACAGTGAAAGGGTTTCAGCACCACATACCCGTACAAGTGGAGCAAGAAGAAAGTCCAGTGGAGAATCACACTAAGAAACCCAACAGTAAAGACCACTGCACTATTGAAATAAATGAACTAGAAACAAATGTGTAACTGCTACACTCAGTGGTATCTCATACCCCAGTGACCTGATACCCAATCTCTACCTCACAGCTGGAAGAGGGACTCTTTGCCTTGAACAGGAAAATGTGGAATTATCGCCACCCTGCTTGTACTGGAGCTAGGAGACCAGCTGTGAACGTCAGGAAAGGCACACAGCTTGCAAGAGACATGGGCTTCTTTAGGTGGAAGATTTTAATACTGAAAAATTAACTAATGGACGACTACTGCTTTATTCTGCACTCATTTGACTCCAGTATAGTATTTGACACTCCTTTGGCTTCTTTTTTTTTAAGTTTTTTTTATTTGACCCTTTTTGATTTTCTAACCAAAGCCTTTTTTTGTGAATCTCAGTAATTATGAACACTGTATTTATGTAGATTTTTTGCTATGTGAAAATGTTTCACCGAAACTGCTAAAGGTACTGATTTTGTCTAATGCTCGCTAAATATAGAGTTTGTGCTTAGTTTTAGAACAGCAGTAAGAAAATCACACTGATTTCCTGATCTCAAAGGGTTACATGTATTACTAAATAACACTTCAAGCAGAGGTGAAGCAAAGCATGCATTTTTGCAAGAAAGCACATTAAGGTAATTCTGATGGGCAGCCTTCAGAGACAGGCATTCAAGTGTGATACATAACACGAAGAATTCCTAGGTCACTGCAGAGCACAGTTTGCCTTCCAAGTGCCAGATTTATTAACCTTTTTTAACCTAACTCTTCAGTAGAGTCAGTACCATGCACATGCAGTGGCAAAGGCAATGTGAGCCCTAATCCATAAGCACTGGTGCTAATGTGTCCTCTCCTGTAATCTGTAGGTTGTTCTACTGTAAATATGTATAAACCCAAAGCTCAAGCTCATGAACCATACGCTTCGTCCTAAGGGCAGACTGAACACAAACTGGAATGCAATGATGCTGAGTAATATTGGGGTTTTGTGAGGAGTTTGCTGTGGAAACTGGCCCGTTATTTCTCATAATTCAGTGGTTGATCTACATTGACAGTTACTCCCTTTCCACTATCTACTGAATCTTTCAGTTACAGTAAAATCTGCTGAGTATGTTTCCAATGTTTGTGATAGAGAACATTTTTAATAAACCTGCCATTTAAAAGCGGGCTGTCTGTGCACTTCTACTATTAGTGTCTTCTTATTTCTCTGCCAAAACGGAGAGTGGAAGTGAGGAGACCTTTTGAAAAGTTGGGATTTGATCCAGAGATTACATACTAGTTCATACCAATACACTTGACATATTATATTTAGCTACTTGTGGCATATCAGTTTCAGATAACATGTGCCTGGCATTATAATATGCTCCTCTCATCTGTAGAGAAAAATAACCCAGTCAAAAAGGACAATTTCTGCACTCACCAGAAGCAGAAGTGCTTCATACACATGATTAATGGTTTTCCTGGGATGTGCATATTCACCTCTTCTTTGAGGGCTGCTGTTCAGACTATTTCTTTTGTCATGCACGAATTAGTTGCCTGAGAGGGCTGTAATATAAGTAGTTTAAATATCAAATGGTAAAGCCAGAAAGAACAAATATACATCTCATTTGTCTATAATTCCTCAGAAATTATGTATTAATTTGAAAATACATACACTTGGTAACTATTTTCCTGATTTGATCCTAGAGTGAAAACAACAAACAGAGAACACAAAGAATAGGGAAGAACTGAAATTATCAGAACAATTTGCTCCTGAACAAGTCCTGTAATGGACTTGCTCTACAGAGTGCCATTAAAATGAGTGATTTGGGAGAGCTGAGGCTGGTTTGTACCTCTCTGAATGGGCAGAAGCACTAGCTGACAAACACAGCATTTGATACTTTCATCTCAGCAGCACTGGCAGCTCCAGGAGGTCCCCCTCATCCTTCCCCAGCTCTCCGTTCCTCCCTGCACTGCCTCCCCTCCTCTCCCAGCTGTACAGACCCAATTATTTATGAGGCCAGACGAAGAATCAGATGAGAAGTATTTTTAATTCAAACCAGTTCACATATGTTTTTAGCGCAGTCCTAACAAACAGTTGTGTCAACACAAGTGAAGGGGTGACACAGGGACAAGAACAAGCAGCCAGGGATGAAACAGTCTAAGCACATGTGGAGAGGGCAGGATCTATGCGTGCTGACTTTCCCACCAAAGAGAACGTAACATAAAGTTTCAACTTCACACAGTCAATTACAGCTATATGTGAGTGATAGTAAAATCCTGCCAGTCATCTATCACTTTACAATCACTTTGCATAGATAAAAATGATGAGGAAAGAGGCCAAATAGATCCAGATTTGGAATAAGTATTTCCAAACTAAGTGGTTTTGGATGAGTCTGCCCACACACCATGCCAAGGTGCCATGATCTGCCAAGCAGAAAGTGCTGCTAGCCTTACCACCACCACCTTCTCCAGCCACCTACAACCTCTGGCTAACTACAAAGTGCAAATCCTTTTGCCTGCTTGCCTGAGCTTACTTAGTCTGACACTCTTCAGCTTAGTCATTTCTCAAGACGTCTAAGCCAACTCCAGTGCTAAGAAGCTGCGACTTCTACAAGGAGAACTTCAGATGAGATAAAGCATCGAAGACCAGAAGAAGCAGACGGTTGAGCTATAAAAGTCCTACACAATAAAGAAAACCACAATTTTGCCCTTTACACTCTGGCAAGTAGGGAATGTGGAAGTCTCATGTGTGAAGGCATATTTTTATGGAATCAACAGGTTGTTTTAAAATTAGCCTTCTGCATTCAAACCCTATTCATAGACTGTCCAGTTTTGCTTTGCAAATTTGAAATGCATTATTTTTTTTACATTATATTGTTCAGATCTTTAAAACTTAGGTTTTATACCAATATGTGCCTCCCATTCACCCTAAAAACTACACCAGTCATAACTTACCCTTATCTTGGTGAGTCACTGTCTCCTGTAGTTTGAAGCTACTGTTTGGTGTCTTAAGTTTTGCTTTTACAAACTCTTTTTGGGGCAAGTTTATTTTCTGTTGATGTTGTCTAGGGCCTTGCACCACAGCGGCAGCTGCAATGTGAACCAGCCGGGAGGAAGGCAGTTGTCCAGTTTCTCACCTGACCTTTATCATTTGTGGTATCAAATACTGCTAACTAAAGGCATACGGCACTTTAGTTCTTTGTTCTGGTAAATATGCGTTGCTTAGCATAGTGTGACCTTGACTGGAACATCTGACTGCTACTACAGTCATTCTGTACTAAGAACACAAGACACCACTGTTAACTGTAGAGAGGTAAACACTGAAGTTAAAATAATTTTTACGGTAAGCTTTCCTCCATGTTAGCTGTTTTCTGTGTCTCATGGTGTTTGTTGTCAACCAGCTTGACACATGGTGCAATTAGGCTAGCAGTAGGTTCCATATCATATTTGCAGGTATGGATCTGTTCACTTTTTCCAGCTATAATCACACTTCCTTCCAACAAAAATAATGAAGCTGTTGATTATCAAGTTAGAGTGCAAGTTTTGTGTTGGTAAATATGTTTCTCCTACTTTCAGAGCATAAAAACAAACATGTGACCTTTATAGTCTCAAAACTTTTATATTTAAAAAATCAATCAATCAACCAATCAATCACTAATTACAACAGTTTGCATGGAATATTTCCAAGTATATGTGGAAAGAACATATTTCTTAACTGGCAACATTCAACCGTATTTTGAAGTTGCCTCCCCCTGCTAAAAAGAAAGGGAACTTAGCCAATTARAGTATACTCAAGTTGCACTAGGAGAGAGTGTTGAGGAGGGAGAGAAGATACTTAAGAAGGGTGATGCATTGTATACAGCTATGGAAGAAATAATTTGGGAAGTAACCCAAATTAACACATACTTACCAGAGACAGTCATTTTATGCTGGTTAATTTGCAACTGCATTGCTCTAGAGATACTACTGAGAGGAAAGAAGCCACTGCAGAGTGTTGTGGCATAAAACATCATTAAAGACATTTTAAAACAGGTTCTTGAGGATTTTGCCAATGCCAAGGAAGTTTTGAAGTGTTGAATGGCTGTAATAAATCCTTGTGCAAGAATTAGAACTGGGAGAAAGAGAAACAACCAGAGCACTTACACATCCTGCTAACTCCCAAGAGCTTTTGGCTGCCAACCCAAATATAGAAGTTTATGGAACTAATACAGTTACTCATATTCTCAGCTAGTCTTAATTGATGCCACTTAAATGACTTAATTGCAGCTAAGCTTATTTGTGCCACCTGAATATGTATCCCAGCATACAAATAAGATGATCTAAATAATTAGCCAAAACATTAAATCGTAGACTCTCTCCATGCTACGCTAGCAATACTAAAGCACTTAGAAAATACAGTAACTCTGTAACATCACCATTTGATGAGCTCTTTCAATTCTACAATGAATATTAATTTTAGTCCCTTTTTAACAACAGCGAACTGATTTGTAATACTTTCAAAGCAGATGGAAAGCTTCGTCTTCAAGCCAGATGGATAGTCTTGGAAATGACCTCAGTCCTTTCCGTGCTTTCCATAAAAATGAGGTAACTACTAGCAGAAGGTGGCTGATGTGTGCAAGCAAAATGTGTAACCTGGGAAATGAATTGAATCTGGAAAACTCAGGCTGCCTTTGATCTTGCCCAGTGCTAAGTACTCCTGTGTCTGTGTCTCTACTGAACAACCAGGTGCATTTTTACATCAAGACAGCTATCTTTCATTACGGTCACAGTGGCAATGAGGAATTGCTGGTTTTCCCCTCCAGGCACTAAGCTGGCTGAGATCACAGCCCTCCAGCTGAGGACTAAATACAGTGAGGAGAGAAAGCAATGTAGGTTTTTCCACAGGGATGCTACTGCTGCCTACCTTGCAGTGGGGGAGCATATCTTTATGCAATCATAATGACTGGAAAATATCTGACTTTGCCGCATTTGAAAAAGAGGCCACAGAATAGACAAATTCAATGCATGCATTCACTAAGGGCCGAGCTGCAAATGAAATACATGTATTAAATTTCTCACTTTAGCCTATGATTTCACATACAACTAAGGAGGCAATATATGCTCAAAATTACATTCCTCACTATCTACTTCGGAGCATACTGATGGATACTTCTGGAATTTATAAGAGGGTTTGTCCCACAAAACCCAAAATGGATGAGATCAATAGAACAGGAAGGGTGGACACTGCTTAAGTTCAGTTCATTATTCACTATTTCAGACTTCTCATGTGATCTCATGGTCAAGTGACCACAAGAACGCAGGGTTTGCTTCCCATCTATAAACAGACAAAAAGCAGTTGTCTAATTCAACAGGGTGTTGCATGGTAAGGATAAATCAGCTGAAGACTGAGACAGTTACATAACACATTAAAGGGGACTCATATGATTACCTTGGATTAGCCACTTCTATTTCTCTGGAAGCACAGGATCACTACCCACAGTATTCACAGGAATTGCCAGGCTCCTGTTTCAAATGAAAACAACTCAGATTTCATCATTTATAAAGTAGCAACGGTTGCATCTGCATAGCCTAGAAGATGATATATGGGAATGGATTTGGCACAGCTGAGACTTTTGGCAGATTTGTGTCACAAGATATTTCAGATATTTTACAGGCTGTCAAAGTAAAATCATAGCAGTCTGTAACTGAGAGAGTGGTATTTTGGGGAAGGAATAAAGAAGGCTTCAGGAAGACAAGATGGTGAGTATTGCTAGGTGAAGAGGAATAATGTTTAATCACTTCTCCTGCAATAGAATCAAACCTCCTTTCCTTGCTGGCTCCAAGATGAGGGGGTACCAACAGCTGGAGATGTAAGGATGGAGCAAGCCACTAAAGACAAAGCAGACAGGTCTGCGGGTATCCACAAGCATCTGTGACTCACTGGTCACCCATTCACAGCTAATTCTTGGCTGCCTCTCACTCACTGAAAACTATTGGAACAGACTATGCAGTTAATGGAAGAACTCTATTCCCTCTCCTATTTGTGATACGATGAAAACTTATTTGTACTCCCACAAAGACTTTTGGTGGTAAGGCATGCTGTCCTTCCTTCCAAACTAGCATAGAGCATTCAGTCCAGCACAAGAACAAGCAAATATTGTTGCTGAAGTGTTTTCAATTAAGTCATTACAAAACCCTAGACTTCTCATGCCACTGGGAATTACAGATGTGCTGAGGGTAGGTCACAGTTCTGCTTTTCAGGTTCCATCATAGGAGTTTTTCTTCTGTAAGGTACRGAGTTCTGCATCTGTTGCTTTAAAAGCAGTCATCTTTCACCACAAAGAGGTATCTGCATTTCATTTAGGAATTAAACGTATGCTTGTATGTGTCTGCACACAATGCTAGCTGAAGGCCAGGATTTGACCCACCACATGAAACTTACTGTAGTTAATTGTTGCTTTTGAACTTTCCTAATAAGGATATAATATATCTAGCTTTTTTTTTCCCCCAAAGAAGGGTATTTTAATAAGATGGAAAAAGCAGGGGAAGCAAAACAAGAAGTGTTTTATGTTCACAGATATCTCACATTACATCTGCTACAAATACTGTATGGGCTAGATGGCAAAACCAAAAGAAAAACAAGACTGACCTTGAGATGTTTCATTATGATTTCATTGCTTCTAGTGGTTTTATTGGGTTTTACCACTAGGCTATTAAAAACACGTGGAAATTATACAGAACTAAGTCAAACTGAGTATTTTCAACCCTAATCTTCCATCTTCTTTTCCATTTCAATACTTTAAATAGTTCTTTTATATTTCATGAGTTTTCTTGAAAACAAACTCAAAGTACAGAGATTTGGGTAGTCTATATTTTATTGATGGTTTAATCAGTAAATGTATGATCTTTGTTTTAGAATAAATCACCCAATCTTCTGGGGTTTTTTAATAGAAGAAAGCATTTCTCTGACATGAAACCCTTCCTAACCAAATATCTGGGGAGGGAGGAATCAGAATGGACAGGAGGGTATCAGTCCAGCACTGTGGTTGGAGCTAGCTCTAGCAGAAAGTTCAGAAAGGAAGTCTCAAAACTCTCTGATGGAGAGAATTTCCACTGTGACAGCTCATTCTCAGTTGTTGTTTTCTTACTGGTGCTGTGCACAAGACTAATGTACAGCTCCATACCATACTTTTTGCACAAGTAATCTGCAGCTCTCCAAAGTAAATTTCACAAAAGGTATTAGAGATTATCTGCATCCCAGACGTTTTGTTCGTCCCCTCTCTGTAAAGTAGGTGGGAACAACCTGGAAGACTCACTTCGGCTGTTCCTGCTTGATTTGGCATTGGAAGATTCACTTTGGTTCTTCCTACCTGCTTTACAGAGAGAGTAGGAACAACCAAAGTGAGTCTTCCGGTGCCAAATCTTTTAAGCTGTGGATGATGAGGGTGCAGCAACCCTACTGTCTTCAGCACATCAGTAAAGTGCTTTGTGTTTTATCCCACTGCTGCATTTGAATTAAACAGACCTGAAACAGAGGTCCACCACAAAGAAGGGGAGAGATCTAGAGTGCTATATAAGTAATCAAAGTTAATTTTAATCCTGTATAAAAGATATATCCTAAGTAAAGATTTTTTAAAGCTAATTTCTTTGATGACTGTCAACAAACACGCAATTATATCCTAAGTAATAAAAGCATGAGACTCGTGTATTTCTTGTCTGCAACTGGAGCTGAGAATACTGCAAATCAATCTGAATTTTTATGGGAAGCAACGTTCTCAACAGTATCATGATCATATGCTAAAAACAGATTCTGGAACTACCATGGGGAAAACTTGAGATAGCCTGTACAACTGTGCATTAAAACAGCCTTTGCCTGATTCAAAACCATTTAAAGAAGGACTTTATTGATGGACTGTTTAATGTCCTTGGATACTACTGAAGAATTTTTATGGAAACACTTTGTATACTGGATTATTAGAACACATTTATCATCCATTGCCTCCACATATATCTCACAGCTGGCTGACTTTACAATAGCAGTATGAATCAGAGCTACAGGGCACACCAAAATTTTCCTCACTAAAGGAAATGGAGTTCTTCAGGGAATTTACTCACTACTCTTATATTAGCAACATAATAAAGCAATTACAATGATCTCCATAAATTAATCCCATTAGAGAAGGAAATATCTTGAAAAAACAAGGCTAAATTCATATTATATAAAACTCTATATATGTTTAAGTTGTTAGGACAGCTATTCCCAAGCCCAGGGAGAAAGACTCACCAATATTACAGTATAGAGTGAAATCAATTAATAGGATATTGGACTAGATCATAGAAGGTTTCCAAGAGACTGCTTCCCATCAAAAATATTATTTGTAAAGTATGTCTTTATTCTAGGCAAAATTTGTAAAAATGTTAGTGGGCTCTGTCAACATGGTGACAAACAGCATCATAAACTAAACTCTTATTGACCATCAGGAACCACTGTCAAAAAAGAACAATTGTGAAGTTTCAGTCAGACCCCTCCTGCCTCCCCTTTCTGCATGGACCACCGAGGAGCAGAAGAAATGGCAGTTGGGTCCCAGGGAGGAGGACACTTCCCATCTCATGCACTTTGTTAATGCAGGTCTGTAGCCTCACTCCTGCATGTACCTAACTTCTGCTACTCCAGATCCTCAGCCTTTTCAGGAAAAAGTCCCCTCTATCCCTCTTGCAAAGCAGCAGAAGAGGAGGAGGGGGTTTGTACCACAGATGCCTTAGAAGCAGGCCTGCCAGCCCAACTCTTCAGCACCTGCTGAAGTTGGAGGATCCTTTCCCCAACAGCCCTTTTAATGGACAATCCTGTAGTACTTATGGGAGGGAGCTAATGAAAATAATCTCCAAAACCCCAAAGCTCAGAAGACCAGCAGATCTTTACCCCGGCATGGCTGTCTGACCCAGAGCCGGCTGTGAGGAGGGTGGTTGGCAACTCTCAGAGGAAGCAGCCCCACAGAGATGCTGCACTGCTGCCAGAGGTCTGCAGTTGGTGGTTCATTAGCAGCTGCCGCCGCTCCCCCAAGGGAGCACTTTGCAGCCTTCCTCCTGCCCTACCACATCCCTGTTCAAATTTGGTCAAAAGTTTTCCTTTGGAGTTTTTTTTTTTCTTTCTTAACTCATTTTTCCTTAGAAGAGTATCTACTTACTGTGTAAAGCACCTCTTTTTAATTAAACATTAACACTTATACCCCAAACACCACAGAACAGTGTGGCGAGGCCCTTGAGGCAGAGCAGGAGCCCCCTCACCACACCACAAAGGTGCTTTGCCCCCCAGCCCCCCCAGCCCCTCACCCTGCCTCTCTCCCTGGCCGAATGGCCGCTGGCATCCCCCACAACTCACCCCTCCTGCCAGCCAAGGCTGGGGACATCCAGTCACCCGCAAGGTCCTCTTGTCCCCTGCAGAAGGGCTTGCAGGGTGCCATCTTGGAGAAGGGAAGTGCTCGGCCTCGGTGCCACCTCCCTCCCCACAGAGGAGCCGTCATGGCTGGGGCCTCTCCTCTCCTCACAGCAGGCAGGCGGTGCCAGCTCCTTTGTGGGGCCTTTTTGCCCGTTTGGGGCAGGCGGAGCCCTCCACTTCTGTCAACAGAGGGCAACAGGCTCCCCGGATCCAGTCTGACGCCCGGCACCTCAGCGTGGGCCCTGTGGCCCCTCCCGGCAACCAGGGAGGGAAAAGGGGCCATAACCCCCTTGTGGGGAGATAAACCTCTGGGGAATATACAATTATCGTTTGCCTTTTTCCCCAGAAGCCCCCAAATAACAAGCCCCTGGGGTTACCCGGAGGGGAGCGGTGTGGGGCAGGAGTGAGGGGAGGGCATGCAGAGGCAGGAGCGGGAAGGGAGTGGGCGCTGGGTGCCCCAGTCCTCGGGAGGGGACGCCCATGGGGGTGAGGAGCCCGAAGGAATGGGGGATGAGGGGGAGAACGGCTGCAGAACAGCCTGTCCACATGGCAGACGCAGCTGGGCTACGTGCCCACCGACTAAAATAAAAGCTCATTATCCAGGGGCTATTTTTAGCGCCCGTTGAGTTCTTGATAGTTCACGTGCTGCATTTGTACTCCTGTTGCTGTGAAAAATCATATGCATTCTTAGAAAAATCCCATTTCCCCCCCATTTTGTGCAGTATCCTCTGTAATGAGGAAACATGGCCTTTAAAATAAAAACAGCAAATAAACTCAGACCTCAGTTTGCATACAGACTACGCATGAATACCAAGCATGTGCAAATGCATACTTAGGAATAGAGGTGCCAACTGAATGTTTTAGACTTCAAGTTTTCACTATCCATACCTCTATCTCAGCCTTAAAAACTTTCTATTCCGCTCTTTCCCAAATCCAAGCAATTCACAGGAAGAAAGTTACATGAAAACAATGGTTGTGTTGTCTCTTTCTGGCCCAACTTTGTGGCCTAACAAGAGGCCAACTTCCCAACTCTCTTAATTTTCACCAAAGGAAATAATTTAGACCCTGTTCCTGGGTCCTGCTCCACCCAAGGTCTGGGTTGGATCTTTGGATTACAGGTATCACACACAGCCAAAAAAGTATGTGGGGTTAGTCCCGTGGACTTCTGACTCTTCCTCATCATCTCTCATGGAGCCTCTTATTTCTTTGAAAGAAACTACCATTTTGGTTTGACAGTTTTATGTCCAATGTCATAGGTGCTGATGATACCAGATAAGTGAGGAATCAAGCCTGTGATTCTGCCTCATCAGTCTCTTACATGACATTCTAAAGACATTCCTCTTGAGGGGTTTTGAGGATTTTATTGGGGGGAAGGGGTGGGGTTTTTGTTTGTTTGTTTGTTTGTTTTTTTGCTGCTGGGAAACATCGTCCCCTTTAAAGGAGAGATTCAGCATGCAATTATTTTGAAATAAACTTGGGAAAGGGTTTCCTAACTCTACTTGGTCTATGGGATATGCTCCTTCAACTGTAGGTGGGTCTCCTTTGGCAAAGGCTGATGCTTGATGAAGAAGTTTAACAGTGTATGTATCATCCTGAAATTTTGGGCCTGATTCTACAAGGTACTAAAATGTACCTTCACCCCCGCATTCACCACATCAGACTCTCAAGGGATTCAAAGGGAGTCTGGGGCACCTGACCTCTCACAGAATCACAGTATAAGGGACTGAAGTTTAAAGATAATCAAACAGTTCTCCAAAAAACTGTACAGATCTGCATATTCTCAGCTTGTTCAGGAGTATAACAAATTGGTCTCTTTCACCAAAGACCAGCAGAAACTTCCACTGGGGTTTGCTGGAGATAGCTAATTGATTTGAGCTATATTCTGTAGACATTTTACATAGAAATCTATCCCAGAAGTCAGTTGGAAGGCTATTTTATTGCTCAGCTGTATAGCTGCTATTCAAAAATGTCATTTTTTTGCCATTTTTAGGGCCAAGCTTTTATTTTTCTCAGGAAGCAATTTTTCCTTCTATGATTTATGATCGTGTTGAATTGTCTAAGGTATGAAGTATCAGCTTGAAATTACTGTCATGTGCTATGGGAACCCAAAGGGAGAGTGTGGAACTAGATCTTCTCCAGCAGGAAAAACAGATGGTAAAAAACTAGGCCAACTGTGTGTCCAAGTAAATCCTGGAATGCAGTATGCAAAACAACACGTGTTCAATCAGAAATCCTCAAAAGAAAAGACCATTTCCTCAAGCAGATTAGCTACCTCAGATGAAGGACATTATAATCAAATAAGCAGCTTGCCATCCAGGTACCTCTGTAAGTCTTCTTTTCCTTGGTTTCCTTATTTTCCATGATTTCAACAGGAGCTGAGAATACTCAACACCATAAAACAGGTTTTAAGAGAGTTTAACAACAGGCACTGTCCCCAGACTTGAACTAAACAAAGAAATTTCTCTTGATGCTTAATAGTTGTCTCCTAAGACACCTCATGCTCACTTCTCTCTTTTGCTTCATTAGTCTCACTTCTGACTCTCAATGTGAATGATACACAATATGTGAAAAATTCTACCACATATATTAAACTGCATACTGTTACTCAGTCTTCTGGACATACCTTTGGAGACATTCACACAACTGCCACATGGGCAAATAACAGCAAGACAGAAACTTTACCAAAGCTCTGAAAGGCAGACATACAGATTTTTTATATATATTCACAAGAGCAATTGTTTTATCTTAAAACCTTTCTAAAACAGGCATATACTGCAGGCTTTGGCAGTAGAGATAAAATATTATGGGATCCAGCCTTACTTTTTCTCATCCAAATATACACATTGTTATAACAGAGGAATAGTTGCATCCAGAATTATTACTGCTGCTTGATGACCAAAATGCCTCATATACTGCTCCACACATGAAACTACTGCAAATATCCATCTCACCTGATCAACAACAGCTTCTTTGGGGTGGAGGAAAAGAAAAGAAGCATATACATGGTTCACTTAAAATGCAGTGACAAAAACAGCATTTGAAGGCATGTGTTCAAAACAGTCCCATATTGTTATTACAGATGGAAACAGTGAAGGAAGAGAAACAGAAGAAACAAAAGCCAGCTTTTGTGAGTTCCACAGCAATCCCTTATGATCCTGGGTCTTGTATAAGATGATTTGGAAGCTTTGGAAAGGCATTCAGGGTCTCTCCCTGAATAAGGCACTGTAACACACTGTCTTCCATGAGCCTGGCCCAGTGCCATGACAGTTTCTGCGTAATTCATTGCACGTTTTGCTAAGTGTTCTCTGTATATCTATATAGATATATACACATAGACATATATGTAATTTTCCATATGCTTTCCTGCAAAACATCAGAAAAACAAAATCAATTACATAATGGAATACAGAATTCAGAATATGCTAAACTTAGTACCTGCTGACATGTCGCACGTGCCCCAAACTAAACCAGAGATGAGTTGATTCGGAAGTTATATGTACTCTAAGTCTGTAGCTATAAATTATTTCTTCTCTCACAAAGTTTTCATACAGCCCAGCCAGGAGGTCTAATGTTTGACTTTCCAGGTAGCTTCTGCCCTTTTCAAGCCCCATCATCTTTTCAGCATATTAGCACTATTCCTCGCACTTCCTTGTGTCATTCTCCATGACAAAATGTTGATTTGGGACAAAACTAAACATTTCTTTTCAAGTCTTAGAGTTTAGATCTCCAAAAGTAGAGGGYAGTGTCTTGAACCTCATCATCTTTCAACATAAAATGCTTAAGAGATGCATAAAGCAGATCCCTATTCTTCTTATGGAAAAATGCATATTCTTCAAACATCGCTCTTCCTTCATCTTTTCTTCTGCAGTTGAAAAGAAAAGAGGTTCAACTAGAGAGATCAAGTGGCTGGCCAGATTGTTTATGGAATACTGAGATCTTAATTTCAAGATTACCAGCCTGGAATCAAAGTCAGCAGCAATCACAACCTGTAACTGGCCAGAGGCCTTTCAGTGAATATGAGTGAAGTGAGCAATGAACCCTCACCAAGACTTATCAGTAGTAAAAGCACAGGCTGTTGTAAGAACTGGCTATCCTGGACCAGGCATCAATCCAGTCCTGCATACCATCTCCAAAAGTGACCTGAAGTAGATATTCTTTCCATAAGAAATACGCCAAGTATAGTATTATCTTCCCACTCTGAGTGGTCAGTGATTTAAGGACTGCTTGAGATAGAGGTCATAATCTTAATGCCATGTTTAACAGACACCAATGGGTCTATCTTCCTTTAATTTGTCTAATTTTTTTAATCCATTTTCAGCTCACATGGTCTTCTGCATCAGTAAGCTTCACAGTTAGTTCTTTGTTTTCCTTTTGAACCAGTTGCTTAAAAAGATCATGAAATACCTTTTCATTTTTTGTTGTCAGAACTAGTAAATAATGACCTTCAAATTTACCTATTGTGTCTGCTGTGGCCATAAGCAGAAGCCACTATGAACAGTCCACTGCCTCTGATAAAACTCAGATATATACTGACTCTTTAATTTTACAAAAGAATGTCTTTTCAACCCTTTTTGATTCTGCAATTCCCAGTCATGTTTCAGTGAAAGTCTTTGAGTCTAGGGCTCAGACACCCACTTGTTATGTTTCAACCATACTTGTAAATTGGGATTATTTACACAAGAGTCTGAGAACTGGGTCCTTGATTTAACTAAACTACAGTTGTTACCTTCCACATGATGTGCTTATGTGAGTTCACATTTTATCTCAGTTCTTCTTCCTCTTCCTCATCTTCCATTTCCTCTTCTGAGTCGTCCTTATTCTTTGAACTGTTGCTAAATTCAAGGTTTCCTTCAATATCCAGTACCTGTAAGTGCTTTAGGTTTTGGAAGATACTTTCCTTCAGTGCTCCAACTGCAATCTTATTAAACCTTTAAACAAACAAACAAAAAGGCCTTCCTATTAAAATAAGCCTGTTTTTATATCCAACACAGAAATGAGGAGACCAGGAGGAAACCATTCTGTTGAGTTACTCTAACTTACCCTCACCCAAGTTACTCTAACTTTACACTGACCCACAACAGCGCTCTAAGAGTACTGACCCCTCTGGATGGAAAAAGGAAGGGAAAACAGGTACTGATTAGCAAGCAGGGCAAATGCAGTGACTGAACAAAGTTTGCTCACAGCACTCTGTATCATCACAAAGGTCCTTGCAGGAAAATACTGGGAAACATTAAGTATCTCCCACTGATTTCAAGTTCACTGACCAAGCTTTCAAAAAACTCCTGCTTTTCTCTGCCCCAGCCCCTCTTCCCCCTTCTATAATTATATTCTGCAAGGAAAAAAAATCATAATACTGGAATTCCTCCCCCACAAATTCTTTCTCTTGGTATTCTGCTTTCTCCTTCCCAGAGAGGAAAGGCATCTCCTCCATAGCCCACATTTCAAATTGTAACTTGCTTTTTCATGAGATTCTGTGTCATCCCTTGATAGTTTAAGTCTTCTCCCACGAAACTCAAAATACTAGTACAAAGTAACCCTTTAGAAACAAAGCAACATGCAATAATTTTTCATATGTTATTTGGGTTTCCAAGAATATAAAYAAACTCATCTGCAATTTAAGAACCTCTCACATATACTGCTTGGTCCATTACTCTTGAACATGCTTAAAATTGTATTCTGTCTAATATTCCAGATGTATATTATTGTTTCACAGCATTGCAGTGATTAATAGCCTCCCATTAAGAAATACAATTTAGCTTGGGTGGAGTTGCCTCCTAAATATGTTAGCAAAACAGTTTTGCAAATTCCTTTTTTCTCTTTATATAGAAATATAGAATGTGGTATGTGGTTTCTGGTTTGCATCCAAGCATTCACTAAAATCTCATAAATGTGAGCAGCTGAATAGACAGACTGCTCTAATTTACACCAGACTTTGTAATTTTATTTGCTTGGTATGGAATCATTCATCCAAAAAGGTATGATTCAGAACTATTCAGAACTACAGAACAGTTTATTTGCATACAGACAAAATAAGGCCTTATTTAGTCTTGTGCAGCTGGCAGCCGAGGCTTTTTGAACACATCCATGGGACCAGCTTAATCAAATATTCTGTAGGGTTTCATAAATTACTTCTAAGCAATGTTTTCAATAATGTTCCATCAGATTAAAATTTAATATATTACTGGGCCAGATTCTTGCTTCACTTCTTGTGGTATAAATCTTTGCTTAAATCAGTTACAATACCGTGACTTTACATTATATGTAAAAAAGGTCATATCTGTCACCTATAAAAACAAGGTCCTCATCCAACTGACAGAGTAGAAAAAAAAACAGAAAAGCTTTCTAAACTTAGTTACGTAACTGTCACAGTTGTAACTTGTCATCTGTTTCTGATAAAACTATCAAGGGATTACGCACAACTTGAAGATTATTCATACACGCCTTACTAGAGGGGGATTTTGTCAAAATCCAGGGCTAACAGACACAGGCGAAGCTGTAGTCCTACAAGTGCACTGTAAACTTTTAGTTCACAGGTGAATATTGAAATATGCCATTATGTTAAACATTAATTTCCCAAAATTTCTAACATGCCTCATCCATTCTAATAAGCACAGAAAGGACAAACTCTCCAAACAGAAAGAGCATTATTACGTGTATCAAGGTCTTTTCTGAACAGGTGAACATAGTTTCATCATACATTACTATAAAACAAAGTTGCTCATTTAGGAAGTTAGGAATTTAAGTACTTTCTAAAAAGTAAGCAATTATAAAATGGATGAGGGAGAAAAAATCTTGTGTGTTCAAGTGGAAGCTTGACCTTACCTGAGGTAAATCCCCTTTATTTTGGGTGTGGATTCAAAAGCATTCTCTGAAACCGTTGTGATCTTGTTGTTCTGAAGATACAGATATTCTAGAGATTCTGGCAGGCCTGATGGGATAGAAGTCAGCTGGTTGCCAGCCATGTCTAGTGACTGCAAGGAAGAGACAACAAGGGGTCAAATAAATAATTGAATTTAAATATCAGCAGTACTCCAAAAAAAGATTTAAGTTTGACAACAAACGAGCTTCCAAAGGCTGGCTCTATACACACACACCCCTCCTTTGGAAGTTTATCCATTGTTTTTTATATTTATATACACATACACACAAGTCTATAAATAAATAAATAAATAAATAWATATATATGCGTGCACTTATAAAAAACTTAGTATGGTAACAGTGCAGAAGTGAGATGTTTATGCAAAGCTTATCCAGGATTTGTTGTGTTTGAAAATCATCTGGGAACGGGCTTTATTTTTCAGATGGTATTTCGGTGAGTCTGCTTCAGAATCTCTCCCTTCTGGTGAGGTCAGGAAAATGACAAACACTGTGTGTGCAGTGGAAATAGTAAATTGTCAGTCATGCAGAAAGGTTCAGTTTGAGTTCATGGTGGAAAACTGAAGTGATATTTTTTGTAGCGTAAACTAATTTAATCTACCTCTAATTTGCATCAAGGTTAAGCGTGGCCATGACAAATCTGCTCTCTTACACTACCATTTAGCATCACGATTTCACGAGACATCATGCTGTTTCGTTTAGGAGTCCCAACGTTTCTTTATCTCTGTCCCCAGGCTTTAGCCCATGCCTGCTTAAAGTGAATTAAAAGCAGACTGGGTTTCAGATATGCATGAGAATTCCTTGGAAACTGCTACTGCAGACACTTCACTAGCTAAGGTTACATTACTTAGTGTTACACATAAAAACACCTGGAAATATTCTAACACAGACCAATGTATGAAGACATCAGGACTAAAGGCCATGATCATTTCTCAGATGAATTTTAAGCAAAGAAATGGATCAAAGTGTTTTGTTATCCTGTATTGTAGCATTTTCATAGCACCAAGCTGACATACTAGTTACACATTATTCAAAGCTACACTTCTGCAAATGATTGTCATGATTTCAGTGTTTTCATTCTCTACATAATCCCAGTCTGGCAAACAATTATGTAAATGTCTAGCTTTGCAATTGCAGATAGTCTTCAGTGATTTCCATGGAAACAGTGTGGACTGAAGTGTATGCTAAGTACACACACGATCAGGATCTTATGTGATGGTTATTTGTCAAATCCACTCAAGTGCACCAACTCATAAACCAATTGCACAGTTAAGCCCTTAATGATAAAAAAGATTCATATATGCTACCATGGAAATAATTAACAAGTAGTAATGCTGTTCCAGAAAAAAGCAACAGCCAAAAATACACCATTAGTCTAACAGAATTTTAAGTGTGTGCTATTATCTTAACCTTGTTTAATATGAACAGGGTTTGCTCTGGGGTAGGTACAACTGAAGGGCCAACGTTTGATTCAGTAACACGTTACTCTGGCTTGACACTGACTACAAGGGGGTGACAGTAGAATAAAAGTAATGTGAAGTAGCTATGAATCAGGCCTTTCGAGAAGGAAAGCTTGTCATTCCAAACAACAACTAAAGCTGCCTAACGGGTCTCATGACCTGTTTTTGTTTGAAAAAAAAAAAAAAAAAAAACAACTGAGCTGACAGTGCCTACATTTCATTAAGCTACTGCAGTGAAACAATTCCAGCATCTGTAATTCTCAACAGCATCTTCCTTCCAGACTACTTTTCATCTTAGATACATTTGCGCGTGCGCACGCGCACACACACGTATCACTGAGGCACCAAACAAATGCAAAATGTAATAATCAAGCCATGGACCAAATCTGCAGCTGATGCAAACAACAACTCTACAGATACTGTTGCTGCATTGCTGATTTACATTAACTGAAAAACAAGCTATTGTTTATTCCCAGAAACACCAGAAAGAGAAATGGATAGATAAGCGTTTGGATTGTCTGAAAACACACCGGGGGCCAGTGTGACATATGCTCCATGACCCTTATCCCTGATCTGCTCTGAGATGTACAAACTTTGCCTGTACAGTAACCTAACCATATGCACCCTAGATGGTTGCCATATGACATAGGTAATACCTTTTAGTGCAGGAAACAGGCTGTTGCCTAAAAGGAAATGCAGACAAATCCTTCAGCCAGTGTAACAACTCTGAAAGGCCATTTTGCACAGCACAAATGTGATTGTTCCTGCCTGCCTTATGGTTTGTGTTTAACTTTCTCCAACAATTAAGCAAATGAGAAGACTGCTGATTGAATCCAGACCTCCTAGCTGCTATCCAGGTGCCTTAGCCAGCTGAGCTGCTAAATCCTACAGCTTGGCCTGTCTGACTATAAGCTGATGTGGGAGCTTTGAGAATTAAGAGTGTTTTTGTTTATGCATTCCTTCCTCCTGCTGTCTCTCTTCAGAGCTGATTTTAAATCTTTTGGGAGACAAGCTATTTGAAAGGCATAATTTCAGTTTTAATGACAACATTCACTAATGTTTATCTGAAAATGTAGGACATGGTTAGGGTTCAGAAACAAAGATGTCTTTCCATTTCCCAGAATTAGCAGTACATGGTGGACCACCACCCTGGTCAGCAGTGGGAGGTACCCACCTCTGGCACAACAGCACATCATTTCTACTCTAGAAACAGAAGGTGTAGCACTTACAATGCAAGCCCAAAACATGAGGACCAAACACATCTAGTATTGGTGCTATACAGATTGGCTTAGGCAGACAGACRAGGACATCAGCATTACTAAAACAATTATAGAAGGTGATGTTTCTACCTGGAGACTGCTGAGTTCTCTCCACGCTCTTGAATAAATCGAATTTACTTTCAGTTTATTGTTGCTCAAATACAGTTCCCGCAGCTTTGTCATCCCAGACAAAGTCCCTTTTGGGATGATGCTTATCTCATTCTCCTTCAGCTTCAGAATCTGCAAGTTCTTTGGAAAGCCAAAGGGCACCGTGTGGAGATTGTTTCCAGAAAGATCCAAGGACTTTAGTTGCCTCAGTTTACGGAAGGCCTCCCGATGGATCTGGGGACTTTTGAGCTTATTGTAGCTCAGGTTCAGCTCTTCAAGGAAGTAAGTGGTAGCAAAGTCATTCCTGTTAATCTCAGAGATCTGGTTATGAAGGATCATAAGTGTTTTCACTCGCCGGGGCAGCCCACTGGGAATCTTTTCCAGCATGTTGTTGTACAGGTGGACAGTGTGCAGCTTCTTTAAGCCCTGGAAGGCTAACGGGTGAATACCTCGGGCTTTTAATTTGTTATTGTGGAGCAGAAGGTACTCCAGGTTCTTAATTTGGGTCAAGACATCTCTGCCAATCACCTTAATTGCATTCTTCTCCAGGTGGAGGAGGACGATGTTTCGAGGTAAACCACTTGGGATTTGTGAGAGGTTATTGCTGGACAAATCCAGATATTCAAGACTAGACAATTTCCTTGGGAAAGCAGGAAAGAAAACACTCTCCATTTAGATTCTGCAAGGTGAAATGATAACCAACTTCCCCTATGATTTTACAATCTTTGCTTTAGAGTCCTTCTCCCCGGCACAGCTCCTGTTACTGCCCTTTTTTGTCTCATGATAGGACTGATGTGGACAGCAAAACAGGGAGGTCCCATACTGCCATTAGGGATTAGGACTAAGCGCTGCCATTGCTCCCCAGCCACACTAGCAAGAGAACCTGCTAGAGTCCACAGATATCCAAACTGCCACTGGACTGAGACCTGAGATCAGTTTTGCAGTCTACTGTTCTCTCACTTGACGCCACAGATAGCAACATATCAGCAATTTCAGTGAACAAATACCACAAGAAAGATGCCATGGGAGCACCATTAGAACACAGAATTCAGCTCTCRGTTTCACAGAAACGTAGCCTGAGCACGAGTAATTTCTGTCTCTCTGAAACTGTATATGGAAACTGAAAAGCAGGCCTGCTTTTTAGATGATGGAGTATTACTCTTATGAAAAACAGAAATGCTAATTCAGTGTCCTAGGCTAAGGTAGTGAACTTCTCCTGACCCTCCAGCATTATGGAAGTGAGTCAGGGCTAGAGCTGCTTTGTGTAAGCTACTGAATCTGGATTCCACRGACTCAGTTGAAGCTAAAATAAATCCTCAGACCAGCCACTTACACCAACTGGATGTGGATCAATGGTATTATATGCCAGGACTGAGGAGTCCTCTATTCCCTTGTATTTCCAGTCAGTTTCTCAGTTCAAATGAGACTGTAATCTGCATGGCACTACATAACCCACTGCAGATGACTAGAAAGTTTTCAGGAAATGCAAGAACTAATGCCTTACAGACATTACGTACCRGTTACTACACTGCTATTCACAGCTATCCAAGCATGCTCTGAATGAGCAAATACACATTCTGGGTATACTCTGGCACTTCATTGCTGCAAGTTGTAACACTTCCCCAGCTTGGGTACATCTCAATAGTGCTGTGCTGTGCTGTACAGACAGTATCATGAGAGCAAGGAGCAATATCCAACCCCTCTGCTGACTGTGACTGGTGCCTTAGCTACAGCCACTGTACTCTGCTCATCAAAATCTTAACAGAAATTATATGTCCAACATGACCTGGAGGCGGACACAACACAGCTATGGTAAATTACTAAGAGAGGTTCCTGGGAGTGGGAAAGGAAAGCACAGTTTGATACATTTTCATGTCTGGAGATCAGAAAAGTTTACAGAATTAAGTTATGGGCAGGACAGATTATGTGATCTGGATTTTCAGGTAGAACAAGGGCAGCACTCAGTGTAAGCAGAGACACAAATGTTAACTTTTTGAAGTGCTAAGTCCCAGGCTAAATTTAGGACAGCCAAAGGCTATTTCTGTTGCACCAGTTTGTAGCAAAGCTTTTGCAGCCATCTGGCTATTGAGCAGCACCATTGCATCCCCTCCTGCTCCAGCAATCCATCTGCACTGGGGTACAGCTGTGCCAGATGAATTCACAACTGTGTATCTGCGGCTGCTTTCAAGTCACCTTCACAGAAACACAGAATTGGCTTTAGCGAAGATGAAGGTCTGGCCTTAACTTCCAGTGAACCTCCCTTGAAACTGGAAAGTCCCAAGCAACCTCACTTTTGACTGATTTGGAAGAACAGAGACCAGCTTTCAACATCGTTCTAGGTGGCCTTTTCCCAGAAGGCACTTAGTACCTGGTGTGAATGGGTCTGTGGCAATCAGGGAGTGATGCAGTCTGATGTTCAGTGTTGCATCTCTTGTATAAAAGTATTCTGCAGTGTGAATTCAAACCACTCACCCAGACCTTTGCTTTTGAATGGCAGCATCTGAATCTAAGTCTTTTCATACAGACTTAGCAGAGAAATGCATAACGTCGTGCAGCTTTTAATGAATGTACTTTTTAAGATGTACTTTTTTCAGTAGATATACTACTGTACCAGAAGAGATAGACAGACACAAACAGAGGTGCAAACTACAGATCTCGGTCTCACCAGAATGTTTCGTTGTCCATTCCTTCATTAGTCAAGTAGTTATTCTGTAAATACAGCTCCCGCAGACCTGTAAGTTCACTGAAGGCTCCTTTGGGAATCTTCTCTAGCTTGTTGTTCTAGAGTCACCAGAAGCACAAAGTACATTATTTGGCATGAAACAACATAGGACATCCAGGCTCTGCTCAACTAACACCAGGCAATTAAACTTCAAAAGGGTTAGACATAAGATATTTCAGGGGGCATTCTGCTTAAGAAATAAATACAAATGCTAGACTGAAATATTACAACCTATTTTTATTGATTCCCCATGGAATCTTTGGGCTAAGGAGTTAGAATT
Source organism: Phoebastria nigripes (assembly GCA_035582835.1). Classification (NCBI taxonomy): domain Eukaryota; kingdom Metazoa; phylum Chordata; class Aves; order Procellariiformes; family Diomedeidae; genus Phoebastria; species Phoebastria nigripes. The sequence continues at coordinate 1,608,269 of JAYKAV010000333.1, forward strand.
TGCTCCCGCGCTGGACAGTTTTATTTTGTATTCTTAGTCCGTCCACCTATGTGCAAATGTATAATGTAATCTAGGCAACTACCTCTGGAGTTTGCTCAAAATTTCTGCATTTTTTAAGATAGATTTCACTATAAAGAAGAATTAGGTTGGAAGCTGGGAAGCAGCCATCCTTCCAGCATTAATGGCATTCCAAAAGGTACAGTTCCTGCAACGTAGATTCCAAAATAATTAGTCCTGTTGCCTTAGTGTGGCTTTGGAGTAGCCAGCAGGCAGACATGAACAAAATATAAAACTAAATTCCACTTAGAAATTCCATACAGGAACTGTAGGAATTGTAAAAGGATATATAAAACACTAGGAATTATAAAAGGATATATAAAACACTGACACTGAATTTGTTAAACTTCCCACAATCCACGTATACCCAATAATGTGATAGACAGACTGGACTAGATTCATGTGCCAACTAATATAAAGTGGATACCACCACAGACAGATTTGGCTGAGTGTCTCAATGAATAGTGAAAGAAAAAAAAAGAAAGTACACCTTTTGGACACTTCTGGTCCACTATTGGCTGTCTCTCATTTCTTATTGTCCTGKTTTTTTCCCAGTCAAAATATCAAGGTAAATGTTACTACTGACAGGCAGTGCACTTGGAAACAAAATGCTCATTTCTCTCTTCAGCTCYTCTGCCCTTAACACAACTGGTGACAGCAGGGAAGGATACAAGTTCAAAGTGTAGTCCTCAAAGTCTGAGACCCCTTTGGGAGATAACGATTACCTATGAATGGCAATAAAATGCARGGGACTAGTAACTTCACACTTTGCAGAGAAATTCCAGCAATTTAAAGGATCAGACTGTGTGCCTCTTCTTCAAGCTGGAGAAGCCTGTTTTCTAAAGACTTTAATGGGAATTAGCAGTGAAACCTTCAAGGGAAAAGAAAGCTGGGAGGCAACACAGAACTGCCTAAGTCCAGGGGCTGATAACAGACTCCAGTCTACACACGTCCAAGGAGCTGTCAACACTAGGAGCAAGCGGAACCAGGATTCCCCACCACTGCAGCTCTCCCATTGTTAACGAGGCTGAGATCTCTAGCACAGACATGATGTTTTTATCGAAATCAGATGACACGAAATTAAAAATGCTGGAGACTAGTTAATACCACAACTTCTGCTATTGCACTATTGCTGGAGAAGTTGTAGCACTCAAGATGATCCAAACTTTCTCGGTGTTGTCTGAATTGCCAGTTCAGTAGCAAACAAAAATCACTGATGCTAGGAAACAGTAGTCTATGTGAAATGAGTTAGTGAGCAAAGCCAGTACATAGTGGGTAAGCAGCTGTCAGGAAAAACAGCATCATCAGTGGCAAACTTAAYTGGGAGGCCAGTCACTGGATGGCCATGGAGAATGATCTACCTTCTTGTACTAATACGTATTAATATCATTAAATGCAGGGATGAAACCAACAATGCTACCACACAGGCATTTGCAATACATTCCCCTGGAAACACAGAAAAGCATTTTTGTCCCCTGTGAGCATTTTGGTGTTTTGCAAAAACACRCTGTTACTTATGAACAAAAAAGTAAGGACATGGGAGACAGCTACTGCTGAGGATACAGCAGACAAGACTTAAAATGGGCCTGGGAATGTTTCCAAGTGCACTGAAATGGCTTGGCTGTGTAGTTTGAATCCCATACAAACACAGTACTTGGTCACAGTCGTAAAGGAATACAAAACCTTGTTGTTGTTACCTTTAAGTGTAATTTATATAGTGCTGGAGGGAGATTCTTTGGAACATACTTCAAGAAATTGCTGGACATGATAAGTATCTCCACATTATTAGAGCCATTGAACATATTATCAGGTAACCCAGCATCTGAAAGTTTGTTGTTATGAAGATACACAGATCTGTTGGAAGGAGAAAAAAGATGAAGTTAAACAGATAGTGAGATCTGGGGTTTTTTGTTTACCAAGAGAAAGCTGTTTAAAAACTGTATTTCAGTCTTTTCTTCTTTCCTTGAGATAATTAGATTTGTTTTTAAGATGTGCCCTTTAATTTAGCAAGGGATATAGATGCAAAACCAAATGGTTGGTCCAAATACTCTCTGAAATTTAGGTCTATTCAAAATCCAAACCTGCGTTTGAATACAAATTTCACAAGTAGCCTTATCTTCTTAACAAGAAACTGAGGGCAAGTCTGGGATTGTGCAGTGCTTTGAAACAAAGATTGTTGGTGGGGTGGCCTCACTCAAGAGGGTTAGAACTCATATCTGATTAATAGAATCATTAAGGTTGGAAAGGACCTCTAAGATCATCGAGTCCAAAAGATAGATATGCCCCCAATTTTAACTTCTATTTGGAATCAAATCTGGGCTTCCTGGGCTTGCGAAATCAACCTGTAGATCTCTTAAGAAAGGGCCCTCTCTCACCCCTCCATTCTTTCTGCTCCCATGAAGGCTGGAAATACCCCAGGAAACAGTYTCTCTCCTACTCCCAGAACTCAGAAAGGCATAGAGTACTGACAGAAAGACAGAGCAGATTTACTCCATCTGGGAGAATTTTGTTTTTTAATGAGCCTTTGGGATCGAGAGAAAGAGGCTTTCTTATTTTCCCTTTGCCCTTCTTACTTTTAACCTTTAATATTCACAGAAGAGTCTCTCCAATCAGATTTTTAAAAATTGATTCATTCTTACACAGGTTTTAATTCTGTATAAAACAATTGACCCCTATGAAGTTATTCTTGCTTTTCATTGGCTTAACTGCTAAATGAATTAATTTGACTTCTTTTCAACAAAAAACATTATAGGTTTTTACTGACTTCGATTACCCCTTCCTTTCCTGTGTCTACCCCAAGATGCAGCAGGCAGCCGAAATTGTAGAGACAGGTTAAAACTGCAAAAGAGCACAGTGTCAAAGTGTGCTTTTTTAACTTGTTCTTGGATTCTATACCAGTTGCAGAGAACTTGGCAACATCTTTCTGGAAGGAAGGAAAGGCTTAGTATGGAAACACAATCGTGCGATCACAAACTCCAGGGAGTTCAGAGCCACACTGAAAATATTGTTCACCCTGCATGGTCAGCTGTACTTTTAACTCACAAATATTTGCCTTTCTGAAAACCTTCTTTTCCAAACAATCAGTCTGAGACCATGAACTCTGCTGGGGGCAAATAAACCAACTGAAACAACTGTGTTAGGATTTTATATCAGCAATCTTGGAAATCAATGAATTACTGTTCTGATTAAAATTAGCATTGGTATAGGAGAGTGTGAAAATCACTTCAGAAGAGTGCAAGAATTTTAATATGAAAGCAAAACACAGCAGCTTCTGCAACTCAGATTAAGGAAGAACACATGTATAAATCTAGCTTCTTTCATGATGAGATATTGCCAGAAATCAGTGAGTGATTCAGCCTTTTCAGCTACCAAGAGCCTACGAGACTAAAGGCCTTGTAAGTACACAGTAGCTTCAGCTCTCAACGAATTCAGTGGGAACGGAAGGTTCTTCAGTTTGTCACAAGACTGGGCTCTAGGAGCTCAACTGGGTCAGCTACTATTAACTGCTTCCAAACTTGGATGCGTAAATTGCTACAAACAGAGTTTGAGATGTCTTTGCAGGATTTAGATGCTGCAGTGTCCGTATAGATTACTCAAAATGCCTTTGGAAAAGACCATATCTCACAGGAGGTGGTCTATGTGCATCTGAATTTGAGATGGGCCAATGTGCTCCACTGGATCCAGCTGAGGAAATCACAACCTGAAACTAGCAGAGAGACCTTTGAAACCTGATCTGAGGGTATGAACCACTTCTGAAGGTGCTAAAGTGCTTAGCTTTAATATAGTTAACTTATACTCAACTGCATTGAGTACTGTACTTTCAACCTGATTCTATTTTTTTAAATGAATGGACTATAATAAAACTAGGGATTTCTAAACAGCTAATCTCCATTTTGAGAAACCAAAGCTGCTCCTTTCAACTCACAACTGATACACAAATAAAATGGAGACAATTTAATTTTTATCTATGCAAAAGTGTCTGGCAGCTAGTAAAAGCCCTTGGAATGTGTTTGTCTGAGAGATTATTTGATCTTTCATGCTGAGAACAACAAACAGTCAGTTTCTTTCCAAAAAACATAAGTAGGCAATAACATGGTTTAGCCCGATAGTTTCTTATCACTCACCAACCACCTCCAAGCAGTGGCAGAACACTATTATTGTTTTACTTCTCGATCCCTTACCTCAAGTTTGGTTTCTGTCCAAATGTGAGCCCATATATCTTAGTGAGATAATTGGCTGCAAAATCTGCACTGATCAAGGTATTTGGTAGGAATCTCGGAGCCACTGTTAGCTGTAAAAGAAATACACAGGGGAATTCCAACCAAATGCAACAAATGTTTTAACCAAGTATTAGACCAGCAACAAAACACTTGCAAATTTATTTTCTCTAACCAGGCAAAAATAAATGAGACTGAACACAGATTGCATGAACAAAAACAAATTGTCCTCACTCACTAATCTCTCCAGGAAGGAGACAGACTTTTGCTCCAAGATATGTGAATGTTTGTTTTGGTTGGAAGAGTCCTGTCTCTTTTTGGTGGAAGAAATCAAGAAATTGTTATTCAGAGAGCAAACACGTTGCTTATTATTGTTCCTAATTCCTCAGTCTGCTGTGCCAAAAAAATCCAACCCACCTCAGAGTGGCCTACTACTTACTCCCATATGAAAGTATATGGGGGTGGGGAAAGTGTCACTTTATATGTCTGTTCCAATATTGCATCCATTTACGATGATCTTTTCAACAGAGGATTCAGGTTCCCAAAGGACAGGGATGCTTCTGAGCCAAATGATGAAATATCAAATGGGACTTCAAAGCAAAGACCTACTGTACAGGGATACTTTGTTCATTAAACAAGAGACATATCAGAAACAAAATACAGAAAGGTCCTGTCTCCAAAACTTTGTAATTGACAAGAGGTATAGGATTTGATGTGTGTGCTCTTGGCCTATTCCTATTTTTATCAGTGATTTGAAAAAATAATGCTAGGAACGTCTGCATCTGAACAAAAATTGGTGGAGTGAAAACTAATGATTAAAAAAGCTCAGTTTTACAGAGCATCCAGATAACACACTAGCTAGGTTCACTGAGTGGCTGCTAGTAGCCAAGTCATTCATCTAGAAATCAAGAATACAGGTTACAACACAGGCTGGAGGACAGTTTTCTAGAAAGCATAAACCCAGCAGATATATGCATCAAGATTAAACCCTTGGGAAACAAATTCTCAACACGGTGCTATAGTAGATATGATCCTTGAGTACATAAGCAGAAGACTACTGAATTGCAGTAGGCAGGTGCAATCACCGTGGTTACAGATGCTAACTATAGCACTAATGAGACCACTCTTACAATATTTTATGTACACTCTGAAAGGCTCTGGCGAGAACATCTTTTCCAGGGAGATACTGAAGTCTTTGTCATCTAAAGCTTTGAGATCAGGATGGGAAACTCTGGGCAATGGAAGAAATCTGCCTTCTAGTTTGAAATTCTTTGAATCTGTAAAGCTTCTTCCTCACAGCACTGTTGTGTGAAAGAGGACCTAGTCCTTACAGCCAGCTGGGCACAGCAAGACTCACATGATGAGAAAACATATTTTTCAAATTCTTATTCCAATAAACCTGCAATTGGTTATTAATAATAATGTAAAACCAAAAATATTTAAAAGAGGAACAATGTGTGAGGGAACAGACACTTTATTGGAGAACTGCCTAAACCAAGCCTTAAACTACGTATTTACCTAAAGGGTGTCTAGATCTCTCTCTACTAGTTTGCACTGATGGACTATATCCATGAACCTGCAATTTACTGGACTCACAATACAGTCCTATTTTTTAAAAGATGAAAGTACATTATTTACCGTTTTTCATTTTCACCTGTGCCAAAACCTCCACCCTTAAGCTGTCTTATAACGTTTAATGGGCACAAACACAAGAAAGATCCTTCCCACAGATCACACTCCTATCAGTATTTCCAGATAGTACGTAAGCAGTGGAAATGGGCATTTTATGTATTACTACAGTTGCCACAGTACTGCTTCGGCTTTACCAGTAATCTCTCACCTCCTGACCTGGGAGATACGATTTCAGGGAAGCGGATAAAGGCACTCATCTCTGACTAGGAAGGTCTGAGAGTGCCTCAAAAAGAAATAAGTCTCTACCGTAACATAATATTGAGAATTCAGACACAGGAAATAGACTTAATCACTTTCATACATGGTGGCACATTTAAAGCTTTTCTCCTGAAACACGGTCTGTTAGGTCATAACTTTTATACAAAACGAAGGGCGTGGCTCAGGTATGTGAAATGAAAGCCATCAGAACCACAAGAAAGAAGAAAGAGAAAGAGAAGTTTCATCCAAAAAGAGTTTTCACTTGCTCAGGACTTTGCTTTGGCATTTCAGCACTTGGTCATAAGACTAATTGTTCTCCACTCGTTGACGCTTGAAGGATTAATGCTGGATTGTTGTAACTGTTCGCAAAAATAAAGTTGACTGACTAGCTTTGTCTAGTATATTGCCTAATAAGTAGCAATTTGCATTTCTCCAGCTGCAATTTTCTTGCAGCTTTACTGCTGGATCTTCCTTTCCATATGGCAGATGGTGTTTCTCCACTGTTAACTGATGAGGTAACCAATGAACTCAGAAGGATTATACAAAAGTTATTACCAGTTTTAGAACAAGTTTTCTTGCTTATAACAAGCTTTGATATAAACAGAAGTACTGGATCCAGGTGAATCCCGTATCACTTTGGGGATATGGGGAAATGTAAAACCTTCAGTCACCAAAATCACCAGCTTATAGTAAATAATAATGACAGCTCAGGATCTTGTCTACAGTTCAGTGGAAGATATTTCTGTTATTAACAAGGCGTACCGTGGATACTATGTGATAGATACAAATTATGAGAGTGGGGTGAAAAATTAAAAGGGAAACTACAGCATCCGTTCTTTACTTGAAGTACTTGTTACTCATAAGCCACAGAAGGCTTTTAGTCTATTATGATATTTCTTTTCTTCGACCAACTATGCTAGTTTAACGAAAGATAATTTAGCTACATCTGATGGGATCACAACTGAAGATAAAGCAGCATTAAGATAATCCATAAAACAAGGAGCAAACTACCAGCAAATCCCTGCTCTCCTCCAGACACCACAGTTATTTGATCTGCAGTGTTTCCTGCTGCAGAGTGGATGCAGTTTGAAGCCAATCTGGTTTGTCCTGGCTTGTGATTTATAAAGAAATGTGTTATTTTTGTGGGTCCACAGCTTCTCACTGTAACTAGTTCTGACATTCGCTGATGTTTGCATTTTCTTTTGGGATCTTTTTCTCTCTGCAGTAAAGCCAGAAAAACCAAACACTTTGTTTTGTCACACAGGGAAAATTGGAGTGCAAAGTTCTGGAATATTAGTCACAGTCTGGCTTGTGCCTTTTTATGGAGTTATTAACTGCCAAGATTGTTATATGGAAATGGTGCTTGAAAGAGAGAAAAGAACACAATGTTACTGTACTAAGGAATGGGTTCTATTCTCAATCACTCCATACAGAAATCTATGCAGTGATTCTGGATATGTCTTGGCCTGACTGAAACCTGAATATGGCCACATGTATATAAACAAAACATCAAAAGGTCACAGATTTTAAGAGGATAATAAAATATATACACAGACATGCATATAAATATATATATATGGAGAGAGAGAGAGAGAGGGAGGGATGGAAGGGCAGGGTTTTTGTAGACAAAAGCAGCTCTGCCTGATGTTTTAACTTATACTTTTCTGTGGCATCCCAGTTCCATCTGTAGCAAGTATTTGTGGACAATCACTGGGAAAAAAGAAGGCCATAATGGGAACCACCCAGATATAAGGGTATGTGAGAAGTTATTTCATTTCCTAGCCTTGGCAGGAAAGATGTGCTTCTGTTGTGACATCCAACTTGGGTCATTAATAGGAAAGCACCTAGGATCTTCTCCATTAAAAAAGAAATTCAGCTCCTACCACTGCAGCTAAAAGAATAAATTCGTTACTTGCTCAGTTTCACTGTGTGTGGGTATCCCCCCACATCAAACCTAGTAAGAATGGGAGTTAGGGAAAACTGGATAGCTTTTTACAGATCTTGATGGCTCAAACATAGGTATTAGGATGCGTTTGTTCATAAATTTTTCAACCATCCTCATCTGATGAGATTTCCAGCATTTCACATCATTACCCCACAGCTTATTTGCATACAGGCAGCTACCAACTCTGTGCGCAGCTGATCCAAAGCCTACTGAAGACAGTGGTAATTTGTAAATGCAGGGGCTCTCTGTACCTTCCTACACACGCAAGGGAAACCTTTCACCAGCTGCACAAATAAATAAGTGTTCAAAATAGACTGGCATGTGTACCCTCTAATTTTTTAGCATACTAACTGATTGTCTTGACCTTAGATGAACCTGCATTAGAATATCACTTTAGCACAATTTTACTTATGTAGGATATATATTTTAAAAGAACTGAAGACTTGCTTGTTTAACTTTCAGAACCCGATTAGAAAAGAACTCTGAAAGCCTTGTGAGCCTCTTACCTTATTGTTTGCCAGGTACAGGTAATTCAGGTTCTCCAGATGCTCAAATGCTTCCTCTGGCAACCCTTAAAAACCAGAACAACTCATCAGTGATGTTGTCACTCTGAGTGAAAATACCAGAGGGTAGCTTTCTCTCTCACATAATATCTTTAATGTGAGATTTAAATATCTTTCATTGCCACTGAAACAATCTGACTCAGACCTATTGTTGTCTTTGGTTTTTTCCTAAATTAAAAAAAAAAAAACAAAAAACAAAAACAAACAAACAAAAAAAACCCCCAACAAAACAAAACAAAAACCACAGATTGTTAAGAGCAATGGAAGACCATTAAAAATCCTAAGCGTCAAAGGCCTGTGGCCAACCCCACTGGCAAGGGTCAGGTACAGAGCTGTGTAGACTTGCTGTATGGCTGATCATCAGTGCTCACAGCAACCGTGCTATCTGAGAAGTTTCTTTTGTCATTTGCTCATGAATCTGCAAATCAGTTTTCTTGGAAGAACATAATCTGAGGTTGTTTAATGATCAGATCAATCTGATCTACGACCATGATGTTGCCAAAATAACACCAGTATCTGCATGTCATAACCCTTCCCTTGTTCTGCTCCCCCACAATCCAGATAGCCATGCATAACCAGCTCAGAGAGCTGATCCAACTCGGAGCTTACCCTCCCCCAATAATTACTAATTTTCAGCTGAATCACTCCACATCCAGCTGATCACACAAGCACAATTGCTGTCACAATGGAAAGGCTGCAAATAACATTTTCACCTGGCACTTAGATAACCGTAAGTCAAAGGTGAAGCTATTTCCCACGTCAAAACATATTGGAAACTCAGGGCTGCACTGAAGCTTGTGAAAGAAACATCAAGCCCCAAAGGTAATAATGTCAAAGTCTGAATCTATTAAGCACAACCTTCCTTGTGCTATGTAAGAGTGCTATGTTTTGGGTCCCATGCATAATATGACCACATTCTCAATAAAGGCTGTTCTCTATCATTGGAATAAGGATAGCAACAGCATTCAGAGCAACTGGGTGACACACAAGTGAACAACAATTATATCTTCTTTATTGCATATCCTCCTCTCTTTCTTACTATTTACTCCAATTCCTCTGTTTCTTTTGCTTTCCTTACTATCCCCTTGTCAAGTTTCTCTAATAAGCATATGACTTAGTAAGCAAAACCTGCCTACAAAAATCAAAACAGTTTCAGAAGAAGGACAGAAGTTGCCTTATTTGTAATATATTATTTATATTAAATTCGACAAGGACTGAACTACTGCACTAACTGACTGACTAGACTGAACTAAACAAGTAGATTAAGAAACAAGGTCAATCAGAAGGAAATCATTCAGCGTGTAGACATTTCTCTTTCTCAAGTGCATTGCATTGATGTGCCTGTGGGACTGGAGGGAGTTTCCTGGACGAGAAGATCTCACGCCACAGTACACAGTGCTGCTGCCAGGTCTCCTCCACTGGTTCAGTAAGGCTGCATTTTTACACACTGAGTATTATGTTTCGGATGATAAAGTGCCTCCATGATCTATGTGATGGCCAAAGGAGTGAGGCTTATAGCTAACCACTCCAGTCAGGTCAATCCATCACTCTGTGGCTTTCCTTATCAGCCGTCACTGGTCTCACTGCATAAGCTGGTGTTGTGGAGGCACAGGCTCTGTCCACTTCACGGCTCTGCCAGCTTACCTTTTGAAGTTAGCCTGTTGTTTTGCAAATTGAGAGTTTCCAGTCTGTAAAGACGAGCAAGCTCTTCTGGAAAGATTTCTTCTATCTGGTTATTCTAAGAAAACGGAGAGTATTAATCATCAGCAAAGTAATCCAAGAAAGATCCCAATTAACCCAGACTATGAACTCCAATAAAATTTGGAAATGAACCCACCATGTCAAATCATTGTCAACAGACTTCTCTCCGTAATGAGCCAAACTCAGATCTCAAAACCAAGACATCCAAAGCCAGCAGCATTTGAAGGCCTGAACCACGTGCTGTAGCTTGTGCTCATCTCCAGAAAAATCTGGCTTATGCACTGGTAGCACACAAAGAGTGTGATTATGCCTGGCAAGGCCTATAATCCATCTGCCACAGCCAAACCTCATAGCTGCAGCAAAGCATTTGCTACAAGGTTGGCACTGCAGATTTCCAATTTTATGTCTTCTGTTATTTATGTGTTGTTTTAAAAACAACTCGTCATGGGCAGGGAGAGTCAAACTGGGCTCACTTTCTCTGGTTTTACTGTCAGGGGTGACTGCCACCAGATTCTCATTAACATGCTGACTAACATTTAGATCATTAATGAGTGATTCTAGTGTTTTAGCATGTAGGGGACCAGTCAAGGACTCACTGCGCTGGAAGCCAGGCCAATAACACAGAAAGTGACAGCTGCTGCTCTAAAAAGCTTCTTTGCTTTTGACAGTAGAGGCCGGAGCCATGGCTAGCACATGCCTGGGACAGATCTGCTGAGGAAGGTGCCAGCTTACATTACAGTTTTTTCTAACTATGCTGCACTCGGATGGAAAGCTCTGAACAAAATCTGCAATTTATCCATTGAATAGAATTGGCAAATGAGAGCAATAAACAAAAAGCAGTTGGTTAAGGGCCAAAGAAGCATTACGGAGAAGCCTGGAACCACTGCCACCGCTCAGAGGAGAAACGGCCACGGGGCTGCCACGCTCCAGCCCTGCCCATGTCCTCAGGTGTCAAAGCACGGCAGGGAAAGGATGCCTGCCCAAATGCTGGTCATAGCGATCAATTAACTAACAGCAGAGCATGGAAACCTGCTGGCAGCCTAAGATGGACTGCTGCTTCCACCTCAAGTTCRAATCTCATATCCTTACATGCCCTTGTCCTGACAAGACGTGATGTCTCTGCAGCGTAACCATTTGCTGCATGCACGGCCTTAGTTTCCCAGGTGAAATGACCCAAGAGTCTCCCAGCCGCTGGCAGCCCAGCAAGCGCAGCACCAGCTGTCTGGATGTCACAGGCAATGCCACTCAGTGTGACGGATGGCTTCGGCCRTGTTACACCTGCTCCTTGCTGAGTCCACGTGCTGCAGGGAGAGGGCTTGAGGGAGACAGGACTCTGGGGGACACTGGTTGGGTCTGTGTCTGGACTGGTACACCATGTTTACAACACTTCAGCTAACATGTAGTGCTGCCAGAAAATTTCTCATTAATGAAGTAATTTAGCCCATCCTCTTCAAAGACACCTCAAAATGAAAGGTCTTCACCAGAAACAGTAATTATTACTTTGGACAAAAATTCTTCTCTTGGAGCTGGGGAGAGAATAACAAGAAAAACCTCCTATCTTTTTTCCTCCCTGGATCTGTGGGGAAGAGAATTGACGCCAATAACCGCGCATCTGTCGAGCACGAGGGCTGGGCCTGCTGCACCTCCTGCTTCCGACGCCAAGCCGAGGAGCCGCTGAAGGAAGCGGGAAGGAGCCGGGTCCAGGCGAAGGCAAGGACACGGGCCTGCGCAGCCCAGGGACGCCCCGGAGGCGGCCGGGGGCACGTGTGGGAGCTGGGTGGTCCGCGCCGGCGCGGGCACCCGCGGCCGGGGCTCGGCTCCCTTACCTGCAGGGAGAGGTGGTTGGTCAGCTCCGGCAGCAGGAGCGGGAACTCCTTCAGGTCGATGCCGCCGCAGTCCACGACGCCCTCCTGGGTGCAGCCGCAGTCGCGGGGGCAGGCGGCGGCCGGGCCGGGCGGCCGCCGCCGCTCGGGGGAGGGCACGGCAGGGCAGGGTAGGGCGGGCGGCGGCGGGCGGGCGGCGGCGCAGCCCAGCGCCAGGAGCCCCAGCGCCAGCAGCGCCCGGCCGCCGGCGGGCATCGCCCCTGGAAGCCGAGAGCAGGGCGCGGGGTCAGGCCCCGGCGGGAGAGGGCGGCAGCGCCAGGGCCCGGCCCGGCCGAGCCCCGCGCACCTCCCGCCCCGGGAGCCCGGGGCGCCAGCCCCGCCGCCGCCCTGCGTTCCCGCTTTCCCTGGGTGCTTTCACGTGCTCTCAAGGCGGTCTGGGGACCGGGGTGAGACCGAGCAGCGCTGCCCGGCCCCGGGCCGCCAGCCTGGCGCTGCCCCGCCGGCGGGTCCCCGGCTACAGCCGGCGGCCTGGCAGCATCCCCTGCCCCGTCCCCGACTCCTCATGTTACTTATTGCTTTTTTTCATACTGAGAAAGGCCAGATGATCCCGGAGATTTATAGAGGAGGTTATGCAATGTTACTTCTATGTAACTGTTAGTCGTACTGTTCCTCACAGTTTTGCATAGGGAAGAAACTCTTCTCGTTAATGTAAACAAGGTATGCTGGAAAAGAGTGACTCATGCTGTCAGGATGCCTCYTGGAGGGGCTGCTTCATGCGCATCGAACGATAACAAAATCTCATGGCTACTGAAAACAAAACGGGCTTCCTATTGATTTTGGACAGTGCTGATCTGAACCTTAGAGGCCTGGCTAATGTTCAGCTTTTATCTTTCTGGCAGCAGGTTAAAATAATTCAAACAGAAGTTGAATATCTACTGGACCGGCCAGCTGGCCCTAATCCAGCCCGCTCGGTCTCATTTGTTGCCCTTCTCAGATTTCATACATAATGATTTGCAGTAAGGGCTGGTAATGGCTTGTCTTTTACCCTTTTGGCTATTCTTTGCAGAAGTATTCGGCAGTGAGAAATTCTTACTTAGGCTGATCTTTTAAGGTGAAAAAGCTCAATGGATTCATGACCTTAATACGAAATAAGTACTCTGTTCACCTCTGCTAGCCCAGGTTCCTTCTGTGCATCAGAAACATGAACCTCCCAGAGCCAGACTAGCAGCCCTCAAAACTGGCACATCTCCGTTTACATCCACAGGGCTTTGCTGCTTTGCACCAGCTGAAACTCTCTCTGGGGCTCTCACAGACTTTCGGTGCTTGGGAAGCACTGGAGAGATCCTGCTCTCAGTCACAGCCATGAAAATCTTAAATAATTTCTTTAAACACTGACTTCTACTTGAAAAAATGGGAGAAGGTGGGACTGCAGGACAGAGCATCCCAAGACATGGATGGTTTTGCTCTGGTCCTGGTCTTTCCTACCAACATGCTGGGTGATTTTAAGCATTTAACACTGTTTGCTTGATCCCTCTTCCCCCTGCTCCACTMTTCCACAGCTTCCATATCTGTGAAAGCTGAATATAATGAAATTAATCTCCTTTATAAAACATTCCAGAGATCAGGTGGTGTTCCTTATATGGCAGCTAGATATTACTAGTGAGATCAAAATTGGCCATATGAGTATGCCAACAGTGGATTAGTAAAATCCTTAGTATTTGGTGACGTAACCTCAGAAAATATTTCAGAAATCTCAGAGAAAATAATCTCAGAAAATAATCTTACAAACTGTGATGTATCAGATCTCTAACCAAGTATTTTTCCTATATATCAGCTTACCCTTATAGATACTTACGAAAGAAACTAAAGAAAAAAAAAAAACTTCTTATATGCAGGTCACAACCAGCCCTGCTGTAACAATACCAACACTGTTCCCATAGCACACAGTTACATCACGGTTGGTATTAGGCTCTATAGATTTGCAACATGCTGACTTTTCCAGATATATAGCTGAAAAGATGTTAAAAAATTAACATGAAATATTGTATCTATTGCACACTAAAATTTCTAAGGCAATCTCACCCCATTGTCATCAATATGCATGCTTCTGCTACAATGCCTTTGAAGTGAATGCWGCTCTGGTGCCACAGGGAGACACTTCAGATACAGAAAAATCTGCTTGCATCTGGACTGCAGGCAGTAAAACCAGGCATGATTTTGATTTTCCTTTAGTTCAAAGAAAGTCTGAAGAAACTCACTCCATTTAAACTCATTCCCACAGGCCTGATCCAAAGCCTTATTAAGAAACCTTATTAAACGAGTCACTCAAAACCCACTAGAAAGAGTCCTCTTCCCTTGCTGTCAGTGGGCTTTGGATCAGGTCCTTCCACCCAAAGACTGAAGTTACACTGAAACCAGTTCAGGGATTTCTGTGGTTGCATCTTTCTGAGTCCAGACAGAACCACTGCTGATTTCTGCACTTTGCTGCCACACAGCACCAGAGGCAGAGTGCTACAAAAGGCACAGTTTCAAGAAGCAGCTGAAGTTTCAGGAGTTACTGTATGCTTCTCAGTGATTACAGTTACTTCAATAAACAACAGAATCATATTCAAAGTATCTCATCTCTGTATCTGTTATTCTCCACACGCATTCTCACAGGACACACGCACAGGGATGGAAAAACATCCTCTCCTTCAATATCAACAGGTTAACTGAATTTGTTACTTACATTTAATATCCTTTCTAAAAGCTGCAGCTGAAAGGCAGGCTGCTGGATGTCGTCTGACAACCCAGCATTTAAAAAAATAAAGCGCTGAAAAACTCACCTTTGCTGTCAGAAATCAGATGAATGGAGAAGAACATTTCTCTTGCCCCCACAGGCTCCCTCGGCTCATGCCATGTCAGTTACACGCGCTGAGCTCAGAGTGAGTCTCCCCTTTCCAAGCCAGATCCTTTCCAGATGTGAGCAGCAGAATTAGAGAGAGTAATAGGCAACCCTCTACCAACGAGAGTTTCCTGCACTTCCCAACAAAATCGGAGAGGAATTTTCCAAAGTCACCATATGGGAAAATGTGAGTAGGAAAGAGGAAGCAGCTATAGTCTGAATATAAAGACTTGGGCAAGAAACAATCTCCCATTGCTTTTTGTCAACATAGTTTGCAAGATCCATGAGAGATGCCAGAAGAAAGCATGCTGGAATTGACAGAAGAGAAGCAGAGACGGTGTGTGCTCTAGCATTTCATTGCAGGATACCGGAGCTGCACTATCTGTAACTAAGTCTTTAATTTTAGCTGCATTCAACACAAAATCTGAATTCCAGGTGGGAATGTCCTCCTATTCCCTGGGGGTCTGGTTCAAATTAGCCAGCAACAGACAGATCAGCAGTTTTTTCTGCATTTCATCTCCCTCCCCTTTAACTCCCCCTGGTTTTCAAACCATCAACTGCTCTTCAGGGACCAGGGGTAGATAGGCTGAAACTACAAATGTCTTAGAGGCAAAGTCCCCAAATTTGATGTAACACCCCATCTACCCAATCTCTTTTTTTTCTTCTAAGCCCCATATTACAGCACTCCACCACACACACACACTCCAGCCCTGGTCATGTTCAGTCCAGAAGCCTTCCATTTCTTACTTCTCCCCTCCTGGTAAAAAAGAGAGGAACATGCTGTTTGTAACACAGAATGCTCTAAGTGCAGCAATACTTCCAAGAAAGCAACACAGCTTTTTGTCACCGACAGCAGAGTTACTATTTTAAATATAAAGCCACCTGTTTTGTGAATGCCCCACAGCGCTCCGTACAGTACCTCCACAAAATCTGCAGAAGATCTGTCCTCACCAAGAACACGACCTTCTTGCTGAATTCCAAAAAAGGGACACTGATTCTTTCCTCTAGACTCCAGCTGAACTAAAGTCTAAAGCAATTAAGTTATTTCCTCCCTCTCTTCTTCCAGGCTCATATCAACTGGAGCTGATCCCCCACTGTGCCACGTGTAAGTTTTCAAAAGTTAGTGTGGGAAGTGTGTTTTTACTAAAACAAAAATAAAAACAAAACAAAACTGGCTGCTTTTTCTTAGTGATTCAGAGACCCAGGATGCATCTGCCAGCTACCCTTTCTATACTACAGTGCCCTGAGCCCATACAACAAAATTTACACAAGTGTTTTCAGGGAGGAGGAAAAAAGTGTGCTTATGTTGGGGGACCACCCCATCTTACCCCAGTCTGCAGACAGAGAGAAGGAGGAGTAGGGTGATTACCTGGCTCACTATTGATGCCAGAGCAGCCCATAAGGGAGAGGAGGAGAGCAGGATTCACACTTCCCCAAAAGTGCCTTTTTATCTGCGTTTTTGTTGTATAAGTATAGTACTTAGCTGTCATGTAGCATCTAGAGGTACTATAGGACATTATAAAAGGAGGGGCATTATGCCTCCTTTAGCACGGAAACAGAGGCATACAAGTGTCATAACCAACCCAGGATTATCCAGCAGGACAGAGCCAGTACTAGAAACCAGATATCCCATGTGCAAAGGTAACACTTAACAGCCTTACACTATGCTACAAATTACTTATATAGCCTGTTTTTTTCCAAGCTTTCACTTCCTCCACATCTTACCCTCTTACATCAACATATCCCAAACTCACAGTCTCCTATCTCCAGGCCCCATGCTGCATTTCCATCATCAGAACCCACAAAACCCACAGGAAAAACAGAGCTGGAGTCAAACCTATCTAAAGGCGTTCTAACCCACCACCAAGCCAAAGGCTATGCCCGAGCATGGTATATGGACTCAGGCAACCACTGTTTCCTCACTACAGCCTTCCGGTGCTTTCAGAGGAAAAGAACTTCCACTGCAAGACTCACAACCTAGAATTAGTTGCAGGAAACATTTCTAGTCAAAATCGAGTCTTTGTACTCTTGGCATGTTCCCTGCTGATGGGTGACAGGGGTGGTTGCAGCCTAAATGAAGAAACATTTCCAGGTTTAAAAACTGAAGCTGAAGACTCAGTTTAAACTTTGGTACAATCACTTCTTCAGATCACGTAGATGGCAGAGAAACAGGCCCTTGGGCAAACAACTGCTAGGGTACTTCACTGAACAACTGGCAGCTATCACAGACCGCACGTRCCACAGCACGCCATAGTGCTTTTGCAATGGGCCTGGCACACAGGGCACTGTGTAAGACCCAACCTTCTGCACTGGCTCCAGCAGAAAAAAGCCCCAGTGGTGGTCAAGGACAGACTTTGCTAACTTGAGCTCTTATTTTTCAAAGATACTCTTGCAGACCTCAGCATGAAGACATGTCCAGGGCCAAGCTGCAGTATGCAGTACACTATATTCCACTACTATAACTGAGAAAGCCGGACGACTTGCCTAAGTYACACCAAGGCTGCACTTGCCTCATGGAACCATGGAGGATCAGGACAGCACAGAGGTAGCTCAAACCCATGAGACCTGCTCAGCTCTGACTTTGCAACTATTGCCACTATTGTCCTAAAGAGATTATAGGCTAAATTTAGATGTGATATGATAAACTCAAATAACACACACCCCAGTYGAGCAACAACATGGCAGAGAACAAAAGGTATAAGCAAATCCATTGAAGCATGAGCTCCAAGAACAGTGGTTCTACAGGCAGCTATATATCAGCTCACTTGTGATCAGCATAGAGTGAGGCACAAGGCATTCAGGAGATTTAAGTTTTAGTGGTATCTTAAAAGGTAATAAAACGTTCTTTACTCTCACCTTTATTTATCTGATTTAAATAAGACTCTACAGAAATACTGGCATTCCTGAAGTGTCCACTGCTATATGCTGATACTATGCCTTTATTTGAAATGAGAGAAAAAAGCCCATTAAAATTCTTTTAAGTAACTTGTTGTCATTTGCTTTAAAAAATGAATAATCAAAACACAGAGAGTAAAAGGGGGTTTTGTCTCCAAAGCAGGAAGGGAAGTATTTTTCAAACCTAAGTACGCACAACAGAGCCTGGCCATGAGCCTATTGGCATCTGTGTGTTGATCCGAATGAACTTTAAGATGTCTGTTCTCCCAGAGGACATGTACTGTTGTAAAAAAAAAAGAAAAAAAATCCATGACTGCTTTTAATCTACCTGAAATATGGGATACAGACATAGCATATTTTGTACTTGTTTTATACTACCCATGTTCCTTTTAGCCTGCTGCAGCATTATTAGGATATTTCTGTTCCTCTATCACAGTATATAGCTAACATTTCCCAGAGAACCCACCCAGGGCCATATAAAGCCATCTGCTTTTAAGTTAGCAATGAATTCTTCTTACAGATACAGGGTACAGAACAGCTCACACTGTCACTCCAACAAATTACGCTGCTGTTTATTTAAGTAATAAAGGAATTTGTTCCAAACAGTTGGGGTTTTTCCCAGCATTTGTTCTCCACATGTGGTTTGCTTCCTCAAGTGTTGATTTTTCATAGTTAAGAGACTTTTTCCTGCCTTTTATCCACCAGGCTAATCGCATTCTTATTCTCTTCTGTTTAACGAGAGCTGACATCCAGCTCTGTGCTCTGTGAAACAGGAAGCGATGTAGTTCCTGTTCCAAGGAGGTAACAGTTTAAACTGACCTCAGATGAATTGGACACATGGAAAATGGACAAATCCAGCCTTGTGATTACTTGAAWTTTTTTCTATTCTGAGAGGGAAGATGTAGTCAAGTCCCTTTATCCCATCCTCCCACATCCTGAAATGATCTATCGCCCAAAAGAATAGCTCCTTAACCCAGCTTCCACAAACCATGCTCAGCTGTTCACAACCTCCTCACCTGAGCAAACTAATCTCTCTCTGCTGCTTATCAAAGGGATCCCAGATTACCTTGTACTAGGATAACTTGTTTTACACAAATAAAGCCAAGATGAGCCACCTGCCAGATTCTCCATTCCCCTTGTAACACTTGCAGTTATGAACACCTGTACTAGGCACTCTGTGTCACACACCCCCATGAGGTTATTCAAGAGGTAAGGTCAGCCCCACACAACAACATAGAGCTGCAGTAACTGCCTTCCCCCTAGACTGCCTCATCTGCCCATAGATATGCCCTCATTTATCCACAGAGAGCTCTCTTGTAACTATCCCAAATTCAGAATTTCGTAACAAATTCCTATTTGTTATCCTGATCAACATAGGAACTGAGATTTCTTGAAGCAGCACATTTTCCTAAGGAAAGGAGCCATGTTCTGACCATCAGCTTTTCTTCTAATGACTCAAACTAATTACAAGAAAAGCAGCAATCACTTTTGAGAATGCATATGGTACAAAGTGTGTAAGTGTAATGTACTGCATTGTACCTATTTCTGACTAGGCAAAACAGCAGGACTGAAACACAAAACTCAAGTAAAAGTTTAAAAAGAAAATCTGTGCTCCAAAACCAAAGCATTCACTCAAATTCCTGCAAGCCAGATCTGCTGAGTCAGGCATCGCTCTGCTCACTGGCTCAACTCTGACAAATCTATTTGCTTCTCTTATAGCAATGAAACGTGTTTTACTTTTCTTCATTATGAAAATTCATATCTGAAAGAATTACATGAATTTTACAAAAGAAAGTAAAGATAAGATATACCTGCCAACCTGACAGCATCTCTGGCTGTCAAATGATTAACACATTTATCACAGCTGGTAAAAAAACCCCCAATAGCTGCAAAGGGTATTCACCAGAGTCCACGAAGGAACAACCCTCCCGAGCATTTTAATGTCTAAAGCTGAAATTTCCTCTCATGTGAACTGGGAGTCTGAGAACACTAAACCCTCTGCCTAGAGGATTACTTTTTTTTTTTTTCTTTACGCAAGAACCAAAAATTTAAACTTTGCTATGTTTGGTGACTAACCACCTCTTGGTATCTCTAGCTACCTTTCTGCCCTCAAGGAATCAAGTTAACATAACAGAATTGCAGTAACACATAAACTTCAGAATAAAGGCTGATCTAAAGTTACAGAGGATTTTGTGCTGGAGAAGAGGTGCTTAATGCTGCTTAGTCAAGAGAGCATTATGGAGTGAGAAAGAAAACCTTAGATTTCTAAAATGGTACAAACTTAGATAATGCTTCAAGTTATGCAAAAAATAAGTAACAGAACTTAAAGATGATGTCAAAATCTGCTCTGTATCACAGAGCTTTGCCTACTTCCTCATTGTGATGAACAGGGCAAATGATTTCTGTCCACTGTGGCATTTATTTCTTCAAAGTTATCAGATTCTAAGACTGCAGAATGTAAATGGGGGATCTGGGATTTTTAGACAAGACCCCCCACACACACCTCCCTCCCAGAAAAAGGAAAATGAGAAAAAGTATTATATTTTAAAAATTCTCAGCAAGTTAAGACACAAAGAAGGTGCTGATAGTGAAGGAGAAACGCAAGACAGATGTCTAAATAAGACATTAACTGATAGATGGGGTAAATATATGGCTTTGTCCTTTACTCCATCATCTTAAATACTGCAGAAGGAAAAATACAAAATTGACTAGTTCTCTTATTTCCAAGCAGAGAGAGTAGGCTGTGCTAACCTCTGCGTTACTCCCTCTAGCTACAATCAATAAGTGAACTAAACATCTACATTTCATCTGGGATCTTTCTGTTATAATGACATCATATCTGCAAGTGCCCAAATCCAAAAGTCCTGGGCCTGTACAAACGTAGAGATTTCTCTGAAGTCTCAGATATTCTTTCTCTTGGTAGCAAACAAACTCCAAAGTTATTTTTGCACTGTTTTGGGTTGTTTTTTTTTTTTTTTTT